>OX235264.1:53639601-53852817 GCA_944472135.2 Trichobilharzia regenti | reverse complement strand
AATCAAATCCCGCTGAGCCGATGGTAGCTGAGTGAGATTAGGGCTAGAACCAGACCTAAGTCATGCTCCGACGTTGTGCAGGACAAGCTTTCATTGCAAAGGGTGTAACTTGCATTCCTCAGCCTACAGGTGCGTAATTTCACTACTTTGCACTTTTTCAGGTTGAAAGTCATACCACTGGTCACCGCCCTGTCTTCCAGAAGCCTTAGATATGGCTGCAGGCCATCTGAGTCTCCTTAACACTCTGTTCCCCTCCATGTCTTTACGTCATCAGCGTATAGAAGAGTCTGGCAGCCTAGTTGGCATGGTAGGTCATTGACAGAAATCAAAAAGCACCAGTGGTCTTAGGACAGAATTTTTATGATGATGAATTTTGCCTGTCCTCACCCTTGAAAATAGGAAAAAGAGTGGCCCTTTTCCACTCCCCTGTCAGTTTCCCTGAATCCATCGATTGTTGGTACAAGTCGCATAAGAGCCTACATAGAGCTTCGGTGGACTGTTTCAGAATAGATGGCCTGATGTCGTCACAACCTAGGGACTTTTCAGATGTGAGTTTCTGCAGCTTCCCTAGTACAATTGCCGGGTTTATCTGGGGAGCAGTCACCAGGTTTTCCTGCGCTGAAATAGCGGTGTCGCCATTTTGGTCCGTACCAGTAATAGCCACAGTGCTGTTTAACTGTTTGTCGATGGCTAAACTTAATGTTTCCGCCATCTCCAGGCTAGTGAGGTAGTGAATGTTTGGACATATAAAGGCGCATGCCCCCTGGTTGGTTGGCTTTCTTTCCAACATGAATCGATAAAGGATTTCGAGTTAGCCTGCAAAAACCTCATGTCACTCTTGATTCTCACGTTGCTCCGGTTCCTGAGTTCCGGGTATGTGTCGTGGTCGGTCTGACTCTTGGGTACTCTCCACGTAAGCCAAACCTTCCTCCTTGCTTGCAGAACACATTGCATACCTCTCTTCGGTTATGATGAAAATTTTGGCCGTTGTAACTAAAAAGACAGTATCCAAGATAACTGTATGAACGATCTCTTTTACCACTTACCAGTGTTCATCCACAGACAACTCATCCCATGCCTAGGGCCATTCTGTGCAGACAAAACCTCCGAATTTCAGCATAGTTCCCTTTGCTATAGCACACACATGTTCGCGTAACGTCCCACTGCAAGTGCCCACGGATAACAAGATCGAATGCTTTGACTGCATGGTCACTACTTCCTAGTGGAATCATGATTTGGACCTATTCGACGAGTAGTTGGTCACTGGTAAGAGTAAAATCTAGTTTCCATGATTTCCCACTAGGGCCCCACCCCCTGTCATCTCCAACATTCTCAGTCAGTCTTGTGTTTCTTATGGTTTGCAGTAGATTTCGACCGAATTTTCCCTAAGTATATCCCGAGCCAAGGTTCGGTGATGGGGCATTGAAATCTCCAGCTATGGTGATTTGGTCATAGCCCAAGTCCCGTATCCCTGTGATGGCGCCAAGCAGTAGCTGGTTGTGCTTTGCCCCACAGCAAGGTGATCGGTATATGCCACCCAGTAAAAGCTTGGCGTGGCCAACGGTGAAATGATACTATACGGAGTCTGGGAGTTCGATAATTGGTGGGTCCATTGCACGTACATATTTAAGTTGCTTGTCCAAGCATATAGCAACTTCCACCTTCATTATTATTTTTGTCCCTCCTGACCAGAGCCATATCACCTATACTGATTTCGCTGTCGGCGATAGTGGGAGTTATCCAGGTTTCAGTGAGAATGATTACTATAAGGTGAAGGTGCGACTGAAGGTCTCTGAGTTTACCTTCTTTTCCTCTCAGCCCTCTCACATTGATATGGAGGCAGCTGACTGTGAATCTCACAACCTCAGCATGTTGTGCAGCAGTTGACGTTAGCTTGTCTGTTGGTAGGGGACTTAATATTAGACTAGTTGGCCGATTCCGATGGGACCGGCCTGTTTTCGTCCTTTACCTTGGAACCGGGTAGGACACTTGGGTGACACTGGCTGTCATTCACAGTACTGCATCGCTCTAGTGTCACTGAGGCTTGAGGACATATCGTTGCCTCAGTTTGCTGCCTCCTTATGGTTTGAAGTCTGCTTTCGTAGCATCGTACCTGTCCACCCATTTCCCCTCAGTCTCGTGCCACCGTTGAAGTACTATGGCTAACTACTCCTAGGACTTGAATTTGACACTTACCATCTTGGGTAACTAATCAGTGTGAGACAAGCGGGATGAGGTGGTCGAAAAATCGAGACTGCTCTGGAAGCCCCAGAGGCTACCTGAGGTAACAGCCATCCCCATTGCTCTACGTCACGCATGCGTTTTCACAAGCAGTGCCAGCTTCCGGCTCCGGAACACCATGTACAACCATAGAGGTAGAAGGCATCAGCTTCGGTGACTCCCTCGTCATTTGCCTGTTAGCCCGTGATCTATCATGTCTCAATCTTATTCTGGAACTCCTGTCAACAGCTGGTACCTGAACCAGCAATAATATCCTTATAGCCTATCCAGCAGAGCCCAGTGTAACCTTCACACTGAGATGCGCGGACACCCCTGTACATCCCGCCGAATTGACGCTCAGACCTCACTGACTGCACAGACTGGACCACTGTTCTTGATCAAATAGGGCCCGTTGTTCAGGTAAGCTATCCTTGCTCACAGGTACATTAAAAAGTATAAGGTAATTACACCGACTGACCTCAGACTTGGGTTTGGCCTTTAGCTGCTTTCCATCCTTTGCAGGGTCAGCCACTTTTGACTTCATCGGGTTCTGACCAGCCTTTGCTGTGTTGTCAAGCCTGGCAGTGAATGCTAGTGGTGCACTGGTAATTCTGCCCTTCCCCGTTGTTGTAGGTGTAACCCTGGGAGTCTTCACTTATAAAGATTGGTATTTCCAGCCGGTTAGACTGGAATTTCCTTCTTACTGTTTTCACCAAGTTTCTGATAGTGTGATGTTAACAGGTGGAGAACTGCATGAGACCGTGTCGAGACGCATGAGTAGCGTGCTGTTTCCGCTATCCGTAGATACGCTGTGTGAGACTGTGCCAGAGGGACGAAGTGGTCAGGTACACCAAAATCATGGGCACGGGTTATTTAGCATAAACCCTGCATGATTTTGGCACCCCTTCGTCACAACTGCAGTCTACTCATCGTTTGTAAAAATCGCACTCAAATGCTGAATCAGTTTTAGAAACAATAATACTAGATGACGCTTTCGAGGTCTCATGACGTCTTGAGTGTTTCTTTTCTGTTTTGCCATGTGTCACGCACTGGCTCCAATCGATACAGGTATAGTATCATGTCCACGTGGTATTGCTTGTGCCGTTTCAGTGTAAGACTGTGGCGATGCAGGCGTAGTGTCAGAATAGGCGAAATGTACACGAGTCTTTGGAATCGGTATGCGGAATGTGGCTGATGCCCCTGGGTTATTGTTTCCTCTTGCTGAAGCATTTTTGGCTACAGAATATGGTGTTTTAGTCCTTTTTCCGAGGCTCGTCCCAACAGCCATATTAGCAATCACTATAACTTGTGCTATATGAGTATGAGAGAATTACAGTATCTACCGAAAAGAACAAGAATAAGATTGAAAAAACAGAAGATAAGGAAAAGAAAAGGTTTTCAACTTTGCCTAGTACTTTTTGGTTAATTGGCCTCACAGCACTCACGTGGTAGACCAACAAGTCTTGTTTATCTGACCAAGTGAGGAAGATGCTGCTGCAAAAGTAGTAGCTTTGGCAGTAGTTTAAGACAGCTAGGCATGTCACACAGAGATCTGATATGTAATTAATTGTTGAATTCAATTCACCTGCTAGGAAGATGAGGTTTCCCAAGTGGTTAATTCACAAATAAATAAATAAATTTATTCTCATGATGCAGTACATGAGGGACGCCAGTTTACAGGCATCATCAAATTGTTACAGAAATAGGACCATATTATTCAGTCACAATTTACAGTCGATAGCAATATACGTTTTACATGTACACTGGAGATTATACATACACTTGATAAATGTTAATCCCAATAGTATAAAACATCCTTTTCACTTATGTACAATCGTTTCTGTGCATAGTTGGAAAAATCCGCTAGATTGTCAGTGAGTGCAACACATCAGGAAATACAGAAGTATTGTCTTCGCATTACCAAAAAAAACCAGGTCTTTGGTGGATGGGTTATAAGTGCCTGGAAAAAACAAGCTTGAAGTCAGTTTTCATACATAATTACAAAATACATATGAATTTGCGTCCGTTATTATAATACTAAGCGTTTCTGAGAAACTTCAAAGAACAGCGCGAGCCCGAGCGTAGCAAGAGGTGGGCATTAACAGTTTACGAGACCTGGCTGACATCGTCCATTCTTTAAATAAAGCGATTACCTGCCCTACAGTCACCTACTAGTATCGGAGTTATCCTAGGTATCCAAACAACCGTCTAGATGGAGATTTCCTGCGGTGCAGATTGCTATGCTTAAGGAGCTTTCAAAGTGTACTTAAAAGAACGGGCTCCAATGCCATTTTGAGCCTCTACGTTGTGATGTCAACATGTACCTTCGTTGAATTTCTAATAAAGCCATTTTATCATTGTTAACCATGTTAGTTGTAAAGCGGTTGTAAAGAAACTACGAAATGATATCATCTCGCGAAATTTGTCTTCTTAATGCCTTGTTCAAAGCCATATCCGTCGGACAAGTTCTAAATCTTTTTCCCTGTATAACCAAACTTTTTATTCCACTCAAATATATGGCACACCTGAACACATTTTTAGTGAGTAAATCTTTTTAGTTTGCATTTTGTCGTCAGTACTTACAAGGTAAGTGGAGTACTGAAGTATGAGTACATAGGTAAACTGAGTTCACTGAGGACTAGTAAAGTGTAGCTAATCAACAGCATCGCCAGTACTTCAAAACCATTCGACTTAAACAGCAAAGGTGGCAGACTGAAAGAGAAGTAGTCACCACAAAAATAAGAAACGCCCGGACTGGAGATATGGAAAACAGCAACAAGGAACAAGGGGAAATGGAGAGACAGAGAAAATAAATATCAGATAAACTGTGGAGCCATTTGCCTCAACTGATATGATTATTAGCAACAATTTATGCTCAAAACTTCATCCAGTCGTTGAAAGTGCATCGCTGTGTGATATCTTAAGTAGACTTATCTCATACAGTAATTCCTAAACCTTGAGGTGAAGCTACAGAACAACAGAAACATTCAACCTATTCTGGTTAACTACCCGATCCTATGCCTGGAAAATGATAGAAAGCTGTGCGTCGAATTAGCGAACCAAGCCTGTAAGAAGACCGACACATAACTAACGGAACTTTGTAGCACATGTAAAACAAACTTATTCTCTCAGCTGGAAGAGCTAAGGACGGATAATACTAGTCTTCGGAAAACAGCTGGCCAGCTTGTCTTCTTTCGAAGTAAGCGCTGCGCCATGAAATGTACGCACCATCTTTGGGGCTTTCAAAACTGTTAAGATGAAAAATGTGGTATAGAAGAGCAATAAACCTGTTAGAGTATGTAGAATTGAAGCGAACCCTCTAAATTGTTAACTAGAGAGTCACTAGCCTACTCCGGTCCTTCAGAGCATGGCGGCGAAACACTGAGATTGTGATTGATATGATGTCACCAACAGCATCGAAGGCTCTTAGGCAGTAAAGACCAATTTCCTCCGAAATAGTGATACCGCGATTCAACACGAAAGAGAAGAATGTTAAAATAATCCAATGCTTCGCTCCTACAAACAATGGAGAACAAGAAGAAAAGGAAGACAATTGCAAACAGTAATCAACAATTCCCAGAATGGTGATACCGAAACCTGATGGGTAATATGAATAAATATCATCTCAGAATGATCGGTTACGCCGTTTGTTCTAGTTCTGAAACACCATAGAAAACTTGATAGAATTAGATGGGCACTAAGTTGTATGAAATATGAATGAAATGAGCAAATAGAAATTTTAAAGTCATGCTTCAGCGTTTTCAAGCAGACTCATATTATTTTGAAAGATAAACGATTCTACTACCAAATATGTCCATGCTCCGGTGCTACACAGTAACTTCAAAGTGAACTACGTAAAATAGTTCAGCCAAGGGGAGCCGGTTATTTTACTAAGATGTAAGGATTTGTTTGAGCGTAGAACATGTACCACCCGGAAGGTGAATTCCTTACATAAAACCTCGGTAGTCACAATAAAGGCCCAAGTTCACTTGAGACCCATAGTTCAAAAAAGTAATATCAATATGTGGATGCTTGGGTTAATAGATGAATCTCTGCTCATCATAACAAAAATAAACGCTTTCAGCTGGAATAATGCAACCCCAGTATATATGAAAAATATTATTATCAATAAACTTAAAGAATAAGAGATAGTGGATAATGTAGACAAAGTTCGAAAGTTATGTAAAAACACTAATATGGTTACGAGCGGAAAATTGTGCTCTAAACACCGTTGGTAAATAGTACTTTGCCGGGTAAATGTTTTCTATATTAAGAATAATTTCAATCACGGTGCTCACTCGACGACCCCATCACCATTTAGTC
Organism: Trichobilharzia regenti; assembly: GCA_944472135.2. Lineage (NCBI taxonomy): Eukaryota > Metazoa > Platyhelminthes > Trematoda > Strigeidida > Schistosomatidae > Trichobilharzia > Trichobilharzia regenti. The sequence continues at coordinate 53,846,274 of OX235264.1, read as the reverse complement.
ATGCACAGAGATAATCAAAGTAAATGCCTACTGTATGCTTAACCTTGAAAACCACGGTGACGTGCTTATGTACTTTTCATTCTTCCGAGTATACAAGTCCATATGATATGTTGTCAATGTCCAGGTCTTACTACACTGGACCTCACGCTGTCCTTGGAAGACTTTCAGAAACTGCTTAATAACTAGCATGAAAAACAGAACGCAAATTGGCGACCCAAGAACCGTTTATCCTTGCACCAATACAGAGGCAACCATTAAGTTGTTGTACACAAAGTCTAAGAATAAATATCACATTATTATAGATTAGCGGGGAAATGAAAGCTCATTGGCAGTCTCTGGGTAAACCAGAGACGACTGCAGGGAACAGCGTAATATGCAGACGAATTGTCGAAGCTTCAAGTTCCACTCGGAACCCCAGGGATTAACAATAATATAGAAAGGACGTGTCAATGTAGTTGAGGATTGAACGGTCAATTCCTGGTTGTTTGCTCAAACCCAAATCCTCCATATTTTTCGCGGAAGTCATCAATCCATCAGTCATCGTCTCATCGTTCGCTGTTCAGGGAAGATAAAAAAACTATCAGAAGTATCCTCGTGATTTATTGTTATAAAATTTATTCTTAGACCTTGTGTGTAATGTCCTTATTGTTGGTTACATATTAGCGTAAGAATAAAGGATTCTTGAGTCGCCGATCCGTGTTCTGGTTTTTGCGTTGTTTATTACAATTGTTTCTGAATGTTTTCGAGGGACATCGTGAGGTCCAGTGTAGTAAGAGATGGACATTGACAGTTAATGAGAGTTGGCTGGCAATATAAGTGACATTTCAGAGAGACGCTGCTTGAGAGGTTGGACCTGTTTGATATGCTGACTCGTAAGATGTCTGGCGAATTTGTGCAGGACCAAGGGGGTAACATCTCAGCAAGAAGGTGAGCAGGCTTTGAGATGTTAAGAGCAAATTTATTTCTAATAGTTTAGATCTGTGCAGTCATCAATGTTTTTTATGTTGAGGATTCAAACTCCGGTTCAATTCCCTGGCCGCCAAAAATGGATGTAGTTGTCCTACAGGCCAGAGCGATTCACATTTGTGACTACCACCACACCTGCTGATTAGCATGAGCCATTCACCTCCACCTTGACCTGCGTTTCATTTGCTGCACGTTTATATTGAAATGTTTCTTAATAGTGATATTTGCCCAATGTGATGGATTAAATAAGGTGGAAAGTTCAAAATGTAAACGTATATTGTCAATGTAGTTGAAGATTGAACGATCAATTCATGGTTGTTTGCTCAAAATCAACTTCCCCAATTTTCGCGGAGGCATCAATACGACAGTCATCGTCTCATCGGTCGCTGTTCAGAAAGAAGAGTGAAACATCGTCAGAAGTAATACAGAGATTTATTATTGTAATATTTTTTCAGACCTTAGTTGCTTAGTTCGTTTATTCCTTTTATATGTTGGTGTAACAATAAAGAAATAACAAGCGGCAGATCGGTGTTTTGGTTTTTGCGTCCGTTATTACTAAGCGTTTCTGAAAACTCAAAGGAACAGCGTGGGCCCGAGCGTAGCGAGAGCTGGGCATTAACGGTTTATGAGACGAGACTGACAGTTTCTGACGATTGAAACAGATCTGGCGGATTCAAACAGTTGGTGAAAGTTTGGATAGTCGCCGTTCATTTTCCTGGTGCCGGTCAAGTCCTCTTTGAACAAGCAATATCTGGAACTTTTTGGAATTGGGTCAAGTTCAACAATGCCTGGGTCAAAGAAGGGACAGAGTGTCTTGGATGCAAACAGGAAAGTAAGTCATGGTGACTTGTCTGTTAATTGTAACGATGTGTCTGATGTTAAGCATGACATGGTTGATGTTACTGTTTCGCCGTTCAGGGATAATAGGAACATCAAACTCCCTAAATTTGAACCACGGTGTTTTGATGGAAACCCGGCTGATTATTTACAATTTGTAAAGGAGTTTGAGATCATGTTGAGTGGTTTTTATTAAATGATGAATTGAAGTTAATGTATTTGATGAGATATTGCACTGGAGATGCTGCAAGAGCTATACAGTGCTGTAAGTTTATGAAGCCAAAGGAGGGCTACGATGAGGCTATGAGCATATTACGTCAAAGGTTTGGAAGACCTTCGATGATTGCAGGGAAATTATTCGAGGCTGTTAAGGGTAATGGTGGTCAATTACAGGATGACTCCCAGGCACTCACTGAGTTTTTAGATAATTTGCTAATTTACAAGAATGGAATGATTTCGATGAATCGAATGAGTGACCTCAACTCGAGTTTTATACTAGAAGTAATAGCAAGACGTCTACCTACTCGACTGCAAAGGAAGTGGGTGAAGATAAGCTCCCGTATGGAGGATGAGGGTATCGAGCCAAAGTTTGATGATATCCTGAAACTGGTAAATACTAGTGTCAATCAATCTATGAGCAAGTTCGCCAGTCTATTACATCTCACCCCTAGAATAGAGCAGTCTGAGATCAAAATGCAATCATTGATGACGAGTAGGCCTCAGAGAGGTGGATATCGAGAAAGCTCCATGATGTCTAGTAATGCATATAGACCTAGTGAGTGTAACAGGTTTCGTAGTACATCCTCAACAGATAAGTTACAAGATGCAAGACAAACACGGCTTTGTTTTACACGTGTGCAAGAGGTGCATACAGAAGTGAACTGTGAACCAGTGAGCAAGTTCAGTGATAAGCTAAATGTAAACTCCAGGCCTGACTCCGAATTGTGTGACGATAACGGTGTTGTGAAGAAGTCTGTAGTTGCAACTGGTAAGCCGTTGTTGAATAGAGTGTCACAGAATAGAGTTACTGCTTCAGAGTGCAGTTCTGACCCTACAAGTTTACAAGGTATTACTAGTCAGAGTGAAGTTATAAAACCTTTAATGATTTGTGAGGAGGAACCAAAATTGTCTACTTCTGTTATTAAAGAGTTTGAAAATGATGAACTTGACGGTAAATTGAATATTTGTGATAATGATCATGATAGTGCAGATTTGTCTTTGGTTGATCATGATGAAATGAGGGATATGCCTACTACTGCTAAGTTAAATAAAGGTTCTGTACAACTTGAACGTGAAGTAGAATTGAACGCAATGCAGTTGCAGAAGGCATGCATACTTGTCAAACCGTCAGTGTAATTGATCAGAGTGTAGCCCACCTATCATCAGATGCTAGTGTTAAACCTGAGCTGATAGTAAAAGACAGCAGTGGTGGTGGTCTTGCAGGTAGACAAATTTCTGAAAAGCGAGCAACAACAGCTTTTGATCCACTGCTAAGTTCATCAACTGATATCAATCAGTCGTCGTTGGTGCTGTCATCCACAATGAAACAGACACCCATCAACTCAAGTATCTTGTGCAATGACTATGGTAGTATCAGTTCGTTTGAAAGGACGAATATCAATGGTCAGTTTAGTGTGGATAAGCCAAGTGTAAAGGAGAGAGTTATTGTTAAATTGACTTGCACGAATAAAGGCATTTCTAGTTTCAAGTTACTATTTGAATGTTATTATCTTTGGTGTAAATTACTCTGTTTCTATACTTGGTTGATGAGATATGTCGTGTGTTTGTTGGTCATCTATATTCTACGATACAATGACATGGGCGTGTTGCCGTTCAGATTTGAGGATATAGCTGATAGAAGGAAGTTAGCAAATGAACTCTGCGACGATTTTCCAACCTAGGGCGTCAACCTGAGAAGGGTTGTAGGCGTACTGCTGTAAGTCCTACAGTTCTTCAAAGGGTAGCGCATCAATGAGCAGTCCAATGTGCTTGGTGTATGATCTTGTACATATGTTCATATTGTATATACTGAATTGATATCATCTGTCATCTAGCTGTTGGTAATTCTGTTTGTGTCCGGACGACTTCCACTTGGATCATCAACCTGAGAAGGAATGTAGGCGTACTGCTGTAAGTCCTACAGTTCTTCAAGGGTAGTTTGTCATGCCAGAATCCACAACATTTGATGTGTTGATTGTACATATGTTTGTGTTAAATAGTTGTGTGAGTTCCAATTGATGTAATTGTTGGTTAATCTTGTTTGTGTCTGGACATTCCACAACTTACAATCGTCAACCTGTGAAGGGTTGTAGGCGTACTGGTGTAAGTCCTGCAATTCTTCAAAGGAATTCCACCAAGACATGATCGCGAGGTTATTTGTACTGTTTGTGTATACGTGTGGTGTGTCTTCGCAATTTGTGATTTTGGATCAATTGTGTTTACTCGTTGTTTTCGTGCCTTGTTTTTATTGCGTAATTTTGTTAAAATTTTCGTCGTGATTACTTCTGAAGTTGTTTCTTGTCTTCTACATCCGTGAATGAATTGATTGATGTTAGAGACAGCAGATGGGTCGTATACGCCGGGGAGGCTAGGCTATTGCTGAGAATGAAATGCACACGGAGATAATTGTTAGCTGCGGTCCGACACGCCGGGGAGAAAGAGTGTAAACGACTGAGGCTCGCATGCGTCACCGCTACTAGAACTGAGGCAGAATGAGTGACAAGCGATTTCAGTGGTAATTGGTAATGAGTAGATAAGAGGATGTGCGTAGAGTATCGTGAGGTGCTGCCATGGTCACTTTGCATTCTGCAAGAGTCATTCTAGCAAGTGGCGATTGTGTTGCAAGATGTCAAGAGGAGGTCTCTGTCTGGAGGCGCAGGTCGTCATTGATGTGTGAGATTGTGCTGTGGGTATGCTTGTGGTGTGTTGGCTTTTCTGTTTGTTTTCCATTTCAGCTCTGTCCGTGTGACCCAGGTTCTCGCAATGGCATCCAAGTCAACGTGCATTGGTCGTGAAGGAAAAAAGGGTTGGATCCCTTTTTTGCCGGGGAGTGTCAATGGAGTTGAAGATTGAACGATCAATTCTTGGTTGTTTGCTCAAAATCAACTTCCCCAATTTTCGCGGAGGCATCAATACGACAGTCATCGTCTCATCGGTCGCTGTTCAGAAAGAAGAGTGAAACATCGTCAGAAGTAATATAGAGATTTATTATTGTAATATTTTTTCAGACCTTAGTTGCTTAGTTCGTTTATTCCTTTTATATGTTGGTGTAACAATAAAGAAATAACAAGCGGCAGATCGGTGTTTTGGTTTTTGCGTCCGTTATTACTAAGCGTTTCTGAAAACTCAAAGGAACAGCGTGGGCCCGAGCGTAGCGAGAGCTGGGCATTAACGGTTTATGAGACGAGACTGACATATATTTTTGAGTTTTCATGAAATAATACTGGTTTATTCGACTTATTTAATGAAATGCTACTGTCCTAATTGGTTTGATAGTTTTTGGCATTCATAGCCAAATTTCAACATTAATTTTACTTTCCATTTACTCATCACAGTCTGCTTTTGATTTCAAGAAAAATGGATGAGCGCTGTGAGCACAATGTGTAGCACTGTTGTGAACTTGTGTTTCAAGTGGCCTTTATTTTTGGGGAGGGTCAATGATACGTGAATCCACTTTCTTCAGCAATGAATCCCCAAAATTACCAAACAGCTAAAAAACAAGGGCTCACAGCATGTATACATGAATATCACTATTAATGTAATAATTAGCGAGTTAACACGGTAAGAATTACTAGAAGTTTATAATAGTGCGCGAACATGTTAGGCAATGTTCTCTACAGTAGCGGATATAGCAACTGCTTCTAAACCCTACGTCCAGAGCTTTAAAAAATGTTGGACGCTACGTCTACATGAATCCAAGATAATTATGCGAATTGTCGTCGTACAAATGCATATAATGTAGCTCCAAGACAATATCAAAACGCGGCAGGTTTATGAAAGCAAACACAATAACAGGCCAAAATGACACGCATGTCAATGGAGTTGAAGATTGAACGATCAATTCTTGGTTGTTTGCTCAAAATCAACTTCCCCAATTTTCGCGGAGGCATCAATACGACAGTCATCGTCTCATCGGTCGCTGTTCAGAAAGAAGAGTGAAACATCGTCAGAAGTAATACAATGATTTATTATTGTAATATTTGTTTTCAGACCTTAGTTCGCTTATTCCTTTTTATTTGTTGGTGTAACAATACAGAAATATCAAACGGCAGATCGGTGTTTTGGTTTTTTCGTCCATTATAACTAAGCGTTTCTGAATCTTCAAAGAACAGCGTGGGCCCGAGCGTAGCGAGAGCTGGGCATTAACGGTTTATGAGACGTGATTGACAACGTACCTCAGATATCCTTACGTACTTGATCACGACGATGTTGAAGTTATTTAAATCCATCATAGTACTAGAATAGGTGTAGTATGCATTCAGCCCAGTTAAAAATTTTGGCGGAAAACGGAGAATGCTGCATGTGTTCATAGAAAGTAATGCAATTTCTGACCACTTTATAACACTAAATTTTGTTTGTGTGTATAGGGATTCCATTGAATTTTGGCTATCAAAACATATAATCGTGAAGAAGCACGAATTCGATATCAACCATATTCTTAGTTTACTGCGACAGAAAAAGATGCCGCACAACAGCTGATCGGAGAATTTAAAACCGAATACAAGTTGCCACCAAGTAGTAGAGAAATTTTTCGAAAAGCGATCGTTGAAATATGCGCGAGGCACGCTTGATATATCAAAAAACCACTGCATGAAATATATATTTAAACCTCCTGCTGCGTAAACGATATGTGGATGCTTAAGAACAGTATGAAACAACGATTTTCCTATAAATTCACCGAGCAAGATACAAAAAGCATCAAAATCACATCAACCGCATTTGCCTGAACAACTAGCCCCAACCCTGACCAAATAAACCGCACAAATGCCGACTAGGTGAAGAAGGTGGAGCCATTTCAAATGGGTGACATGCCGTATAATCGCCCTCTCCATGTCGGTCTGAAGTCCTGTCTTTGCTGCTAATAATATCATCCTTGTTAATAGTAGTTGGAAGTTGTGTCTTGCTGCTTTATTCATTTCAGTCATCACTGAGTTTTCCGCTATGGATCACTGACATGTGTTGTAGTCATACAGGTGTTAGGTAAGATTGCCGAGGTTTCGGAGCACTCCATAGTGTTGAAAAGGTCTTAAATTATTATATCGTAAATGGCACCGAAGGCGTTTTCAGAGTCAATGAAATTAAGGTGGAGATTTGACTGCCACTTTATGTTTGGTTTGACAACGACTCGTTGAGTCGCTATCTGATAAACACACCGTCTGCTCTTCGTTAATCCAGCTATTTCGGGGCAAAGTTTTGCACCCAGAGCATCCCCTAGTCTATGAAAGACTTGCTGACTTGTGAATTTACTTGATGGGATAAAACTTTTTCAAAATGCCATCGGTTAACATCGAAAGGAAGCATACAGTGACTCTGTCACTCAGTTAAGAAAATTCCCATTTTGCGATGATCCCATTTTCATAGCTTCATCATTTCTTTATATGTGGATCACAATGGACAGTAATAATTAGCTTTACTGCGTGTTTATCGAAGTCTGATGGTGGGTGTGACAACACTGTTGTAGATGATTATCAATTACAAACTGACCAGAAATAGGAATAGGTGAGGAACGTTCAATGCTAATAATGACATATTCACACTTTATGTACATGAAGGACGCTAGTCTACAGACGTCATCGATATGACAAATAAGGCATACGTCAGGTAAGCATATTTGCAACTTTTCACTAACTGAGGATATTTACGCAATGAAGAGTAATGGAATAATGTCAGTGAGCGCACTTTACAGAGGTAAAAACTATTTACACGATATAATCCCAGGCACCGCCATTGTTTGAATCTGTCGGAAACGCGCGTAACAACTGAAGGTCACGTTACATGTCGTCGATATGGCGGAAAGACGGTATATCCAGATTCAGAGTCATAAAGGATTCCTGCGTTGACTGGTTATACGTTTTCATGAATTTCGCTTACTACTGAAATTCAAATGTATTTTATGTTTTGCATATCAGAACGTGTTGAGGTCAGTTTCTGTCACTGGATGCTACTATCAAGCTTATTTTACGTCTGACGTTCACAGCTAGTAAGTTGATAGTTAGTGATTATGGTAAACCTGCAGTTATTCAGCTGATTCTCGTATACTAGGCTAAGATGGTAAACTCCTCACAGCACAAAATGAAATTTAATTGCAGTCTAGTTAAACTTCCAAGCCTACAATGATGCTGAGGTAAATCTTGCAAATTCCGAATGCAGATAATCCAGCACCCTACTCTTCTTCTAAGAATTTTCAGAAGTAGCTCAGAACCTACTGTGTTTTCTCGCCAATCTTATTCCAGCCCTCTTGGCTCAGATTCAGCGTCTTGTGCACTTCTTGAGAACAGCCAGCGTTATTTCAGAATGTGCACGGTTAATTTCAGGTAGATAAAGTATTCATTTACCATAAAAAGGCATAATTGACGCGTAGGCTAGGATTGTTTTACGGTCGGGCTTTTAAGCTCTGCTACGACACAAGTGATAGATCCTACTATTCATCGTTATTCAGGATATCCTATGAGTCGGGATACCTCGGCTGATAAAACTTAGTAAATAAGGCACAGATTGCTTTAATCTCTAATACACTTTCAAGATACTTCTATGATTAAACAGTTAACCAAAGTCTGTTTCAAACTTTCACTCTTGTCCATGCGAGTGGAAATGAAGTTTATAAACAGTTTATGCGTATATGTTTGTATTGTGAATATATACAGAAACATTGAGATAATACTAACATTTTCACAAAAATAACCTATTCACAGGGGTGTGTCGCATTCGTAATATTGTCTGCAGTTCGTTAATTAATGAACTGTCCAACCTCCTGGTGAACTCCTGTATTTCCTTCAGTGCAGCTTTGGAATTTCGTTGGCTCCGACTGACAAGGCGGTTTCCTAACCTTTCAAAAAAAATCTGAAACATGTTGCTTCGTTGCAGTGCTAAGCGGGCGGCACGCGGATTGTCCGTGGTGTCATGCTGACCTGCTCACCACCCATTATGTCTCAGAAAATCTAAGAGTAACATTTAAGGAAAGGGAACGTACCACAGTCTAGATATAAATCCAAGAAAGACGCGGCAAAATGCGCACAAGGAAAATTATATACGCAGTTTGTCTAACATGAGCATTTAGCCTCATTCCTGTTTACAAAGAAGGAGTGAGCACTTTCTACTCAACTAACTGAGGTCGAAAATATTGAATGGAAGTGGAATATGCACCTTTATTAGTCCAAAACTACTGTCTTCACAACAAAAGATGTGAGAAGCCGTAGTACAGGCTGCAGTAAGGTGTGCATAAAACAGTCCTGTATCCCAGAAATTCCTCATTCAGAGTATTCATTTGTGTAGTTGCACAGTCGATAGTGAATGTTACCATTTTGGATGTATCAATCATAAATCTTTAAGCGTTTGCAAGATCTCTTTGATATCTGCAAACTTTGCCGAATTTCTCACGTGCTATATCCAATATTTCACGAACATCAGTGCTGCTTTCAATAAATGGTTCCTGATAGGATCCCACATATTTTGGTATTGACTGCTAATTTTGTATATTATCATTCACACGCATTTTGGTAGTGACTGTTAATTTTGTATATTGTCATTCTCACGCATTTTGGTAGTGACTGTTAATTTTGTATATATGGTATATCATTCCCACACATTTTGTTACTGACTGTCAATGTCGCACATATGGCATATTATGATTTCTCACACACTTTGTTATTGGCTATTAAGGTCAATTATTTCAAATGCTGTTAGCTGTCCATATTGTTGTAAAATGTATAAATACCATGGCTTTCTTTATCGTTGTTGCACCTCAATACACAGTCACAGTCCAGCCTTGGTCTTTTGATATTTGCGTGCTTTACTAAGTCGGAAGGTACGACGAGCAGATAGACAGACTAGTTCAGGCGCAGACAGAATAAGGTGAAAACGTCATCATTCAATCCCCTACCGTTATAACAATTGGCGACGGGATTTACTTTAATTCAGTGCAGTTATAACAATTGGCGACGTGGATTTACTTTAATTCATCGCAGTTATAGCACGCAACGACGACAGTTTTTATTCTGTTCAGCGCAACTATATAACATATAAGTTCAGGCGCAGACAGAGCAAGATATAACAATTGGCGACGGGTTTTTACTTTTATTCATCGCAGTTATAGCACGCAACGACGACAGTTTTTATTCTGTTCAGCGCAACTATATAACATTTTTGACTGTGTAAATTACAACCCAATTATAATGTCTATCTCTCTGGACGATCTTCCGGTGACTGCAGTTGAGGTTGCCAGACACACACTGCGTGATCCAGTTTTACAGCAAGTATCAAAGTTCATCCGATGTGGCTGGCCTCCACATGTTCATTCAAATGTTTTAAAACAGTTTTACCAGCGACGCAAATCCCTATCCATCGTTAATGGATGCATAATGTTTGCTGATCGTGTTGTGGTTCCAGCTAATCTTCGTGACCATGTGCTTCCGCAGCTTCATATATCACATCCTGGTGTTGGGAGAATGAAGGCGATCGCTCGCAGTTATGTTTACTGGCCCAACATCGATGACCATATCGAAGACCTCGTTCGCAAGTGTAGTAAATGTGCTCAAGCATCAAAGTGCCCACGCAAGACAGAACTATGTTCCTGGCCACGACCGGACAAACCATGGTCCCGTGTTCATGTTGACTTCGCTGGACCGTTCAATAGTATGCATTTCTTAATATGTGTCAACGCGTTTTCCAAATGGCCAGAGATATTTCCTATGCATTCTGCCACATCAATTGCAACAGTGTCCCTCCTACGTCAACTATTACTGAACGTTTCGTCGACACCTTTAAGCGTGCTTATGCAAAAGCGAAGGGGGAGGGAACAACAGAAAAAATTTTGGATAAATTCTTGCTGCATTATCGTACGAATGAAAAAGGACAGTTATGTGGCAGACACACAGATCACGCTCTATCCAGTACCACGCAAAGGTCAACTCGACAAAGAAGAGCTCCGAAACCTTTTCAAATAGATCCAAAAAGCAAGTCCTACACTCTTTACGGGGGGAGGTGATAGGATCCCACATATTTTGGTATTGACTGCTAATTTTGTATATTATCATTCACACGCATTTTGGTAGTGACTGTTAATTTTGTATATTGTCATTCTCACGCATTTTGGTAGTGACTGTTAATTTTGTATATATGGTATATCATTCCCACACATTTTGTTACTGACTGTCAATGTCGCACATATGGCATATTATGATTTCTCACACACTTTGTTATTGGCTATTAAGGTCAATTATTTCAAATGCTGTTAGCTGTCCATATTGTTGTAAAATGTATAAATACCATGGCTTTCTTTATCGTTGTTGCACCTCAATACACAGTCACAGTCCAGCCTTGGTCTTTTGATATTTGCGTGCTTTACTAAGTCGGAAGGTACGACGAGCAGATAGACAGACTAGTTCAGGCGCAGACAGAATAAGGTGAAAACGTCGTCTATCATTCAATCTCCCCACAGTTATAACAGTTCCACAGCAGCCATTTCGTCGGATGACGCCGATGTTTGAATACTTCGGTAGACATGAAGCTTTCCGTGCATGGATGGCTATGCACAGTTTAGCACTTTGGAATCTCGTATACTTCATCCGTACACCATACTATAAATCTCGACTCGCATGAAATACTTTAGAACCTAAAATATTTCAAAATTTACATGCAAAACCGACTTACCCTTTGTGCTCCAAGCCAGAATAATGAACAAGTTAGTTATTACCTTCATAAATCCATCAAAAGCTTGTTTAAATTGCATCCACTTGTGAAACAGGTAAGAAAGCATTATTCCTTGGAATATACTCGTTACATCGGACAACACAAATGACACATTTCGTGAAGTGGAGGCAGTAGGAGTATTTTGTAGAATCATGTTATAGAGCTGACAGTGCTTGACAAACGCAGCACAATTATTTTAAGCAAATGACTAATAGTATTTGCTTCAGTGCTTATACACCGCTGTTGTGTCCTAATAAATTTTAGTTGAATAATTCACAAAAGTACAAAAATGGCTGGTATAACGCAAATTAATTTAACGACAATAGTGCTTTCAGTAATATCATCTGCAAAAGGCCGCTTTTTTATCTGAAATTGTAAATAGGGGCAAAACAAACTACAGTTATGGCCTCTAAGTCCATACCCTAAATGGCTGAATAATTTCTGAAGCTCTCACACGAAAACTAGCGCTAGTAACGCTTCCGAACTCTCGTTGTGTGTTATTGAGTACCGCTTCAAAGGTGGCCAGTGTGCATGCTAGCCGCATTTCTCTCGGTAGTTTGTTCCATATCCGAGTATATCTAACCAAGTAAAACTTTTGCCTGGTGGCCGTTTTACATTGTTCTAAAGCCTCTGCGCCTTTAGTATGCCAAAGGTCAAATCCGGTGTCGCCTGAAAATCAAGTACTATCAGTAGGGGTTTCTTATTTGTACCAGGTTTAGTCTCAACCGTCTTAGCCATTGTGTTTTGAGTCCTAGAATTTCACATCTGGTGGAGTAGTCTGTATCGTTTTTGGTTCCGAACACTTAGCGTGAGGCACCCTCTACTCCTTCTACTTTCAGTTTGTCTTCTATGCGTATACTACTAGATATGAATCAGCAGTAATCTAGGAGTGGGAGCACATAAACCTTGTACATTAGTATTCTGGATCCACTCCTGTAGAATTTCCTGTGCAGGAAATCAATAAGCCTGCCTGATTTCTACACTTGTTTCGAGCAATGCTCTGAAGATGAGATATCATGTTAATATTTCAGCCCTAAGTCTAGTACATTTTTGAGTTCGATGATTATATGGTCTTGAGTTAATAGGTCAAGTTATAGGTTGGTACAACCTATACAGAGCCAGTCACACCTTTCGACATTGAACTCAAGTCTCCAGATGTCATATCATCTATCCATTCTTATCATTACTTCTTGTATAGAGCTCACAATTTCATCGAGATCTGTGTTTATGCATGTAAAGGTCACCCTTAAGCCATCTGCATATAGTATTGGTTTACCTATGCCAAGGCATTAACATATTCTTTTTAATACATATCATGAAAAAGATGGGACCCAATAACCCCCCAGACGACACCACTGCTAATTGGTCTAGGCCTGGAGGTGATCGAGCCCACTTTTGTCATCTGGTTTCCATCACAGAGAAATAATTTTATTTAGTTCTAGAAGGGGTTGCGTGCCCTAGTGAGCATAACCTCCTGACTAGCTGACTGTGCGAAGCCCTGGCGAAGGCTTACCTTATGTCGAAATAAAGGATAATTACTAGTTCCCTCCTATCTCTTCCATAGGTGTCTTCGTTGAAAGTCTATATACAAGTGACGCATGATCTTTTCTTGAGGAATCCATGTTGTGACTGGTTGACGAGCTTATGTTTTAGAAAGTGGTCTGACATTTGGTCTTTGGTTACTTACTCCATGATCCGTGATATGACAGGCGTCTTACTGATAGGCCTGTAATCGCATGCACTGGTTTTGGCTCATGCTTTATGGTGAGACAATGTATGTTTTTCCGAATTTTAAGGTACATCTCAGTCGCTGGTGAGAGGGCAAATATTCTCAGCAATAATACTACCATATCCTTGCTGTCGTTTTTGTATATGATAGATGGTATATCATCTATCCCACAACTGCCGTTAGCTTTTACCGTCTTCACCGCTGAGGCCATAAATTTGTATCTTGAAGTTGATGTCGCCTAACTTGTAGTTAATTTCGCAGATTATGTCGAGAGTTGGGGACATAGGCTTTTTGGTGCCACTGAGGAATCACTGGTTGAGGAGTCCACTGATTATTGCGGATCATCATAGGTTATGCATTCGTGTTCCAGTGGCTAACACGGTTGTTTCTACACTTCCCTACAATATCGTGCAGTTTCTGATACTTTGAGGTGTCCCCTAGGGATTTATTTTGCTCGAGCTGTGCCTTCTTTATTTTCCTATCCTCAAGATTTTTAAAAGTTTCATGTATTTTGTGTAATGCACTAAATTCTTTAAGTAAATAAGATTTCCTTTACAGTTTCCCTAGTTTGAACGCATTTTGAGGTCTGTGAATAGAGTTGGTGTTTTCGAGGCAGACTTTAGAGGCACGATTGTGTCTCTTACCGAACCGATTGCCTTGTAAAAGATATTAAGTGTTACTCTCAAGTTATTATAGGAAAATCATTCAACTCAGCCAGCGCGTCTTAAGAGCGCCGGTAGGCATTCCCGACCGGCATTTCTATGGTTGTCAATCACGTCTCATAAACCGTTAATGCCCAGCTCTCGCTACGCTCGGGCCCACGCTGTTCCTTGAAGTTTTCAGAAACGCTTAGTTATAACGGACGCAAAAACCAAAACACCGATCTGCCGTTTGATATTTCTTTATTGTTACACCAACATATAAAAGGAATAAGCGAACTAAGGTCTGAAAACAAATATTACAATAATAAATCATTGTATTACTTCTGACGATGTTTCACTCTTCTTTCTGAACAGCGACCGATGAGACGATGACTGTCGTATTGATGCCTCCGCGAAAATTGGGGAAGTTGATTTTGAGCAAACAACCAAGAATTGATCGTTCAATCTTCAACTCCATTGACACTCCCCGGCAAAAAAGGGATCCAACCCTTTTTTCCTTCACGACCAATGCACGTTGACTTGGATGCCATTGCGAGAACCTGGGTCACACGGACAGAGCTGAAATGGAAAACAAACAGAAAAGCCAACACACCACAAGCATACCCACAGCACAATCTCACACATCAATGACGACCTGCGCCTCCAGACAGAGACCTCCTCTTGACATCTTGCAACACAATCGCCACTTGCTAGAATGACTCTTGCAGAATGCAAAGTGACCATGGCAGCACCTCACGATACTCTACGCACATCCTCTTATCTACTCACTACCAATTACCACTGAAATCGCTTGTCACTCATTCTGCCTCAGTTCTAGTAGCGGTGACGCATGCGAGCCTCAGTCGTTTACACTCTTTCTCCCCGGCGTGTCGGACCGCAGCTAACAATTATCTCCGTGTGCATTTCATTCTCAGCAATAGCCTAGCCTCCCCGGCGTATACGACCCATCTGCTGTCCTTAACATCAATCAATTCATTCATGGATGTAGAAGACTCGAAACAACTTCAGAAGTAATCACGACGAAAATTTTAACAAAATTACGCAATAACAACAAGATACGAAAACAACAAGTAAACACAATGAATCCAAAAACACCAATTGATATGACACACCACACGTATATACAAATAGTACAAACAACCTCGCGATCATGTCTTGGTGGAATTCCTTTGAAGAATTGCAGGACTTACACCAGTACGCCTACAACCCTTCTCAGGTTGACGATTGTAAGTTGTGGAATGTCCGGACACAAACAAGATTAACCAACAATTACATCAATTGGAACTCACACAACTATTTAACACAAACATATGTACAATCAACACATCAAATGTTGTGGATTCTGGCACGACAAACTACCCTTGAAGAACTGTAGGACTTACAGCAGTACGCCTACATTCCTTCTCAGGTTGATGATCCAAGTGGAAGTCGTCCGGACACAAACAGAATTACCAACAGCTAGATGACAGATGATATCAATTCAGTATATACAATATGAACATATGTACAAGATCATACACCAAGCACATTGGACTGCTCATTGATGCGCTACCCTTTGAAGAACTGTAGGACTTACAGCAGTACGCCTACAACCCTTCTCAGGTTGACGCCCTAGGTTGGAAAATCGTCGCAGAGTTCATTTGCTAACTTCCTTCTATCAGCTATATCCTCAAATCTGAACGGCAACACGCCCATGTCATTGTATCGTAGAATATAGATGACCAACAAACACACGACATATCTCATCAACCAAGTATAGAAACAGAGTAATTTACACCAAAGATAATAACATTCAAATAGTAACTTGAAACTAGAAATGCCTTTATTCGTGCAAGTCAATTTAACAATAACTCTCTCCTTTACACTTGGCTTATCCACACTAAACTGACCATTGATATTCGTCCTTTCAAACGAACTGATACTACCATAGTCATTGCACAAGATACTTGAGTTGATGGGTGTCTGTTTCATTGTGGATGACAGCACCAACGATGACTGAGTGACACAAGGTGATGAACTTAGTGGTGGATCAGAAGCTGTTCTTGTTCGGCTCTCAGATAGTTGTCCAACTGCAAGATTACCACCACTGCTGTCTTTCACTACTAGTTCGGGTTTAGCACTATCATCTGATGATAGGTGGGCTACACGCTGATCAATTACACTGACTGTCTCACAAGTATGCACACCTTCTGGAACTGCATCTGCGTTCAATTCTACTTCACGTTGTAGTTGTACAGAACCTTTATTTAACTTAGCAGTAGTAGGCATATCCCTCATCTCATAATGATCAACCAAAGACAACTGTGAAGTATCATGATCATTATCACGAATATTCAATTTACCGTCAACTTCATCATTTTCAAACTCTTTAATAACAGAAGTAGACAATTTTGGTTCCTCCTCACAAATCATTAAAGGTTTTATAACTTCACTCTGACTAGTAATACCTTGTAAACTTGTGGAGTCAGAACTGCACTCTGAAGCAGTAACTCTATTCTGTGACACTCTATTCAACAACGGCTTACCAGTTGCAACTACAGACTTCTTCACAACACCGTTATCGTCACACAATTCGGAGTCAGACCTGGAGTTTACATTTAGCTTATCACTGAACTTGCTCACTGGTTCACAGTTCACTTCTGTATGCACCTCTTGCACACGTGTAAAACAAAACCGTGTTTGTCTTGCATCTTGTAACTTATCTGTTGAGGATGTACTACGAAACCTGTTACACTCACTAGGTCTATATGCATTACTAGACATCATGGAGCCTTCTCGATATCCACCTCTCTGAGGCCTACTCGTCATCAATGATTGCATTTTGATCTCAGACTGCTCTATTCTAGGGGTGAGATGTAATAGACTGGCGAACTTGCTCATAGATTGATTGACACTAGTATTTACCAGTTTCAGGATATCATCAAACTTTGGCTCGATACCCTCATCCTCCATACGGGAGCTTATCTTCACCCACTTCCTTTGCAGTCGAGTAGGTAGACGTCTTGCTATTACTTCTAGTATAAAACTCGAGTTGAGGTCACTCATGCGATTCATCGAAATCATTCCATTCTTGTAAATTAGCAAATTATCTAAAAACTCAGTGAGTGCCTGGGAGTCATCCTGTAATTGACCACCATTACCCTTAACAGCCTCGAATAATTTCCCTGCAATCATCGAAGGTCTTCCAAACCTTTGACGTAATATGCTCATAGCCTCATCGTAGCCCTCTTTTGGCTTCATAAACTTACAGCACTGTATAGCTCTTGCAGCATCTCCAGTGCAATATCTCATCAAATACATTAACTTCAATTCATCATTTAATAAAAACCACTCAACATGATCTCAAACTCCTTTACAAATTGTAAATAATCAGCCGGGTTTCCATCAAAACACCGTGGTTCAAATTTAGGGAGTTTGATGTTCCTATTATCCCTGAACGGCGAAACAGTAACATCAACCATGTCATGCTTAACATCAGACACATCGTTACAATTAACAGACAAGTCACCATGACTTACTTTCCTGTTTGCATCCAAGACACTCTGTCCCTTCTTTGACCCAGGCATTGTTGAACTTGACCCAATTCCAAAAAGTTCCAGATATTGCTTGTTCAAAGAGGACTTGACCGGCACCAGGAAAATGAACGGCGACTATCCAAACTTTCACCAACTGTTTGAATCCGCCAGATCTGTTTCTATCGTCAGAAACTGTCAATCACGTCTCATAAACCGTTAATGCCCAGCTCTCGCTACGCTCGGGCCCACGCTGTTCCTTGAAGTTTTCAGAAACGCTTAGTTATAACGGACGAAAAACCAAAACACCGATCTGCCGTTTGATATTTCTTTATTGTTACACCAACATATAAAAGGAATAAGCGAACTAAGGTCTGAAAACAAATATTACAATAATAAATCATTGTATTACTTCTGACGATGTTTCACTCTTCTTTCTGAACAGCGACCGATGAGACGATGACTGTCGTATTGATGCCTCCGCGAAAATTGGGGAAGTTGATTTTGAGCAAACAACCAAGAATTGATCGTTCAATCTTCAACTCCATTGACAATGGTCTTTATATTGATGGTAAACTGGGGAGGTTTTAGGTGTGTTTAGTTTTTGGTTGAAGGAGTAAGCTTTGATCACCTATTGCGTTTGCCCCCCACCTCCATAGAGACTGGCCCTATTTTGTGGCACAGGATTGAGTCGAGAATATCGTTATGTCATGTTAAGAGGCGTACGTACTGCTTCCGTACTCCAGCATGTATAGCTTCTAGGCGTTTTCTGTCGATCCTGTGTCCATTGTAGATATCCCGGCTCATTCCGGGTAGGCAGAAATCGCCACACACTACTTTGTACAGTATATACCCCAGTATTTCTTCAATAGCTGTATCAGCCGTTTAAGGGCTATCAGGAACTCCGTATTTGCATCCCACGAGAATTTTGTTTTCATCTGTGTGGAGGTCTGTCCACTTAGACTCTGATGGTTTGTCGATAACTGGGTTAGCAAAAGTATTCGAGTCAGCGGATTTGGAGGAGCACATCAAACACTCCTACTCTTTTGGCGGTTCTCTCATTTCGGTGGATGTCGTAGTTATCAGTTACCAGCTGTGTCACGTATAACATTAGTTTGCTAAATTTCAGTCACCAGGATAAATTTTGGCCGTTTCATGTATACCAGGCTGCAAAATGATGTTATTTTGTTGAGGGGAGATCAAGCACTAAAGGGAATAGTTTTCAGAAAACGAGGGTTGTCGGGAGGATAGTCAGCAGGTTTTTTCTTAGTATCCATGACCTTTAAAAACATGTAGTGACACGTTTATCACATATGAATTCACGTATTTTCCATATGACAAATAACATACATACACACACGCATACAAATCTAATCTTTACAAATCAACTGTAGAAGAGTAAACAACAACAATTTGACATTAGTCATTACAAATATATGTGAGGACAGCTTACATACTTCTATTGGTAAAAAAATGTTCATGGACAAATGACCTTCAAATAAACTGACTTCATTTTATGTAAAAATTTTTGACTATATATTTTGATGATTTATTATAATCCGAATAAATCTGCTGAAAAAGCTGTGGCTTACACGGCGAAACATTCAGAAAAATCTTGTTTTGATTTTCTTAACACGCTGGGATTAATTTAAATAATTTATAATGAATCAATCTGACTCCGCGCTCAAAATTATTCCAGGAAATTCGTAACACCTACGGTCTGAAAACCTATAATAAATGATTGCGGTTTGCTCAGACTGCTCTATTCTAGGGGTGGGATGAAATATATTGGCAAACTTGCTCATAGATTCATTGACACAATCTTTTACCGGTTTCAGGATATCATCGAACTTTGGCTCAACACCCCCATCCTCTATAAGACAGCTTGCCTTCACCCATTTCCTTTGCAGTCGAGTAGGTAGGCGTCTCGCCGTTACCTCTAGGATGGAACTTGAGTTCAGATCGCTCATGCAATTTATCGAAATCAACGTATTCTTGTAAGTCATCAGATTATCCAAAAACTCAGAGAGTGCCTTGGTGTCATCTCGTGAGTGACTACCATTACCTTTAACAGCCTCGAATACGCTCCTTACAATCTTTGAAGGTCTTACGAATCTTTGACGCAGTATACTCATATCCTCAGTATATCCTTCGTTTGGGGGCCTGAACTTACAGCACTGTAAAGCTCTTGCAGCAACCCTAGCGCAGTACTTCAATAAATACATCAACTTCATTTCATAATTTAACGCAAGCCCACCCAACATGACTTCAAACTACTTTACAAACTGTGGATAGTCAGCTTTGTTTCCGTCGAAACACTGAGGCTCGTATTTACGAAGCTTAATATTCCTATTATCCCTAGACGACGAAGAATTGACATCGACCTTATCACGCTTAACATGAAACACATCATTACACGTAACAGGTAACTCAGCATTACTCACTTTCCTGCTTGCTTCCAAGACGCTCTGTCCCTTCTTTGACCCAAACTTGACCAAACAATCCAAAAAAGTTCCAGATAATACTTGTCCAAAGAAGACTTGCAGGCACCAGGAAAGACGAACAGAAACTATCAAAAACTATTAGAAACTGTCAGCCAACACTCAGAAACTGTCAATGTCCAGCTCTCACCACACTGGACCTCACGCTGTCCCTCGAAGACTTTCAGAAACAATTTGTAATAACCAACGTGAAAAGCCAGAACACGGATCGGCGACTCAAGAATCGAAAAGAAAAAGTGTTCAGCAAAGAGTTACTCTTTTCGGCGATATCATTCTCAAGCTGTACAAATCGCAAATTTATAGTAATTTGTCTTGGCAACAAAAGGAATATTTCCAAAGATGTGTTAATGCAATTGTTAGTTTTTGACAAACAAATTACGTAATTTTGAAGGCGTTAATCGGTTAGAAACTAAAATAAAGTTACAAAAGTAGGTTGGGTGACGTAATCTAATTGGTAGGGTTCAATGAAAAAATGAATGAGAGTCAAGTTAATAATCTGAGTAGAATTCACTTGAAAATGAATGAGAGTTAAGTTAATAAGCTGAGTAGAATTCACTTAAAAATAAACGAAAATCGAGTTAGCAACAGTCGTCAGGAGCGTAGAGATTTAATAGAGGGTGAGGGTACAAAATAATGCAATTAAGAAATAGACAAACAAAGAAGAAAGAGGTAAGACAAAATTACGTATTTGGTGTTAAGATAGATCAGGACCATTGTAGATTTAGTGACTGAACAAACTTCTTTTGTATGCAGAGTTCAGGATTCAATATGTGAATTGCCATTGCTTCTGCAGTTTGAAGAAGTTTAATTCGTACTCTTTTGGCAAGATTTCCACGTATTGTGTAGATAACTGAGAAGTTGTTTTGTGGGTTTGCTTGGTGTCCGGATTCGATCAAGTGTTCTAGGATGGAGCTGTGGCGGGGGGATCTTCTTTCTCCTTTATAAAACCATGAAGGTAAGTGTTCGCTGATTCGTTTGGATAGCAAACGCTGGGTACGGCCGACATACCTAGCTCCACATGAGCAGGTGAATTGGTAGATGCACATTGATGAGGCCCCCAGTGGAAGCTTATCCTTCACGTTCGTGCGAATCATTGGTTTCGTAGAGAAAGTTAGTCTGAGTTCCGCTGCGAAGAAGGTTTTCTTCAGTGAACGGCACAGGCGGTTTCTAAGTATTTCTGCTGAAGAATCTCCGTTGAATTGTAGATTCAAATAGAGAAGTTTCTTGGGAGCAGTAAGCATTGATGGTTTTTGTGTTTTCGGCTTCATAGCTTTTGTGATGAAACGTTCCGGGTAACCGTTTTCAAGAAGGATTCTTTTCAGGGTCTTCAGCTCTTCTTCTATAGTTTCCGGACTGCAAATATTGTGGATTCTGTGAGTCAGTGAGCGGATCAGATTTCGTTTTGTATATATAGGCACCCAACTGTGAAAGCTGATGAGTTGTCCATTCCATGTCGGTTTTCTGTGAATGGATCTTTTGAGTGTCCCATCTTGTTCGCGTCTTGCTAGTTGCACGTCCAGAAAAGATATTGTTGCGTTGGACTCCTTCTCTAGTGTGAACTGGATTGCTGGATGGCAACTGTTGAAGAAGTCCAATATGTTCTCCAAATTTTCCTCATTATTGGCGATAATAAAAGTATCGTCCACGTATCTCTTGTAGAATCCGAAGTTATCTATTATCTTCTTTAGGTGTGTATTTTCTAGTTTTGACATGAAAATATCTGCAAGCAGCGGGCCGAGTGGTGAGCCCATAGCTATACCATCTTTTTGTCTATATATTTCATTATTGAAAGTGAATTGGACGTTTAGAGTACATCTTAATAGGAGTTCCTTCAAATAGTCAGTGGGGATACCAATGTTCATCTCCTTTGAATCAATATATTCACATATATAGCATATTGTTTCGGTTAGTGGGACGTTTGTAAACAGTGATACCACATCTAGTGAGAACATGGTTTGATTGGAAACGCTGACGTTTTCAATGGAATTGACAAAATCGAAGGAGTCTCGAAGTGAGTGGCGGGAGATTTGCTTTCTGACTGGTTCTAGTATGTTTACTAGCCATTGCGCGGTACTGTGATAAGGTGAATTAGTCATATCGAGAATGGGTCGAAGAGGTACGTTTTTCTTGTGCACTTTTGGTAGTCCATATAGCCGGGGTATATTTGAGCCCGACGGTTTCAACGATTCGAAGGTTTCGAGATTGATGAATGATTCAGTCTTTAGTTTTCGGAGAAGGTTCGTTAGTTTTTGTTCAGTTTGTTCCGTCATGTTCTTTTCCTTTGCTGGTTTTATGAATTTAGATTCGTCGGATAGGATGGTCAGCATTTTACTTACGTAGTCTTCACGATTCATGACTACGATTCCCCCACCTTTATCCGGGCGTAACAGAATAATCTCTTTGTTGTTTATTAATTCCTTGAGCTCTTTATAGTGTTTTTTGGTCAGTATTGACTTTCCATTTGGTTTGGTATTCATAAATTTATGGCAACTGTCGAGTACTACCGACCTGAACTGTTGCAGGCTCTCTTCGGAAGTTGGTGATAGATCATGTGTTTGGTTTATCAGGTTTTCGAACTGGACTTGGGATTGAAGTTTTTGGATTTTTGATGGTTTTGTGCAGAACTTTGGACCGAGGGACAGTGCTTCTAGTTGGAGTTCTGACAGCTCAATGTTTGACAGGTTAAATACGTATTTTTCTGGATTGCTTGGGAATGGACGTTCAGGGTCACTCGTCGGCTTCAGGCTTTTAATAAGGTTTGACTTGGCATTCTCACATTGTTTCTGTGCAACTTCTTCGACATATTCTTCGAACGATTGGCGTAGTTCTTGGTCTAAATCGTGAACTGCGTGAGATCGTAAGTCAACATTTCGTTCTAGTTCAGGGATACGTGATTGGATGGAGTCAATGTTGTTTAGTGTGTGTCGCCTGAGCGTTCTGGTATTCGGATGGATGTGGTTTCGTCTGAGGGACTTCCAGTACATCTTTGGATATTCGTGCCGATCTAAACATTCTCTCAAGAACTGAATCTCTGCCTTCGCTACTGCAAGCTTGACGGAGTAACGCAGGAAACGGTCCAGCTCCTTCACCGTCACTGGGTCCTTGCAACGTTTCAGTAGCTTGAAAATTCCCATTCAGTCATAGAAAAGAAAAAGTGTTCAGCAAAGAGTTACTCTTTTCGGCGATATCATTCTCAAGCTGTACAAATCGCAAATTTATAGTAATTTGTCTTGGCAACAAAAGGAATATTTCCAAAGATGTGTTAATGCAATTGTTAGTTTTTGACAAACAAATTACGTAATTTTGAAGGCGTTAATCGGTTAGAAACTAAAATAAAGTTACAAAAGTAGGTTGGGTGACGTAATCTAATTGGTAGGGTTCAATGAAAAAATGAATGAGAGTCAAGTTAATAATCTGAGTAGAATTCACTTGAAAATGAATGAGAGTTAAGTTAATAAGCTGAGTAGAATTCACTTAAAAATAAACGAAAATCGAGTTAGCAACAGTCGTCATGAGCGTAGAGATTTAATAGAGGGTGAGGGTAGAAAATAATGCAATTAAGAAATAGACAAACAAAGAAGAAAGAGGTAAGACAAAATTACGTATTTGGTGTTAAGATAGATCAGGACCATTGTAGATTTAGTGACTGAACAAACTTCTTTTGTATGCAGAGTTCAGGATTCAATATGTGAATTGCCATTGCTTCTGCAGTTTGAAGAAGTTTAATTCGTACTCTTTTGGCAAGATTTCCACGTATTGTGTAGATAACTGAGAAGTTGTTTTGTGGGTTTGCTTGGTGTCCGGATTCGATCAAGTGTTCTAGGATAGAGCTGTGGCGGGGGGATCTTCTTTCTCCTTTATAAAACCATGAAGGTAAGTGTTCGCTGATTCGTTTGGATAGCAAACGCTGGGTACGGCCGACATACCTAGCTCCACATGAGCAGGTGAATTGGTAGATGCACATTGATGAGGCCCCCAGTGGAAGCTTATCCTTCACGTTCGTGCGAATCATTGGTTTCGTAGAGAAAGTTAGTCTGAGTTCCGCTGCGAAGAAGGTTTTCTTCAGTGAACGGCACAGGCGGTTTCTAAGTATTTCTGCTGAAGAATCTCCGTTGAATTGTAGATTCAAATAGAGAAGTTTCTTGGGAGCAGTAAGCATGGATGGTTTTTGTGTTTTCGGCTTCATAGCTTTTGTGATGAAACGTTCCGGGTAACCGTTTTCAAGAAGGATTCTTTTCAGGGTCTTCAGCTCTTCTTCTATAGTTTCCGGACTGCAAATGTTGTGGATTCTGTGAGTCAGTGAGCGGATCAGATTTCGTTTTGTATATATAGGCACCCAACTGTGAAAGCTGATGAGTTGTCCATTCCATGTCGGTTTTCTGTGAATGGATCTTTTGAGTGTCCCATCTTGTTCGCGTCTTGCTAGTTGCACGTCCAGAAAAGATATTGTTGCGTTGGACTCCTTCTCTAGTGTGAACTGGATTGCTGGATGGCAACTGTTGAAGAAGTCCAATATGTTCTCCAAATTTTCCTCATTATTGGCGATAATAAAAGTATCGTCCACGTATCTCTTGTAGAATCCGAAGTTATCTATTATCTTCTTTAGGTGTGTATTTTCTAGTTTTGACATGAAAATATCTGCAAGCAGCGGGCCGAGTGGTGAGCCCATAGCTATACCATCTTTTTGTCTATATATTTCATTATTGAAAGTGAATTGGACGTTTAGAGTACATCTTAATAGGAGTTCCTTCAAATAGTCAGTGGGGATACCAATGTTCATCTCCTTTGAATCAATATATTCACATATATAGCATATTGTTTCGGTTAGTGGGACGTTTGTAAACAGTGATACCACATCTAGTGAGAACATGGTTTGATTGGAAACGCTGACGTTTTCAATGGAATTGACAAAATCGAAGGAGTCTCGAAGTGAGTGGCGGGAGATTTGCTTTCTGACTGGTTCTAGTATGTTTACTAGCCATTGTGCGGTACTGTGATAAGGTGAATTAGTCATATCGAGAATGGGTCGAAGAGGTACGTTTTTCTTGTGCACTTTTGGTAGTCCATATAGCCGGGGTATATTTGAGCCCGACGGTTTCAACGATTCGAAGGTTTCGAGATCGATGAATGATTCAGTCTTTAGTTTTCGGAGAAGGTTCGTTAGTTTTTGTTCAGTTTGTTCCGTCATGTTCTTTTCCTTTGCTGGTTTTATGAATTTAGATTCGTCGGATAGGATGGTCAGCATTTTACTTACGTAGTCTTCACGATTCATGACTACGATTCCCCCACCTTTATCCGGGCGTAACAGAATAATCTCTTTGTTGTTTATTAATTCCTTGAGCTCTTTATAGTGTTTTTTGGTCAGTATTGACTTTCCATTTGGTTTGGTATTCATAAATTTATGGCAACTGTCGAGTACTACCGACCTGAACTGTTGCAGGCTCTCTTCGGAAGTTGGTGATAGATCATGTGTTTGGTTTATCAGGTTTTCGAACTGGACTTGGGATTGAAGTTTTTGGATTTTTGATGGTTTTGTGCAGAACTTTGGACCGAGGGACAGTGCTTCTAGTTGAAGTTCTGACAGCTCAATGTTTGACAGGTTAAATACGTATTTTTCTGGATTGCTTGGGAATGGACGTTCAGGGTCACTCGTCGGCTTCAGGCTTTTAATAAGGTTTGACTTGGCATTCTCACATTGTTTCTGTGCAACTTCTTCGACATATTCTTCGAACGATTGGCGTAGTTCTTGGTCTAAATCGTGAACTGCGTGAGCTCGTAAGTCAACATTTCGTTCTAGTTCAGGGATACGTGATTGGATGGAGTCAATGTTGTTTAGTGTGTGTCGCCTGAGCGTTCTGGTATTCGGATGGATGTGGTTTCGTCTGAGGGACTTCCAGTACATCTTTGGATATTCGTGCCGATCTAAACATTCTCTCAAGAACTGAATCTCTGCCTTCGCTACTGCAAGCTTGACGGAGTAACGCAGGAAACGGTCCAGCTCCTTCACCGTCACTGGGTCCTTGCAACGTTTCAGTAGCTTGAAAATTCCCATTCAGTCATAGAAAAGAAAAAGTGTTCAGCAAAGAGTTACTCTTTTCGGCGATATCATTCTCAAGCTGTACAAATCGCAAATTTATAGTAATTTGTCTTGGCAACAAAAGGAATATTTCCAAAGATGTGTTAATGCAATTGTTAGTTTTTGACAAACAAATTACGTAATTTTGAAGGCGTTAATCGGTTAGAAACTAAAATAAAGTTACAAAAGTAGGTTGGGTGACGTAATCTAATTGGTAGGGTTCAATGAAAAAATGAATGAGAGTCAAGTTAATAATCTGAGTAGAATTCACTTGAAAATGAATGAGAGTTAAGTTAATAAGCTGAGTAGAATTCACTTAAAAATAAACGAAAATCGAGTTAGCAACAGTCGTCATGAGCGTAGAGATTTAATAGAGGGTGAGGGTAGAAAATAATGCAATTAAGAAATAGACAAACAAAGAAGAAAGAGGTAAGACAAAATTACGTATTTGGTGTTAAGATAGATCAGGACCATTGTAGATTTAGTGACTGAACAAACTTCTTTTGTATGCAGAGTTCAGGATTCAATATGTGAATTGCCATTGCTTCTGCAGTTTGAAGAAGTTTAATTCGTACTCTTTTGGCAAGATTTCCACGTATTGTGTAGATAACTGAGAAGTTGTTTTGTGGGTTTGCTTGGTGTCCGGATTCGATCAAGTGTTCTAGGATAGAGCTGTGGCGGGGGGATCTTCTTTCTCCTTTATAAAACCATGAAGGTAAGTGTTCGCTGATTCGTTTGGATAGCAAACGCTGGGTACGGCCGACATACCTAGCTCCACATGAGCAGGTGAATTGGTAGATGCACATTGATGAGGCCCCCAGTGGAAGCTTATCCTTCACGTTCGTGCGAATCATTGGTTTCGTAGAGAAAGTTAGTCTGAGTTCCGCTGCGAAGAAGGTTTTCTTCAGTGAACGGCACAGGCGGTTTCTAAGTATTTCTGCTGAAGAATCTCCGTTGAATTGTAGATTCAAATAGAGAAGTTTCTTGGGAGCAGTAAGCATGGATGGTTTTTGTGTTTTCGGCTTCATAGCTTTTGTGATGAAACGTTCCGGGTAACCGTTTTCAAGAAGGATTCTTTTCAGGGTCTTCAGCTCTTCTTCTATAGTTTCCGGACTGCAAATGTTGTGGATTCTGTGAGTCAGTGAGCGGATCAGATTTCGTTTTGTATATATAGGCACCCAACTGTGAAAGCTGATGAGTTGTCCATTCCATGTCGGTTTTCTGTGAATGGATCTTTTGAGTGTCCCATCTTGTTCGCGTCTTGCTAGTTGCACGTCCAGAAAAGATATTGTTGCGTTGGACTCCTTCTCTAGTGTGAACTGGATTGCTGGATGGCAACTGTTGAAGAAGTCCAATATGTTCTCCAAATTTTCCTCATTATTGGCGATAATAAAAGTATCGTCCACGTATCTCTTGTAGAATCCGAAGTTATCTATTATCTTCTTTAGGTGTGTATTTTCTAGTTTTGACATGAAAATATCTGCAAGCAGCGGGCCGAGTGGTGAGCCCATAGCTATACCATCTTTTTGTCTATATATTTCATTATTGAAAGTGAATTGGACGTTTAGAGTACATCTTAATAGGAGTTCCTTCAAATAGTCAGTGGGGATACCAATGTTCATCTCCTTTGAATCAATATATTCACATATATAGCATATTGTTTCGGTTAGTGGGACGTTTGTAAACAGTGATACCACATCTAGTGAGAACATGGTTTGATTGGAAACGCTGACGTTTTCAATGGAATTGACAAAATCGAAGGAGTCTCGAAGTGAGTGGCGGGAGATTTGCTTTCTGACTGGTTCTAGTATGTTTACTAGCCATTGTGCGGTACTGTGATAAGGTGAATTAGTCATATCGAGAATGGGTCGAAGAGGTACGTTTTTCTTGTGCACTTTTGGTAGTCCATATAGCCGGGGTATATTTGAGCCCGACGGTTTCAACGATTCGAAGGTTTCGAGATTGATGAATGATTCAGTCTTTAGTTTTCGGAGAAGGTTCGTTAGTTTTTGTTCAGTTTGTTCCGTCATGTTCTTTTCCTTTGCTGGTTTTATGAATTTAGATTCGTCGGATAGGATGGTCAGCATTTTACTTACGTAGTCTTCACGATTCATGACTACGATTCCCCCACCTTTATCCGGGCGTAACAGAATAATCTCTTTGTTGTTTATTAATTCCTTGAGCTCTTTATAGTGTTTTTTGGTCAGTATTGACTTTCCATTTGGTTTGGTATTCATAAATTTATGGCAACTGTCGAGTACTACCGACCTGAACTGTTGCAGGCTCTCTTCGGAAGTTGGTGATAGATCATGTGTTTGGTTTATCAGGTTTTCGAACTGGACTTGGGATTGAAGTTTTTGGATTTTTGATGGTTTTGTGCAGAACTTTGGACCGAGGGACAGTGCTTCTAGTTGGAGTTCTGACAGCTCAATGTTTGACAGGTTAAATACGTATTTTTCTGGATTGCTTGGGAATGGACGTTCAGGGTCACTCGTCGGCTTCAGGCTTTTAATAAGGTTTGACTTGGCATTCTCACATTGTTTCTGTGAATCCCTTATTCTTACGCCAATATGTAACCAATAATAAGGTTATTACATACAAGGTTCCTGATAGTTTTCTGTCTTCCACTGAACAGCAAACGATGAGACGATGACTGGCGGATTGATGAC
Organism: Trichobilharzia regenti; assembly: GCA_944472135.2. Classification (NCBI taxonomy): domain Eukaryota; kingdom Metazoa; phylum Platyhelminthes; class Trematoda; order Strigeidida; family Schistosomatidae; genus Trichobilharzia; species Trichobilharzia regenti. The sequence goes on along the minus strand of OX235264.1, from coordinate 53,817,416 downwards.
TCTCGCGAAAATAGAGAGTTGGATTTGAGCAAACAACCAGGAATTGATCGTTCAATCTTCAAATACACTGACAACCAGGGAGTTAAAACCCTTATAGTGTCTCGACTAACATTTGGAACCGGAGAGAGAAGCTAATCGACAAAACTTCTAACTACACTAGGCAGTGCGAAACGCAGAAATCATGGTAATTCATCATGCGAGGTCGTAAACAAGTCCAAACGTCAGAAATAAGACATCTTAGACACGGCTGCTAAGAAGACGAATTTCGCACGGAGAAATGAGCGTATAACATCACAGTCTCAATTCCTAATAAATATTGATTTCAATGCCTAATCAATCAAGTCGGGAAGACTAGTACCTGGATCAGTGAACAACAACTTCTTACACAAGCTGATGGAATCTTTCACATACCATAAGCTCCTTTTCTACGCCACTCAAGCAACATGATTCATCAACTATGTACTTGGATTTCTTCTGCTTTGAATAGATGGACTTCTCGCGACTCCTTGTATCCTTAGGAAACGTTAATCATTCTGCGCTCAACACTAGATTCACTGCTTGTGCAGTGTCCCTGAGTACTATTACTGTCCGATCAAGTGTATTTGAAGTCAGTATTTAGGCCACTGTCAACGCAAATTCAGCAAGTAACTAGACTACGGATATGGATGCCCATATGAAGTCAAGATATTTCTCTCCTAGCAGCTATATTCTTCGGTAACTCAACTCTGTATCTCTCAAACTGTCCCTTTGCATTGAAGCAAATCAGAAGCACACTAAGAGCTCCACCTGTTGCTTCCCGGGAAACTGGAGGTTCACACCACAGATCTTGCAAATGCCGCCTTCAAGCTATCCTTCATGTGTGGAACGTCACCACTGGACTGTAATGGTGCAACAGCCGTTCGTATTCATAACGGAGGATCTTGCCATTATCGTTGAAACTGTATGTTTATCAATCCTATGATGACTAAAATTAAGGTACTGGGAAGAATAAGTAATAGAAATGACTGGTCTTGTCAGAAAAATAGTAAACTGTAATTGCTGTCTGTTAGAACTCACGACGAGGGAAATCTAGGTCTGTGTGTATCAATAGCCTTGCTTGAGTAGTTCTTACAGACCTTGGCAAAGTATTTGATAAAGCACCGTATTTCAGACTGCCGATGAGACCAGAGTGTTTTCAAATTACTGACAGCCAACTCACCTTACTAAAGCATCGTTTGCCGATAAGAAACAGAATGTAATAGTTCGTTCCATTCTCCGCAACTATGGGAAGATAAAAAAGAATATAAGGCTATCCATGAAAAAATAAAAACAGCAATAATATGAAGTTTCACACAATGTTAACTCCTCAGAAATTGTTAATTTTATTCTTGAAGTATTGTCATTCATCATCACAATCTCCAGAAACTAGTAGCATAGTATGTACGCAATTAGGTGAATACAGAGCATTTTTATGTCATTCTCCACTACCATTAAAATATTTCACAAATCAGAACAAGTGTAAACATTCATCACAGAATAAATTTATTATATGACGCAACCATGTGAATGGAAACGTGCAATCCTATCCCCTATCTTCAAGGGTGGTGACCGGCAGAATGTGACCAGTTACAGACCAGTTGCTCTACTTCCAGTGATATCGAAAATATTGGAAAGTCTCATTGACGACCACATGAGAAAATGCTTCGATGGGACTAACCTTCTTCACGAAGCACAGCACGGTTTCAGGAGGGGAAGATCCTGCGTGACGAATCTTCTACTAGCTTGGAACGATTGGACACTATCCTGGGACAAAAAGGTACCAGCCCACGTGATCTTTCTCGACTTTGCGAAAGCATTCGACACAGTTCACCATGGTCTGCTCCTTCACAAAATAGGCAAGGCGGGAGTTTCTGGAGCACTTCTCGCATGGCTGAAAGATTACCTAGGTGAGAGAGAATTCTGCACCAAAGTCAACCGCATCCGATCATCCTGGCACACCTCGGCATCAGGGGTTCCTCAGGGTTCTATCCTAGGGCCGTTGATGTTTTTGATTTTTATCAACGACCTGCCCTCCCAACTAAACTGCTCTGCGCTTCTTTACGCTGACGACGTAAAGATTTGGAGAGCAATAAACTCATCGGAAGACTCAGATAGATTGCAGGCTGACCTGCAAACTCTGGGAAATTGGGCTTTGGCTAACGGAATGCCTTTCAATCTAAAGAAGTGCAAAGTAGTGCAAGTTCATTCCGGCAGGTCACAGAGTGTAAATTACACCCTTGGTGGCCAGAACTTGAGTTGTGTTCCATCAGAGCGTGATCTAGGTCTTATTCTAACAGAAAAGCTAGACACCAGTGGAAATTACTCGAGGGACGTCGCCAAAGCCTACGCAACATTACACTTTATGCACAGGCAGCTGGGAGCTCTCACTCCCGAACTGTTCTTAAGGCTATACAAGGCATATGTGAGGCCACACCTTGAGGTGCATAATATCATTGCACCTCCGCTACTCAAAAGGGATGCTAACATTCTAGAAAGTGTCCAGAGACGAGCGACAAAATGGGTGATCGGCCTCCGCAACAAATCATATGAGGAACGACTAAAGAAATTAGGACTTTTCACACTTAGTTACCGTAGGCACAGGGGAGACCTCATCACCGTCTACCAGATCCTAAATGACCAGGCCCACCCAAATAAAAGCATCCTGCCATTAAGCGATTATAGGCTTCCACGAGGTAACCCGCTAAGGATAGCACACCAGAGACCAAAGACTCGAGTGCGATCACATTTCTTTTCGCTTCGTGTTTGCCGTCTCTGGAACGCTTTACCGGCGGCCGTGACTACAGCACCATCTCTGGAGATTTTTAAGCGGAAGCTAGACAATCATGCAGAAATGCAAGGTTTGTGTCTCAATGGCTTATCCTCATAAAATTTGAAACCACACTGTCAATTAATAAGCGTACAAACTAAATCCCCACGACCTATTCTGCCTTCTCTCACTCTATCTTTTCCTTAGGTCACCTTTATTATTCCACTTATCTCAACCTATATTATCTACACTACAACCTATTATTATTATTATATTATTACTATTCTGCTTTTATGACTACACCGAATGACCAACGGGAGTTAGGTCAAACTCCATTCACGGCAGCAATACAGTCCTAACATACTGCATACTACAAACCACATCTCGACCAATCCCCTCACCACTCCTCCTGGAGTCTACCAGAGCTAGAGCAGTCGAGTGTCGGGACTTACTACGCAGAAGCTCGCCGAAGATCTGGAACCTCTACCTCACAATCAAGAAGCGAGCTCAAAGAAATCACTGGTTTATACTAGTTCGTAATCAGGATATTGGATATTGGAACCATATCCCACCTCAGTGTCCAAGTTGTATTATTAAACCAAATGTGTGTTGATGACTCAATAAATTGTGTAATTACGTCGGATGCTATTGTCCTTAAAAAACATCACGTTTACCATATTAATGCTTTAAATCTACGTGAACAAATTATTATTGACATTGTGTGTTTGCACACATATAATTGAAGAATAGATTTGTAGGTCACCCTAAATACACGTCGTCGCGGTGATCTTGGATATCTGGTGATTTGTTGGTTTTCAAGTTTTCGTGAGTTGTTTGTGTTCATTTGTTAGAGCGTAAGAAATTTTAATGCGTCAGAGATTTAATGATACCATTCAAGGAAAGGAGTTTTGAGGTGTTTCTCAATAAAATGTTAAGGAATCCCGATCCAAAATGTCTGTTGTAACATTTACACTCTTCAGATAATTCACATTTGCTATTAACAGTCTGTGACCTATTAAATTACCAGCCCTTCCCAACGTTTTTCTATTCCCATATTTCCAGCGTTTTCAGCCTTCCAGCTAGCATTTTTTTCGGGCGCATTGCAGACTTTTTGGGGCAGACTTTGGGACACTGTCCCACGTAAGTAGGTCTACCCGAAGGTTTTGCCCCAAAAAGTCTGCAATGCGCCTGAAAATAATGCTAGCTGGGCTTATAAAGCAACTTTGGGGCATAAATGGAAAATACCGATATTTTGATGTATATCCCTAGAAGTTTTAAATGAATTTAACCCAGGATAACTACCTCCCCTGAAAATCACTATATAAGTTTTAACTTGGGATACTTGGGTCGACTGCTAAAAGTACTCGGGATTAATATCTAGCACGAATAGATCTAATAGATGGAATGTTAACTATCGATAGTTAACATTCCATCTGTTATCGTATCTGTTTTCTACTCATGTTCCCCTTCAGTCTACTTGATGATGAGAAGTACTTCGTTGTAACTTATAATATATCACGTATACATAACTATATTTATGTTTTTAAGTATGGGATAAGCCGAACAAGGAATTAAGGATCTACCTATTAAATATTCGAAGCAACTTCATGTCACACTTTCCCATCGGCCCGTTTATCGGTAATTGCATTTGCTGGTGCACTGTGTCTCGCAGATATTATTCACTGCGGAGACAAGTTCCATGAATGACGCATATACTGATGGCTGAAAAGCATAGGATCTGCTGATGGCTTTCAACCGGTTGACATCAATTGAAAGTGCTTAGCAACGCCCAGTATTCTGACTCTGAAGTCTCATACTGTGTGTCATAGGATCCGGTCAGGACGGAGCTGTGAAAAGACAATATTGATTATGCTATAGTGTGCTATAGGTCGCTGTAACCTAATGCAAACTAGTCAAACAAAAGTATCTGTCCTCAAAAAGGCGTGCTCTATTGGATCTCTTCAGCCGTCATAGTGAATCTGTAAACTAGGACTAAGCGAACATACATTATTATTCCCTTGGGTCCCGAGGGGAACATAGGGCTTCAATAACACATCTCCACCATCTTCTATTTTATGCTATCCTCTTCCTTTGGGCCCACGATCAACCATAATCTCATACCTTCTTCACACGATCTCCACCACGTCACCCTCGAACCCCACAACACGCTCGTCGTTTCCCATTTGGATTCCACTCAAGCGATGACCTTCATTGTGCAGGATGTCATTCGATGGTTTCTTCAGTCTATACTCTATCCATCTCCATTTTCTCCTACATATTTGTTGAGCAATCGGCTCTCAGTTGCTTTGTCGCCAGCCAGCCAGAGCTTCTTGTTGTTAGTTAATTCTGGCTTCCCATTTCATCTGCAGTATGGAATCACCGAATGAGGCTGTTGATGAAAGTCTGCAGTGGCCTGTTGGAAATCCTTTTCGTGTCACGAATAGGAGGACTGACTTGACATTAGTGTTGAAAATGTGAATCTTTTTCCTTATGCTGACTGAGTGTAGAAGACTTTCAAACTGTTTTCAGGTTAATGAAAGTATATCTTGCTTTTCCGATTCTGTCTGGCTTCGATATCTTCATCCGTTCCGACTGCCTTTGTTGAAACGATTCTGGCTGACTAGATAAGTGAAGGAGGTAACTTCTGTTAAATGTATCCCGTTCATGGTGATTGGTGCCCGCTGTTGTTGTGGGGGTGGTTGCGGTCCGTTGTTTACCTTCATCACCTCCGACTTCTCTACGTTCACCTGCAGTCCTGTCTTCGCTGCCAACATCCACAGCCAGTTTGTTGATTTTTGCCTGCATGTCTTCGAGTTTGTGTGACACTAGATATAAATCATCCACACGCGAAATCCAGATCTGCTGGAGTCTTCTTATTGGTCGTCCAGCGTATTCTTGTCTCCTAACTCCCGACTCACAGTCTGAAGTATAGTCTACTCCACCACAATTAAGAATACCATCGATGATAATATGCAGCCTTCCTTTTCCTAATCCTGTGATCTTCACTTCGAATACCTAGCTGAGTTTCCCGTTGTGGATCACCTGACACGTGCCACTGTCATATAACCAGCTGTTGCATGAAGTTGATAAAGACTTGGACACTGTACATCGTAGTGTTGAGGTAGTTTCCAAGTCGCTTCTCGGTCAACAGTGTCTGTCGAAGGCCTTTTCGAAGTCGATGAAGTTGAGGTGGAGTGAGGTTTGACTTCCATTCTATGCTTTGTTTGGTGATGACGATACGCAGAGTTGCAATTTAATCAGCACGTGATTTGACTTTCCTGAACCCAGCTTGTGTCAGGCGATTTGGCGGAGTTCTTTATCCAGTGCATCTTTTATTCTCTCCACCATGACGCGACTTAGTACTTCACTTGGCGTGGACAAGAGCATTATTCGACACCAGTCCTTACAGAGTGAGACCAGAGTCGCTCTTCTTTGTTAGCTTGACAAGATAGTCAGCCTTTCTTCCAATCAGTAGGCTCCTTCCCTTCCTCCCAAACCTTCTGTAATAACGGCGTCATCATATCTACCACAGTCTCTGGGTCCGTTTGCAGTTCTTCAAAGGGATTCCATCTGGTCGTGCTGCCTTACCGACTGAACTTCAGTAGCTTAATCACATTTAAGATTTCCGCTTTCGTTGGAGGATTAGTTTCCACTGTCAGGCAGTTCTGTCCGTGTTGTTTGTGGTACGGGTATTTCTGGACGAGTTGGGGGTGGTGGTCGATTCAAGAGTCCTTTGAAGTGATCATCCCATTGTTTACTTTGTTTCTCCCTTGGGCATCTTTTATAAGTTTCACCTGCGTTGATCTCTTCCTGAATAGAGACCTGGTTATCTGATATTGTGTTCTGAGGTCTCTTTTAAGTGTTCTGCTTCAGTTGCCTCCCAGTGTGTTGTAGAATCGTCCTCTACTTCACTTCTTTATTCACTGCAGTGTACACTGAATTCAGCTGCTTCTCCTTCTCTTGGCCATCTTTGCATCGAGTCATACTGTCTTTCACCAATCTCCTCTTTTCTATTAGCTTCCTGGTCGGTGTCAGTTGAGAGTCATTCCTTGTCTTGTCTCTTCTGTCTTCCTAGAACAGTTGTACACGTTTCCTTGAGCATCACCTTCAGAGAGTTAGTTCCAATGTTCTTCCCCGCAATGTCTCCGACCTTGCTCTGACCTCTAGTGAAGATATCTATTGTGGCTTTGTCCTTCAGTTTCCGAGTGTTGAACTGGAATTGTGGCCTATCTTCAGTTGTCCTGAAGGGATTCAGCTTCACCTTGAGCTAGATGATGGTCTGAGCCCACATCTGCTCGCCTTTGTGTCCAGTAGACTGACTGAGTCTCCACTTCCTTGAGCGACACTGAAATGAAATCTATCTGGATTTTGGTGTGTCCTTCAGGTGAAATCCATGTCGTCATGTGTATATTCTTGCTCATGTTGCCTCCGATAGCCAAACCTTTGAAAGCGCGGAAGTCTCCGAAGAGTTTTCTGTTGTTACGATTACTTTCAGAAAACGTGGTTTCATTACAGTCATTTCGAACGATTTTTTGCTGATCGGTACTGTAAATGAACCAGTCCTTATCATCAAGATCCCAAAATTATGTACTGATATTAGTTTAAGTAATCTTTGTCGTACATCTTCGTCCACCACATTGTCGTTACCTTTCTTTCCTCTGAATTTCACTGTACTCCAGAAGGTAGCAACTTGAACTGGTACAACCTTATATAGTTCTACTTTTTTGAGTCGTTCAGTCACGTCTACGTTTCACAGACAATTTTCCTACCATAGTTACAGACTTTAGTCTTCATGTAAGAGGTGTTAACAATGACGAATAATACAATGCTACTGGTCTTTAACATTCTACGTAAATCTATATCTGCTTATGACTAATTTTTGTTTACATTTACTATTTATTTATAGATTCTAAGGATGCAGTATTTATTCAAATATTCTATCGTATTTATCATTTTCTCACTTGAATTTCTCCTGGGTAAAAGTGACGATAAGCGAAATTATTACGAAATCCTTGGATTAACTAAATCTGCTTCAACAAGTGACATCAAAAAGGCCTTTCGCAAACTTGCAGTAAAATACCACCCTGATAAAAATAAAGATAAGAATGCACAAGAAGAGTTTGTAAAAATTGCTGAAGGTAAGCTGTACTGTTGTGTTGTTACGACAACTCATGTACTGTACTTTTACTGTTAGATGACTTATGCATGATCTTCCTCACTTAGTTAACGGCTCCAGGTAGTCAGGTTTTTAATTATTTGCTCAGCTGCTATCTTAACGTCTGTTTGCCTAATACTGTAGCTTAAAGAATAACAGTCATTTAGTACAGTTCGTCGAGGTCTTATTATAGCAGCGATGTTAATTAAGTGGGTTAGGCACTGAAAGCAACTGTTATCTAGATTGAAAGTGTAATGGCAGGTTGAAAACAAATATAAGCACTTCTAGCTAGTTGCGAATATGTTAATATTTAAAAGTTTCTCTCGAATGATTGGCATGTCAACTGCACTTCTTCACCTTCCAAAGTAAGAGTTAATGATATTACTCTGAAAATTGTTTTTCCGCTTGACGAACAACTTGTTACCTTGTATTTTAAGGTTCAGGAAACGAATCTAGCTCAATAAAGATCAGTAAAACTGTGGCTTAGATATCTGAGCCGTTTCTGCACTATATCCAAATGACGTTTCTAAGTGTCGCGTCTTTCTGCCTACTACATGAATCGAGACTTTGATGCCTAGCTTAACTTAAAATATGCTCGTCATTATATAACACTTATTTAACCTGGTTTTTATAAAGTTGGGATGTAATTGGACTAGACAGCCTAAGCGATTCGGTTTCAGCATCAATGAATGATTCAGTTTTTAGTTTTCGGAAACTATCTGTTAGTTTTTGTTTAGTTTGCTCCGTCATATTCTTTTCATTGGACCTTAAAGTCCAATTCTCTTTTAGTAACGAAATGTACCGACAAAAGGATGGTATAGCTATCGGCTCACTAATTGGCCAGTCGCTTGCAGACTTTTTCATGTCAAAACTAGAAGACATACATATAAAAAAATGGTTGACAACTTTAGGTTTTACAAGAGAATCGTGGACGACACTTTCATTATCTCCACCAATGAGGAGAATTTGGAGAACATCTTGAACCCCCTCAGCAGCTGTCGTCCAGCAATTCAGTACACACTAGAGAAGGAATTCGACACAAAATTATCCTTTCTGGACGTCCAATTAACAAGACGTGAAAAAAATGGAACACTAAAAAAATCTATCTACAGAAAGCCGACATGAAACGGACAACTTATTAACTTTCATAGTTGGGTGCCCCTATATACAAAACGAAACTTGATCCGTTCATTGAGCTACATAATTCGCAGCATTTGCAGCCCTGATAATATAGAAGAGGAGTTAAACATTCTGAAGAGAATCCTCCGAGAAAATGGCTACACAGAACGTTTTATCACAAAAGCCGCCCACACTCTCTGCTTCCAAGAAACTTCTTTGCCTGGATCTGCAATTCAGTGGAGACTCATGGGCAGAAATACTGAAAAACTGCCTGTCCCGCCCACTGAACAAAACCTTCTTCGTGGCTAAACTCCAACTAACCTTCCCTACGAAACCAATGATTCGCATGAACGTGAAGTATAAACTACCACTGTTGGCCTCATCAATATGCACCTACCAATGCTCGTGTAGAGCTAGATATGTCGGCCGTGCCCAGCGTTTGCTATCCAAACGTATCACCGAACATTTACCCTCATGGTTTTATAAAGTAGAAAAAAGGCCCTCCAGAAGCTTTATTCTGGCACACCTGGTAGAATCAGGACACCAAGCAAACCCACAAAACAACTTCAAAGTTATCTACAGAATACATGGCAATCTTGTTGAAAGAGTACGAATCAGACTTCTTCAAACTGCAGAAGCAATGGCAATTCACATGTTAAATCCTGAACTCTGCATACAAAAGAAGTTTGCTCAGTCATTAAATCTACAGTGAACGTGACTTATCATCAAATACGTAATTTTGTTTCGTCTTTTTCCTGCTTATTTGTTTCTTAATTGTATTATTTTCTTCCCCCACCCCTTATTACGCAACTTTCGTTCAATTTTAATTTTAGTTGAGCACTACTCAACCCCGTCAGTTATATTATGTCGCTCAACCTGGTTATTTAATCTTATTTTAGTTTCTAACCTATTGATGGAATTCGTTATCTAAAAGTTACAATTCTAATGACACATCCTTGGGAATATTCCTTTTGTTGCTAAGACAGTTTATTATATATACACGTGATTGTACATTTTGAGAATAATTGTAAGTCTGCTTTCGTGAAAGCTAACAGTGATCTTATTAATTTATTTTAGAACATGTTAGTCATGGTTTCAGGTTACAATTGTGGGCTACTAGTTCTTACGTCTGTATAATTGGGAAAGTATTACTTCAATTAACTTATCATTGGTAATTAAGTTATTGTCATTAACGTATGCACAAATATGGGCTCTCAACCAATCAGTATTTCTACTATTTACTTAATTTCCCTAAACCAATGAATGATTAAGAATATACAATGAATTGAATAGAATTTCTGTTCAAATAGAAGACTGTAGAGTATGTGCCAAAAGCTGTGAAAATAAAAACAAACATATTGACCAGTTATCTGTCGGTTTAGTTGATGATCGTAATTAGTATGAAATAAATTTTGACTGATCTATATCTGAACCTACTTAGGAAACCGTTACTTGAGGTCCGTGATAGTTTCGGTCCTCTGGACTGGTATCATTGCAAAGTGTCCATGTTCAAAATTAAAATGAAGTCCTGGTCGGCAGCAGAATTCTAACCAGTCTTATTTAGCTTTCCTGCTTATTTCATTGTCTAGTGATATACTTAAGCAAGCTACTCACTTTGGCAAAGCATTAAGCTAGCAACCTAAAGATCCCTGTCATTTGAAACGGACTTTTTATTGCAAATTATTATTGTTTAACCTTATGCTTAATTCATTTCAGCTTATGATGTACTGTCTGATGAAGAAAAACGCAAGCAGTACGATAGTGTTGGGCATGGGTTTTACACACAACAGTCTGGTGGTGGTGGCGCTCCAGATTTCGACTTTAATAGCTTCTTTCACAACTTTGATATGTTTCGTCAACACAGACGTACTGATGGCTTTGGTGGCGGTTCATTCTTTAACTTCCACGATTTATTTGAAGATGACGACGACAATATATTCTCATCATTTGGTAGTATGTTCCAGGCATCTGATGACTCTGGTGGGCACAAGCGTCGGGGTAGGTTTTTCAAAAACCGTAGTTATCGTTTTTCTCTTGAAATTATAGTAGGGATATAAGATACAAATCTTTGGATGTCACCTATAAATTCTGGCTGAGAAACACTAAAGCTCCACATAGTTAGATATTATTAGATATTAGATATATTGCATCCCTTTAAGTTACGAGGTTTTCTGTGCATAGACAGAATTAGGAATGTCGAACATGAATGTAATTGAAGAGGTTGCAAGTGAATTTCACTTGTCTGGATTTGAGGATTTAATTGCTTGCAAAATAAATTTGACAAATAACCTATACCAAGTGGAAACAAACATGAAGTGGTTGTAAGTGTTCTTTTGTTTTGTTACGCGGTAATAAAATATATCTTGAAGAGTACTACTCGTCGCTATTTTCTTTCAGGTCCTAATCACTGAACCTTTTTTTTCTCATGCGGTTCAACCTAAGATAAAGACTACTATTAATCTGTAAAAATCGCTCTACATAAAAAGAATGGAATCTCAATGTTTTTTAGACGCATTGATTAGTTTGGCGACAGCTAACCTAGATGATCTGTATTTCGTTGATGATTAATCATCGTCCTATAGTTAATATGACATTGTCCTTCTTTAAGATTGACTAGACTCATAATAATCTGTTAGCTTAAGCCTAAGCTACCAACTAATTGGCCCCGGGTTTGAATCCTGTTTCGATTACATCAACCTAAACGACTTGATGATACTATCATAAGCCCATACACACACAATAAGTGTGATTCATGGCCCTCGTAAATGAAAAATCTGTTCTGGGTATTTCTGTTCAAATCAAAACAAATTACTTTTACATGAATAAAACTTATCTAGACAAAGAAATTGTTAAAACTCGTCTGTCTGTACCAACTAACCAGCCTATGTATCTTAGGTCATCGCTTAGCTATCCTTCACCATAATTCTTCTTGAACCCGTTTTTGTTTTGTAAATTTTGAACTGAATAATTGATATACCTAGCTCTAAGGGTATAAAAAGGAAAATTGAAGAAAAAATGTTTTCTCAATAAATTCCTCATCTGACTCTGCAGTTATTATCCATAATAGTTAGAGGGCAATTATTGTCGACAACACCATTTTTAGAAAAATATTAAGCTGTTAATATCAATAGAATTATAGTTCCGAAGCATGCGTAAGTGCTAAAAAGGATAAAAATGCAATAGTGAACTGAATACCAGACAAAATTAAAAAATTTGCACAATAATTAAAGATAGTTAGAACAATAATGGCAGAGGTAGGGAAGGTGTCTTCATTTGTCTACCTGGAAAGCATCGTTTCAACTACAGGCAGAACTGATGAGGATATCAAAGCGAAGATCGGGAAAGCAAGGCAAGCTCAAGTCTGTATGGAAATCAACAGCACTCAGCATGAAAAGTAAGATCCGGATTTTCAACTCCAATATGTAGTTAGTGCCACTATACGGATCAGTCTTCACTCAGTACTCAAGATCAGATGGCCAGGAAAGATCAGCGACAGGGATCTCTGGAAGCGAACTAACCAAGAACCAATTGTGAAACAAATATGCAGGAAGAAATGGAGGTGGGTTGGCCATACTCTGAGAAAACCATCAAGTGACATAAGATGCCAGGCTCTCGAGTGGAACCCGAATGGTAAGTGACGAATTGGTCGTCTGAGGATGGCATGAAGGAGGTCATGCAAAAAGACGAAAGCATGTCAGCAGACGTGGAGCGAGGTAAAAACGTTGGCGGTGAAGCGAACGCAATGGAGACGTGCGGCTGAAGCCCTACGTTCCTCTGGGAACTAAAGGACAAAATAATAGTAATAAAGGAAGGTGTCTTAACGCGTAATTTAGGCATCTTAAGATTGATTCCGATGGCTTCAGCTACATGTAAAGGACGAACTCTTAAGGCGATACTGGGATTAGTCGGAATACGGTAGATAGCTTTAAAATCCTTGTTAATATCGATTTTGTGTTTACTATTTACAACATGAGTTAAAACAAAGCTTTGAATAGACCTTGTTTGTCCGTTGCTTAGTCATATAGCATAATGCTCTAAAATCCAACGATGAACATTCCTAATTATGAGCCCAATGTAACTGGTTCCACAGGAGCAATCAAAGTGGTAGATACACATAAAGGAGGCGAATTTAGGTAGTTTAACCCTAACTCCCAAATGTAAAATTGGGTTGGTTGTAAACAAACAGTGAACTTCTGCTTCGTTAAATACTCTTTTTTTACTGCATTATCTGTTTGTGTGTAGAAATTCTCTTTTACAATATCAAACATTTGTTGATTTTCTCCTTACAGGTCAACAAACATGTCACACTGAAACTATAAGAAGAGGTAATACAGTGATTACTCGAACACATTGCTCTTAAATTCTTCCCTAACATCCTGGTGAGATTCATTTACACATGTTGTGAAATATCTAAACTGTTTTTTAACCAGATGAAACACTCGCCTATTCATCATTTTTGTTTTATGAAATCCTGACTATGATATCACTTCCTTTTTTCATGTACAGTCTGTGATCATCATCTATTTAATTCACTGCACAATGTACATAGGAGTGTTTTGTTTGGGTTTGTTCAGCTGACGCTGGTTCATATATATTGAATATTTTTGTGTTTAACAAATAATATGAGTGAAGTTTTTTTTAAAAAGAGAGAAGTTTTACACCTTCGCTTTGTTCACTGCTTAAAATAATTGGTTGCTGACAACAAATGTATGGTCAAGTGGGATGTATGTATGTATGAATGTCCACCTGATGTAATATTACGACTAATTTACCGTTGTCTTTCTTCTTTTGGTTAATTCATAATTTTTAAAAGAAACGCAAATATAGTTCCTACCTTTTTTGTCTTCCTTATGTTTGCATTGCTGGGAAGGTAATATATCCCGAATTTACATGAATTAAAATTATTGGACTATTGATTGCTTTCCCAGTGACTGAATCGTCAGCCAGCCCTCCTTGTAACCTGAACGTCCTGGGTTCGATCCCTGGCGGTGGGGTCATGCGCGCATACTACCGAAGATTGTCAAATAAGGATGAGATAGCTGTCCACTAACCCGTGCTGGCTTTTAACGATTCTCTAAATGACGTCATTTCGTGACCCAACTTAAAATAATCGTAAATACAACGTAGGAGTTTTGAAATTTTAACCGCTGGTTTATTTTTCAGATGCTAATTTTGCGATTTCAATATAAACTGACTAACAAGCTACATCAATCAGAGAAAGCCATTAAGACGCAGGATCGCTGGTTCAGTTTTGGAACTTGTCAGGAGTGTACAGTCATGGTTGTGTGAGGTAACTAGTTGAAACCCGTCAAGTTTTGAGAGAAACACATCACCATATGAGGTCATTAAGTCTGAATCCAGTGACGCATGATTTTCAGTTCCTGCAAATTCTCGATGTCGTACCAATGAAGCTGTAATAAATGCAGATCATATCTTTGTTATGAAGTAATAATCTTAAAGCAGGTGACTATGTTGACCACTTCACTTATTTGGGAAGTTGCATCAACCCCAATGGGGGGTTGATCACCGAAGAAATCTCAGCACGGATACAGAAGGCTCGTTTCACATATGCCAGTTTACACCGTCTTTGGCTTAGGCGTGATATTCGGCTATCGACCAAAGGGTGTGTGTGTGTACTGCTCAGCATTCCTCACTGCCCTTCTTTATGAATGTGAGACCTTGCAATTGAAATTGGAAGACATGAAAAGCTTAGCTGTCTTTGACCATAGGTGCCTGCTCTCTATCTCCCTTGTGAAGTGGTATAATAGGGTGAGTAATATTGAGGTTAGGCCTCAGTCGAGTGCTAGGTAAGGAGGGGGAATCAGTAGCCGAGGCTGTAAAGCTACATCGACTGAGATGGTTCGGATATGTGTTGTGTATACCTAGTCATCGCCTTCCTCGAATGGCAATGTTAGCTGACATACAATCAGGTTGGAAAAGAGCCAGTGGTGGTCAAACCAAAACATGGTATCAGTCAATGTAATCCACAACAGTTAGTTTAAGCCAGTCACGTAGGAAGGTGTAGACTTCCTGGTCGGGGTCCTCGGGACGGTAAAAACCAATGGCTGGAGACGATTGGTGATATGGCTCAAAATGGTTCTCAATGGCTGGTGCGGATGCATCCAATCCTTGTGAATTACAATATCCAATGAAACTATATTGTTCTTCGATATTAGTATTCTTTTCGCCCTATATCTCTGTTTACTGTCTCTACTTTGCATTTCTTTTTACTTTTCTTGCTTTCTGTGCTACTTGGAATGTAGCGACCCGAAATGCTGCACTTCGGTGCAAAGTTCTGTGTTGGAACCAGTGAGTCAGTCAAGTGACTGAATTGATCAGATGCAAGCAGTATAATACAGTACACTGTGGATCGAGTTATACATATTCGAGACCAAATATGTTGATTACCTGTGCTCTAATTATAATAATTTCCAACACTGAAAGTGAGCAATTATCCATAAGACTGACAGAGTCGTTACATACTCTTTTTCACTACTTACTCAATAAAGCGATATCGCCGTCTATCCCAGAACGGAATAAAAATAAGACTGGTTTCAGTTGTTTTTTTCAAATGAAGATTAGGCGTATAATAAATCTGGAGATTTAGCAGTGCAGTAGAGACTCAGTCTTGATCTGGAAAAATTAACAGGTCCCGAAAGCTATAAATTGACATCGAGAACTCCAGTGAATCACAATTTCATAAGAATGAACTCTTGGATAGTGATTACTCTCCAGTAGGTTTTAAATTTCCAAGTGTTCTATTTTCAAACGGTTGCTTCTAGTGGGATAAAGCAGAATAGGATAAATCAGTTTCTAAACAACCAATTAAGATATGTAGTACTAATAAAAGATTTCTGAGCTGCCAATAAAACATTAAAAGCATATCAAGGTAATCCATTTTATTCTCTACTATCTGAAGCCAATCTCGGCCAGTTTTCTAGTCGATCCCGATCCCTGGAAAAGAGAAAGGGTTGGGCATAGAGATAGCGACCCTACCCCATTAAACCAGTCAAACTGCTGCAGAAACTTCAACGCACAAGAAAAATATAAAAAGCGAACTTATTCTTCGCTGAAATCGGAGAGGAGAAATAACACATCAGGCTGGTGAAAGCCTTCGAGAAGCCAGTCAGCCGATGTGTCTTTTTCCGATTAAAAAGGGCGTGGAATGTACGAGGCTGCTCAGGTAGCCAAAGATATGGTATCGAAGTGCTCAGTTTCTGAGAGAGCAGGTGCAATGGATGTGGAGAATCGAAATTGCCAGCCGGATAGTGAGTAATCTACTCAGGCGACAAAAACGAACACACTGAGGCAGTGAGTGGCAGCCAAGCCCTGTGGGAACCAATCTCCTCCTCCAAGATTATGACAGCAAGATTCAACCAAAAAGGAAAGAAGCTTACATCTATCAAGTGCTACAAACAATGCGGAACAAGAGAAGAAGGAAGATTTTTATAGACAACTACAAACAGAAGTGGACAACATCCCTAATGGAGACATTGAAATCCTATGGGAGATATGAACGTCAACCGAAATAGGAGCAGATAATACAGGAAGAGAACTCATCATGGGTCGAGAGGCTCTCGCACGGTGAAATGAATGACAACCAAGAACTCTTCGGAGACTTCCGCGCTTTCAAAGGTTTGGCTATCGGAGGCAACATGAACAAGAATATACACATGACGACATGGATTTCACCTGAGGGACACACCAAAATCCAGATAGATTTCATTTCAGTGTCGCTCAAGGAAGTGGAGACTCAGTCAGTCTACTGGACACAAAGGCGAGCAGATGTGGGCTCAGACCATCATCTAGCTCAAGGTGAAGCTGAATCCCTTCAGGACAACTGAAGATAGGCCACAATTCCAGTTCAACACTCGGAAACTGAAGGACAAAGCCACAATAGATATCTTCACTAGAGGTCAGAGCAAGGTCGGAGACATTGCGGGGAAGAACATTGGAACTAACTCTCTGAAGGTGATGCTCAAGGAAACGTGTACAACTGTTCTAGGAAGACAGAAGAGACAAGACAAGGAATGACTCTCAACGGACACCGACCAGGAAGCTAATAGAAAAGAGGAGGTTGGTGAAAGACAATATGACTCAATGCAAAGATGGCCAAGAGAAGGAGAAGCAGCTGAATTCAGTGTACACTGCAGTGAATAAAGAAGTGAAGTAGAGGACGATTCTACAACACACTGGGAGGCAACTGAAGCAGAACACTTAAAAGAGACCTCAGAACACAATATCAGATAACCAGGTCTCTATTCAGGAAGAGATCAACGCAGGTGAAACTTATAAAAGATGCTCAAGGGAGAAACAAAGTAAACAATGGGATGATCACTTCAAAGGACTCTTGAATCGACCACCACCCCCAACTCGCCCAGAAATACTCGTACCACAAACAACACGGACAGA
Organism: Trichobilharzia regenti; assembly: GCA_944472135.2. NCBI lineage: Eukaryota > Metazoa > Platyhelminthes > Trematoda > Strigeidida > Schistosomatidae > Trichobilharzia > Trichobilharzia regenti. The sequence continues at coordinate 53,799,945 of OX235264.1, read as the reverse complement.
ACTGCCTGTCAGTGGAAACTAATCCTCCAACGAAAGCGGAAATCTTAAATGTGATTAAGCTACTGAAGTTCAGTCGGTAAGGCAGCACGGCCAGATGGAATCCCTTCGAAGAACTGCAAACGGACCCAGAGACTGTGGTAGATATGATGACGCCGTTATTACAGAAGGTTTGGGAGGAAGGAAAGGAGCCTACTGATTGGAAGAAAGGCTGACTATCTTGTCAAGCTAACAAAGAAGAGCGACTCTGGTCTCACTCTGTAAGGACTGGTGTCGAATAATGCTCTTGTCCACGCCAAGTGAAGTACTAAGTCGCGTCATGGTGGAGAGAATAAAAGATGCACTGGATAAAGAACTCCGCCAAATCGCCTGACACAAGCTGGGTTCAGGAAAGTCAAATCACGTGCTGATTAAATTGCAACTCTGCGTATCGTCATCACCAAACAAAGCATAGAATGGAAGTCAAACCTCACTCCACCTCAACTTCATCGACTTCGAAAAGGCCTTCGACAGACACTGTTGACCGAGAAGCGACTTGGAAACTACCTCAACACTACGATGTACAGTGTCCAAGCCTTTATCAACTTCATGCAACAGCTGGTTATATGACAGTGGCACGTGTCAGGTGATCCACAACGGGAAACTCAGCTAGGTATTCGAAGTGAAGATCACAGGATTAGGAAAAGGAAGACTGCCTATTATCACCGATGATATTCATATGAAGAGGGAATAGAATCTGTAGTCAGTCGTGGAGCGAAATGAGAGGCAGAGGACGGAGTGCAGTGGAGATGTGCCGCCGAGCCCTGTGCTCCACTTAGAACGTAAGGAATAAATAATGATATGAAATGTCTAAAAGAAAGCCAATAAACGGAGTTGTACTTACTGAATACTTAAACATCAGCTGTCAAAATACATACAGTGGGTCAAGAGGGAAGAACTCTCTGTATAAACACGTTCGCTACGCACTTCCTCCCCGTGAAGTGTAAGATAATGCTGCAGATTAGAATGAAATAGTCGAACACACTGACTACTTCATATATTTGAGAAGTAGTTTGAAATCACTGTTGTCAGTCAGCAGTGCTTACCAGTCATATCAAATTTATCGAAACACTGGACAATCGTTTCTAAGGCTTTAGGTTGATCTTATTGGTAGTCCGTCCGCTTTGATTCAGCTCAGAGCATCAAATTATTTCAAACCACTCTATTTTTGGTCAGACATGCCAACTCAACTCAAAAAGTTCCTTTGAGAAAAAGAAAGCTTATATGAAATGAAAAATTATCATGGTGTTAAGAGACTGAACAATTTAATTAAGCCAAAAATACACGGATTAAATATGATCTATAGCCGAAAGTTTTTATCATTCAAAACCTCATCTAATATATGGAAGCTATTTAAGGAAATCACCGGTGGTAAGCAAATAAGTGGTGATCCTTCTTCAGCCGATGCTGGCAGGCTTAATAAGTCCTTCATATGTCGTTAAGCAGATGCTATGATTACGAATGCTACAAGTGTAAATAATGACTGCTTCTCTGGTTTCAATACATATGACATCCAGTTCCTTGGTCTGGTTGGTGTACCTTCCATTATCCTCATAAATTGTGCTGATATTTGTTTAGTTATCCTCTCGTTGGTATTTTTAATGAATCGTTTCCTACTGAAGTTGTGCCTACTTCTTGGAAAGACATCAAAGCTGGTCCTGTGCCTAACTCATCGAGTGGACCAACTGTTAAGTTCAAACCTACTTATCCTTGAACCTTCTTTGAAGGCTTATAACGACTCTAAACAATTTCCTCATAAATATACTAGGTGTACTTTAGATGCCACTGTCGTCTTATATCATAATATTGTCTCTAATTTAGGCAGAGGTGCCAAATATTTTCTGTGTGCCTTCTTAGACTGCACATCCACCTTTGACTCTGCACCTAGGCATCTTTTGTTAAACAAGCTTGCTGCGACACAAGCAGGTTGCTGTGCTAATAAGGGGATGCATTTTTTCTTTCCTAGTAGAAGGCAGTATATTGCTTACAATGGGAAGTCCTCCACTGCTGCACTTACTGTAGCTGGTGTTCCTCAAGGTGGTGTTCTTTCTCCTTTTCTGTTTTCTTTCTTCTTACATGACTTGCTGCACTCTGATCAAACCAATTTCGTTAAGTATTCCGATGGTCTCACTGTTTCCGTGTCGGTTATTTCTCAGTCAGATTGTTCCAAAATAAATAAATTTTCTTCAGAAATTAGTCAGTGGTCCTTGTCAAATCGTCTTGAACCGAATCCCCCCAAATATCAGTTAGCAAATTTCACCTCTAGACTCTAGGGCGACTTACATGAAATAGTTAGTTGCATGGTTCCACTATCACAAATGGCATATAAGTTTAAACTAAATCGAATGTTAAATACCTTGGACTGTGCACTTCCTCTTCTCTTCACATATCATGTGAGTGACCAGAAAGATATTTCGTTCAACGTTCTACGTTAGGAAGTTAAGACAGTCTGGTATCACTCAGTCTCTACTTTTACAATTTGTTAATTCTTGTATTCTATCTGTTATTCTTTATTGCTCCCCTTGATCTTTCCTGAGCTACCTAAGAAAGACTTTGTTACACTACGAAAGGCACTAACGCTGTCAGGATGGGGAGTGGGATCTCGCTAAACCAACTGGTTAATACTGTTGTAGATAAACACATTGACTCATGCGAGAAATCAGCGAATATTACCTTATCGAACTTTAAGCGTCCTCACTAAACACAACTCTCTCCTTGCATCTCATCAGGTAGAGCTAGAAGCAAATATAGAAGACTATATGCTGGGACGACTAAGTATAAAAACTCTATCATACCAAATTTGGCACATATTTTATGCTATGAGAAAAGTGTAAGGCATGACACTGCTAACTAACTGAGAAACAATAAGTAAAAGGGCCTACTTTTTTCATTATTATATTAATGTTAATATTTTCAGTTAATCTAATTTTATATTCACATTCATACTGAACAATATTATCAATGTAGATGCCATTTTAATTATTTGCCATTGTAATAAGAAATTATTATTATTATCCTCTAGAGGAACATAGGGCTTCAGCTGCGCGTCTCCATTGAGTTCGGTTTTCTGCCAACTTTTTCACCCCGCTCCAAGTCTGCCCACATGCTTTGATCTCCTCTTCACATGACCTTCTCCAAGTCACCCTCGCACTGATGACTAACTCGCCGCTTCCCTTTCGGGTTCCACTCGAGCAATGGTTTGTCTAGTGATGTCACTTGATGGTTTCCTCAGCGTATGGCCAATCCATCTCCATTTCTTCCTGCCTATTTGTTGTACAATAAGTTTCTGGTTGGTTCGCTCATTGCCAGAGATCCCTGTTGCTGATCTTCTCTGGCTGGCCATCTGATCTTGAGTATTGAGCGAAGACAACTGTTAATGAAGGTCTGTAGCTTGTTTGAGATGCTCTTTATGACGCGCTGGCCAAGTCTCTGATCCGTATAGTAGTACTGACTGACTTTACATTGGAGTTGAAAATCCGGATCTTATTTTTGATGCTGAGTGCTGTTGTCCTCCACACAGACTTAAGAGTAATGAAAGCTTGTCTTGATTTTCTGATTCTGGCTTTGATATTCTCGTCAGTTCCGCCTGTAGTCGAAACGATGCTTCCCACGTAGGTGAAGGAGGTTGTTTCTTTCAGGTTCCTCCCATTTATGCTGGCTGATTGTTGTCTGTTGTTGTTGGCCAGGAAACTTCGTCACCTCTGTTTTATCTATGTTCAACTGAAGTCCTATCTTTGATGCTTGTTCTGCCAGCTTGTTGCTTTTCACTTGCATATCTTCCAGTTTGTGGGAAATCAGACATATATCATCGGCGAAGTCCAGATCCTCCAAGTTTTTTGTGTGAGTCCATTTTATGCCTGTTTCCTCATTGCCCGTTGTCTGTCACATTATCCAATCTACTGCAATCAGGAAGATCATTGGTGATAGTAGACAGCCTTGTCGCACTCCCGTCCTCACTTCGAAGGCTTCCGTAAGTTTCCCGTTGTGGATTACTTGGCATGAAGCATTGTCGTATAACTGTTGGATGAGATGTATAATTGTCGATGGGACCCGGTTGTAGCGAAGTAGTTGCCAAATGCCCTCTCGATCGATGAAGTTGAGATAGAGAGGTGACTGCCATTCCAATCTTTGTTCAATGATGATCCGTAGTGTGGCGATTTGATTAATACATGACTTGTTTCTCCTGAATCCAGCTTGTTCCGGTCGAAGTTTTTCATCTAGGGCTTGTTTGATTCTCTCCAGAAATGTAATGTAATCAGAAAATTAGATGCAATACTGTACTAGATGCTGAAAATTCCATGTCTGTACCAAAATACTGTTTGGAATAAAGGAATTATCATTATTATTATTATTATTATTATTATTATTATTACTAATAGTTTTACCGACTTTATTATATTTTGTATACTCAGTGAAAATTCGTTCAACACTATTATCACTTTCTACCATACTATTTATATAGGAAGATAATCACCATACTAATCATTTTTTTCTCAAAAAAAGATCAGCAGGAAACTCTGGACCTACGTTTCGTGCTTTCTGGCACTCGTCGACAAGGCATATCTATAACCTTGAGGAATTTTATGTCGCTGGGGTCTAATTAATATATATATTACAGTAGGTCAAACGTGAGTCTGATTAACTCAGTGTTAACGTCTCTGACTGTAGCATTGGGTCATGAGGATTCAGATTTCAGAAGGGATATGAGTTCCTTCAAGAGTGCAGATATCCCAAGCACGACACCTAAGCCCAAGTCTTCCTGCCACTTGCCTACTACTATTAAACATCAGTTCAGAGTGTATCACGATGGCAAGTCACCTAGATGGACTGATAGAATCCAGTCTGCACTGAAAGAAGCACTAGACGCACAACACTGGTCAATATATATGCTTAATAAGATGAACAACATCTATATTATGAGATAACAGCAACCAACGGTTTTTCAGCTACTAAACAATGAGATCCAATTTATTATTAACAAGTTTTGTATTACTCCGTTTTATCAGGCTGTTATAACATATGGTGATGTGTAGTCTGTCTTTCTGTCATTCTTATGTATACATCAATCATCCAGCCAATGAAAGTTACTTCCAGATTCTTTTTATAGCGTACATATTTATAAGTGTATGATCAATAGCTAACTACTTTTAAGAATACATATGTGAAGGTTGAGTTTTATTAATCAGGGATAACGCTTCAATTGTTTTTAATTTTATCAGTAAGTGTTCTGGCATTCTGATTATTGATGATGATTATTATTATTACAATAGCTAACAGTGTATCTGTAAATAGGAATACTTCATTATCGTTTTGTAAGACTAATTATTGAGACAAACGTCACTTTGATCTGTTTCAATATTTAACAGATATTCCCGCGTGTTGTCAGCAAATTTGTCTACCAGTAGTCTAAGAATTTGATTTGGAAACACTGAGTCACTAGATTAACATTAATCGCATCTACTCGGATTCAGTAATTTCCAAATTCCCATTTAAGCGTTTATAAAAAACAATAGAGTAAGCAAAGAAATATATTTCTTTTCAATTAGTTACTCATCATCGGCTCCACATTATATATACATATGTATTTGCATCAAAATGTTTTACCAATCAAGTGGTTATTTTAGTTAATCAGTTTTATGCATAGTGTGTTTGGGGGGGGGGACTAAAAGAGGTTAAAATTCATCAAAACAATTAAATGATAGATGTTATTAACAAGATACCTACGTTTTGAAGGAGGGGTGAAGACTTATTAGGGAATTCAAGGGTGTGAAGACAAACGCTCACCAGTGACATTCTGTAGTGGTCCTATCATATCTTAAATTGGCAGAAGTTGATATTCATGCACAATTAGAAAGGGTTTAATGGTCTACTAGCTCGCTTTGTAACCTGGAGGTCTTGGGTTCGAACCCCAGTGGGTGTGTACTGTGAGGAGACGCAAACTATGACAAAACAGCTATCCAGTACTCCCATTTTTCCAGTGGTCCTCTAAACTATGCAAGTTCATCATGAAATCCCGAAACCATTCAAATCCCTGCAAACCAACACTTGAATTCAAGATTGGTTGACTGACAGGCGTTAGCAAGGAGTTATTACACAATCAAAAAATTCGTAAAATAATGATGACTAAGAAGAATTACATAAAATACAAACAAGTTAATAGAATTAGCTGGAGTTATAAAAATTTACAAAGTCAAAAGATAGTTACAAGGGGACTGAAAAATCGTTTCTAAAAACTTGATACATATTATTGATATGTATCCACATATATATATATTTATGTGTGTGTGTATGTTGGTCTCTCTTTCTGTTTGCTCGCTTAGTCTGTGACCATTTCACTTGTATGAACCTATCTCCTTTAACAATGTATATTCCCCTTATATTACATATAATATGAGTGTTTGTTGACAGTCCGTTGCTTGGTGACAGATATCCATATTATATGTGTGGTTGTTGACATGTCTGCTATATTTCGCTATGTATATATGGATCGATACTTCATTATAATTAGCCATTCATGTTAAGACTGTCTAATGATTGTTCACACCCTTGTCTGAACATTCATATATATATATATATATATATATATATATATATATATATATATATACATATTTCGTTCTCACAATCTTGTGACCACTTACTTACTTTGGTGTGATACCACTTTTTGCGTCTCCTTGTGTTTGGAAAATAGAAGTATCATCGCAAACCTAGTGGTCTTCTGATTTCCGCCTTCTTGCGTCAGGACTATTAGTTTCTCGACCAGTCCATAACAATAATTTAGCGACGAGTACATAACAATTATGTAGGTGGACATGTCAAAGAAAGGCCCTGTGCAAATTTCTTTTGAACACACATTTTCAGCTTGTTCAGATAAATCGAAATTGCCTCTGCTATATGTAAAAGTTGCATTCGTTGACCATGCAAGAGGTTGGATGAAATACGATAAATAACTTTAAAAGCTTTGTTAGAGTTGACTTGATGTCCAGTATCGACGAGATCTTGTTACTAACATCTATTAGTTAATTGTTTTGATGACTTTTAACCTCTTAATTTCACCCGCACCCCCTATACCTAAAGCTGATTAGCTAAAATAACCACTTGTGTCAATGTAGTTGAAGATTGAACTATCAATTCATGGTTGTTTGCTCAAACCCAACTCCTCCATATTTTTCGAGGAAGTCATCAATCCATCAGTCATCGTTCGCTGTTCAAAGGAAGAGAGAAAACTATCAGAAGTATCCTCGTGATTTGTTGTTATAACATTTATTCTTAGACCTTGTGTGTAATAACCTTATTGTTGGTTACATATTGGCGTAAGAATAAAGGATTCTTGAGTCGCCAATCTGTGTTCTGGTTTTTCGCGTTGGTTATTACAAATTGTTTCTGAAAGTCTTCGAGGGACAGCGTGAGGTCCAGTGTAGTAGGAGCTGTACATTGACAGTTTCTGAAAGTCGACTGACAACTTGATTGTTAAAAAATTTTGCTGTAAAAAACCATATATCACTGTAGAGCCAGCCGATTATGAGGAACTAATTGAAGAGGAATATATTTCTTTACTCATACTTAGTATCATGAAAACTTATAAAACAGGCATTACTCAAAACCAAGAATTAGGAATACACAAAATTACAAAAAATTACACACAGTGATATACAGTATTATTAACTGATGATGATATGGTAGTGAGCAACAAATTATATCAGTGAGTCGTTTAACAAATAAAATTATACTGAGATGATTTTAGCCGCTTATTCAACACATTTCTCAGGGTAAATTCTCATTTTTTTTCTTTATTGCAGGCTAATCTTTAACCTTCAATGTATCATTAATTATTTTTTATATCTACACGCTGTTCAATCGATTTACCGTAAATTTGTGACTGCGTCACGGTTATGAATCAATTAAAGCTAAAAAAAAGGCAGTGCTTAATATAAAGGAAATCAATCAGTCGATGTGTACTGCGTGACAGGCGTTGTTATCATGTTTAACTGTAAGTTTAATAAATCAAGAAGAACTGTAATTCGATGTGAGAGGATGTTTAATTCAAAATGAGAAAGTAGGTGTTCTCAAATCTTTGATATTCTATGGTAAATATCTCATTCCCACACTTGGTCATATTTTCAATACCAACGTCATCAAGTAGTGAAGTATGTCTACTAGTTGCCTGAATAGTTAGTCATTGTTTTTTTCTTTAGTTTGGCCATTTTCTGATTATAATTAAGGAAAAAGCTTTCTCAAATTTCGGCCTTGAGCACCTGGTGTTAGTCAGTGCTGTCATATTTCATTATTCATCCATTTTGTTAATTTTTAGTCAGTTAATATATATATATATATATATATATATATATATATATACATATTTTTAATGTTTTTATTTCAGCTTGATTCCACACTGTATTTTTGGTACAAGCACGGAATTTTCAGCATGGATATCGGTAGCCCAAATTTTGCAGGCCGGCCATAGATATCAGGTGTGCGTTGGCAGGGGATCGAACCTAGAACCATGCGCATGGTCGGCGAGAGTCCTAACCACTGTGCCACCGACGTACAAAAAAAAGGGATGATCCGAAGACCTCCCCACTAGCAAAATCTGCGCGTCCGAACGAGCCCAATTAGGGGTCATCGCAGGCTTCAACACGCCGAAGTGCAAAGGCTAGCCTCCACCTGGGGCCAGGGCATTCTTGATCACCCTGGTCCCGGCGCCAACAGGAAATCAACACATATTTATAGATTTTCATGTGCATATTATAGATTATTGTTAGCAGAAAAACACAGTCCTCTGATTAGTTGTTTCTCACTGAAAGTTAATCTTTCATCTCTTTGTGGCTGTTTCTTGAATGTCAGATCATGTATCTGCTAACTGTATCCGACTACGCAAAGTCTGCTGTGGTTGACTGTTGAATCAGTCTTTGCTCTCATTCTTCTCACGGCCAATATTTGGGACGTAAACATTGACGTAAATTACTGTCTACCAATTTGACTAGCTACCAGCTCTCACCACATACTGACCTTCACTTATGAGAAAGTAACAACAAACAACTAATATAAATATTTCTAACTAACATTGACTTTATCATAGAAGTCCGAAAGCTTTACCTATATCTCTTGCTAGCAAGTATCCCAGCTGCTATGGTACGCCTTTCTAAGTGCCTGTAGTGTTATTGTGAAGTGTGAGTGATACTTATAAGAATACATTATAAAGACCATCTATATTTTCCTATTATCAAGACAAGTATTTAGCCTTAAAATTTATTTTTCTGACGAGACATGTGAATGAAAAGATTATCATGACGTAATGGCCCTAGAGTTTTTCTTTCTGTAACCGTATGCAAAGTGCTTTCTGAAGAAGAAATGGTTATTCGGAAAAATTATATACAATAATTGGAAAGTTATGCGTCGGCGGTTCAGTGGTAGAATGTTCGCTAACCACGCATGTGGTCCGAGGTCCGATCCCCTTCTGATGCACACCTACACCTAGCAAAACCGGCAATGAAAGCTGGTAAAGAGTGTAGATTGGACGTAAGTCTAACATCCTTACCTTGAAAAAATAGAACTACTGCTGCCGAAATTACAAAGTCCAAGCTTGAAGTCCTATTTTCCAATCGGAAGGAAAAGGAATAAAAAAGATGGTAAAGTTGGACTTCTCTCCATTCAAACTATTGATATCCTATCTCCGATTGCATTTCTCTTCTGCTTTTCTGATACTGATTCACAGTTTTCACTAGCTCTGTCGTTCGCATTCTCAGATTTTGTTTCCTTTTTCAATATTTTTTACACAAGACAAGACACTATGCACTATCTACAAAATTTCATCTGTAGTACATGCCATCCTTCCTTTGACTGAAGTAAGACCTCACACAAAGCATTGATACAATATAGAACAAGTAGTGTGAATGACAGTACTCATAAATGCTTCCTAAAATAACGCAATTCACCTTGTGACCTCTCATCACTGCACACCTATAGACTCCATCAAGGAAAAAACTCAGGACGTTACACTTATGAGCTTGACAATCTGACCATTTAGCCTGCAAGTTAGGAACTAATAACTCATGAATTCTAATTACTATCAGTTCCCAACATATAACCACTGAGAATCCGCTTCACACTTAACATGGTGGACCCCACTGGCGGCGATCCTTCAATAGAACTTCACAACATCCATGGGTTTAACTTCCTTATTAAGATATGGTATCAAGGGATTGTCATTTCCCACTGATTTCAGAAAACTTAATTCGGACCTGACATTGCTTAACATAGTTTTGTGTATTAAAGAGACGGTTGCAGCGAAGAAAATTTTTTTCGACGAAGTCATCAACTAGGCTGTACATTCGTGTATTTATAACAAGTGGATGGGAAAGTTCCAGAATAATTTCTGGTCAAGGGTCAGATTAATAAAATTACAATTAGGAATTAAAATGCCATAATAAACAAGGAGACGGATAAAACTCAAACAAAGTAGCATCATAATTACTGAGAAGATTGACGTATTATGCAACTGGGGGTTAGAAATGTCAAAATAACAAAAATAGACAGGATGTTTGGATAACAAAATCTAGTAGGATCATAACTAATGTGACGAATAATTGTTTATGCAATCAAGGATTAAATATGTAGAAATAATAAAATGACAAAAACAAACGGGAAGCTCGGATAAGAAAGGCAATGGGATGTACATTACTAAGAGAAATACCTGTTTATGATGGCCATGGCTGGGACAAGGATTGGACGTATTTTTTTTGGATACAAAGCGTGGGTTTGAGCTTTTGGATAGCTAGTACCTCGGCTATGTCCAGATGTTTTAATTTCACTCCGTTTGATAGGTTTGATCGAATCTTGCATAAAATTGTGAAGGATTTCTCCAATGGCGCTGAATTTCCTGAATTGACTAGGTGTTCTGACACTGAACTATATACACGTTTTCGATCTCCTTTTACTAGCCAGGCTGGAACGCGTTTTCCAATTTGGCGCCTGGTACGGCCGATGCACTCAGCTCCGCAAGAGCAAGTAAGCTGCTATATGCAAATTGAAGAGGCCCAATGCAACAGCTTGTCATTCGCGTTCTGGCTGAACAGTTTCTTGCAGGAAATCGTCAGTCGTAGGCTTGCGGCGAAGTATGTTTTCCTCAGAGATTTGGAGAGGCGTTTAGGAAGGATTTCTGCTTCAATGTCAGTGTGTATTAGTGACGCATAAGTTTATTATCAACAATAAAACTAGGAAATTCTATATCCAGTGTGAAATTGCAATAGCGATGAAATGGAAAGCCACAGATTAATGCCACAACCATAATTTCAACCTCAAGAAGCTGGCTAAAAGAATTGTAGCGGTAAATAATTCCCCAAAATTATTGACCACAGCAATCACTCACCATTGGATGCTGACCACCACTGTTTAAGTCGACTTGTTTAGCTGAAGGCTTCCGGTCAAGCATCCCCGCCATTTGGTACCCCGTCGTGTCACGTGCACGATCACTAGCCAGCTAAGCGTTCGTCTGACGGCTTGTTTTGGTCCCGAAATATATCACGTAGTTTGCACGATCAAATATTGGCTTTTACTTTGTCTTTGGTACGCGAGAATAAATTAGTTAGAAGTTGCTGAACAAGATATCCGTCAACCTCTAAAGAATAACTCCCAGACAAGACAAAATGCAAGTTAGGGATCCCACTGACAGGCCCCACCAGTTAAGTGGCACTGTATGTATTTTATTGTTATTATTTATTATTGTTCTGTTGGGTTCCGAGTGGAACACGGGGCTTCAACAGCACATTTTGATATCCACTTCCTCAATATACTCGTGCTTGTTGTCTAAGTGACCGGAGTAGATTACTGACTCTCCAGTTGACAATTTCGATAGTCCACATCCATTCCATCTGCTTCTCCAGCACTTCTATACCATATCTTCTCATTTCTTTGGATAGCTGGGCAGCTTTCCCAGCCTCGTATGTTCCACGTCCCCATTCTGATTCTTCCTTTCATCGAAAGAAGACTGGCTTCCCAAAGGCTTTCACCAGCACTCCGTGTCATTTCACCTCTCCGATTTCAGCGAAGAATAAGTTTGTTTTTATATATTTTTTGTATTTTTAATATTCTTATTGTACGTTGAAGTTTCTGTAGCAGTTTGGTTGGTTTTCTGGGAGATTGTGTCTAGCCCCATGCCCAGCCCTCCCTCTTCTCCCGGGTTTGGAACCGGCTAGAAAACTAGCAGGCTAGTAAACGAGGCGAGATTTCGTGTATCTTCACTACATTTTGTGGCTATTATTTAAAAATTCTGCCGAAAACATATCCACCTTCTAAGCTTTGTACACTTTTCATGTAACTTTTAAAATGTTGATATACTGGAGGTTTATGATGATAATCACTTACAGTCAGCCAGTAGAATTCTTCACCAAATCAAGGTAATCTAAGATGCACTGACTAATGACTTCATGTGCATATGCAAATTTCCACCTTGTATTATATTCACTCTCATATGTTACAGATAATTTTAATTGAAGAGATTTCTATCTTTAATGAACCATTATTTTTTCAGTCCTTTGCATTCCCGATGGACTTCAAGCTTCAGCTCTGAATATTCAGCAGCCGTAGTGATTTTTATAGGATGGAATTTCCAGTCTTACTCCCAACCTTACTTCTTTACCGGGCCTGTTGCCAATAAACGAGGTTTGGTAGTGCGTTAGCCTGAAATCGAACCCAGACAACGTGCGCGGTTGATGAGCATCATACTACTGGAATACCGGTGCACAAAACGAACTCATCAGTGGTTGTAAAACTACTTCTGTCAATGTAGTTGAAGATTGAACGATCAATTCCTGGTTGTTTGCTCAAACCCAACTCTATATTTTGGCGGGAGTCATCGATACTGCAGTCATCGTTTCATCGTTCGCTATTCGTTGGAAGACAGAGAAAAACTATCAGAAACTTTGTGTACAATAATCTAATGGTTGGCTCTGTATCGGTGCAAGAATAAAGGGTTCTTGAGTCACCAATTTGTGTTCTGGTTTTTGCGTTGGTTATTGCGCACAGTTCGTGAAAGTCTTCCAAGGACTGTGTGAAGTCCTGTGTAGTTAGACCTGGGCATTGTCAACTTCAGTTTGGTGTTGTGGCGTGTGCTGTTGACAAGAATTTAAAATGAGGATAATGTGCATGATCTTCTCTGTAAGAATCACTGAAGTCTCAGAACCAAACCTCACCTTCATACTTGGATTTATATTACTGCGGATGCTGAAAGCTTGGTCACCGACTGACATTAGTTGGAGAACCATTGAAAACTAGGAAGGGCTGGTCAACTGTTTCATCTGAATTTAAGATTCTTTAACAGTACCCATCCACGACCCTATGGGGGATCAAACCTAGAACCTTCAAGTTATAAGGTGAGCTTGCTGGACATTTCAGCCACTGATGTGGAAATCAATAGCTCATTAATTCTAACTTCTGTCATGGTGCTACTTTTAATGGGGCTTGGACCCCTTTACCTGGTCTCAATTCCTCACTAGAACTCCAAACAACTTTGAGCCATAATCAATCAGCAGTAAGCACCAGGTTAACTTTCAAGGGTTAGTTTCAATAAAGTACTACTGAACCTGAAAGTCATGGGCTCAATCCCTGGTGATGAAGTGATGGGTGGATACTGTTGAAGAGTCACAAACTACCTATCCAGTATTCCCTAGACTCCAATCGTTCTCTGACTAATATCAATCCGTGACGAAACTTGAAATCAATAGCATCCTTACAAATTCACACTTGAAAATATGCCATCTGATAGACTGTTTTAAACAACACAATGCTATTACATCTAATTTAAGATTTCGTCGAATGACGAAATTCATATGAAAAGGCTTTACCAGTGTTTTTATTGATTAGTACATTATTTTGTATTAATGATTGTACTTAATTGTTATACACTACCCGTATAACTAGGCTGAAAACTCATTAGAAAATCACAAATATATCTATATGTATGTTTTAACTCAACTAACTATCTGCCCACCTTACCTAACGTTGTTTAGCTTATAGTGGACACTAATTTTTCCGTATTATTGTTGAAGTGTACAAATACATAACTAGAAGTAGATATGTGCAAGAATGACGTAACTAGGTGTAAATGGATTGTCCTATTCTATCATTATTTCATTTGAAATTAGATATTTATATTTATATAACCTCCATTAAGAATTTTTTTCATGGCCTTTTTTTCCTTTCATTAGTCTAAAACGAAGTAATTAAAGTATTTGAATAAAACAAGAAGAACGCATTGAACAGGATAAAATGACGCTATTCTGCTGCGTTGGTTCTCCCTGGCTACATACAGTCACAAACAATTTTAATACCAATATTTAATCATAAAGGTGAAAGACACTAATATCGCATGGTTAATTAGCATAATAGAAAGAAATAAAAGTTATTGTTAATCTCATTAGTGTGTATAGAAATGACTAAGGGATAATCTGGAATAACGAATGAATGTTCCACATTGAACAGAGGTGTGAAATCAACAGTACGTCTGTTTCAGGTAGTTTTGTTGAATAGAATATAGATAATGACAAAATCAAAGTTAGGAAATTATACTGTCAAAATAAAGTATAATTAAAATAACAAAATTAACAAACGAAAAATAACACTTAGATAGTGGAAAGTATATTTACCAAAGTAAGGTAAGATTAATAGCGATTTCCTGCTGAATGCGTGAATTCGGTTTTCATCGTTTCATGGCAATTGCTTCAGTGACAAGTAATAATAACAATAATATTGATTTACTTTATTCCAAAAACAGTACTTGTGATACAGAATGGAATTTTCAGCATTAATCACAATATTACTGCATCTAATTTCCTCAAATTATAAATAAAATTAATCGCACTGAAAATTTTCCATATTTACAATAGAGGTAATGTCAAAAACATGCAGCATACATAATGGCAATAATAATAATGATAGGAGGTAAGGTAATAATAATAATACAAGTGAAAATTATTGTGGGCTTGTTTCACACAGTATTGTCGATGCGATATAGAAATCCTGAACTGCCTTGAACCTTATTTATATTATGCGTTGTAGTGTTAACGTCTTTTACACCTTTCAAATGCAAATTTCTTGAAATGTGCTCAGATATGAAGTTATAAATTCTCCCTTCTATTCGTCTGATGTATGTGCTTTGGAACGTACATGTAAAGTGCTATATGCATTTGGAGGCAAAAGGGGACTTATCTGACTAACCTAGCTGCTGGATAAGTTCGCTGCAGAACAGTATTCATTCTACATTTAATTCTTCTAGATAAATCATCACCTTTGAATCACATGATACTGATATTCTTCACAGTAATAGCCAACAAATAAAGTATTTGAATATTTTCTATATTTACATTAAATTGTTTTTGGGTGTATGCAGCTGACGAGAACCAACAAAATATAATTATGTCATTTTATCCTTCTCAATGCGTTCTTCTTGTTGTGTTCAAGTTTATCAAGGGAAACAACTGTATGAATTAATTAAATTATATCGCAGATTTTTATATATGTAATAATGATTTAGTATTTAAAGCCTTTTGATCTAATCAGAAAGTACTGTTGAATGATTTGAGTGACCTCTAGCAACCTATTCACTAGTCATTGGATGGTAATTAGAGCAACTGTCGACTCATAATTCATGCCTAAGCTCGATCAAGTAGGTCTGTGGTCTGGTCACTAAGTTGAATTATACGATACTCATGTATAATGGCTGTTAAGAGCAAAAGAAATAAAGATGCTAACGGTTTTCGGCCATAATTGTCTACCCTGTGTTTCTCTTGTCATATAGAATAATATGGTCAAATCAGAGTAGATTAGGCATAGACAGTTAGATAAGGAGGAAAGGTCCATCACACTACCTTAAAGCTACATCGATTGAGGATGGTTTGGATATGTTTTATGAATACGGATTCATTACATGCTTCGACGAGCAATGTTAGCTGATATAGGATTAGTGTGAGAAGGAGTTCGGCGTGATAAGATTAAAACGTGACACCAAATCATCAAATTTTCGACTGTTTGAGCCTCATAAGGAGTTGTAGACTACCTGGCTAGAGTCCTCAAATTGTAAAGAATAAATGGCTGGAGAATGTGTTATATGTTGCATATATATTCACTCTTTATGACTTATAAGATTTATTAAATCCTCGTTATTCTTTATGTAGTTATTCTTCCTTACATACATTTCCATTTATTGCAGTTTCATTGTATTTCTTTCGTCTAACTTTTTGAGTATGTGCTCTCCTGAAATGTGGCAAGTTGAAAGGATACACTTTTAGCAAGATTCTGTATTGATAAATAAGTTTAAACCACTGTATATTTTAGTGTACGACTGACTGTGTGAGATAGGATGCTAAGCTAGTAAGGCATATAAGCTTACGAGCAAAGTAGAACTTAAAAACATGTACTCTTTTACGCTTAGTTACCTGCCTTATACTCTCAGCTGATTAGATGATAACAACTACAAAATAACAAATAATAACTGCTTGATCTCTATTATGATGTTGGCTTCAATAATGCCTTTAGATTAACATGATGTTATTTGGTTTCGCAGTGAAATTCAGGAGTGGTAATTCATCCTATTTGGAATTGATAAGCTTAATGTATCTGCTGTATCTTAGGCTCGGAAGTAATAAACTAATTACAATACAGATAGCAATAAAATATTACTGATTTTGATATGATTCAGTTCTCTGAGCTATGCAGACCAAGAGAATTAACAGTAAAAGAAGACAACATCAATACTATCTACCAAATAAATTGCATTAATTATAATAAAGACTATATTGGTCAGAATGGAGATTCCCTTCGACTCGGAGTTCAAGAACATAAACCATCTGTCAAAAAACACGACATGTATTTTTTTCATATCAATGCAGGTAGAAAACTATAGATACCAGTTTGACTAGGAAAACAGAAAAATTTTAAACAGTGGAGACACCGAAAATGCCAGTGAACTTCCAGTAGCCGCGTACTCATATGAATCAGCCATTGACGGACACATTATTATAGATCAAATTTATCACCTAATAAAGAATAAGTCACATGACGGAAAAGTTCAAATCCCAAGTGAATAAGAACAACCAGTACCAATACAAATCAACAAACAATCACCACAAAAGTGATCCGGAAATAAATTACATCATTCATGGAGAATTCAGATTAAAGCTTGATCTGAAGAAGTCAAGAAGGACAATGAAAACTTTACAATTAAGTCACCCAGCTCAAAGAACGCAATCACACCAAAGTCCTCCAAATGTGCTACAAATTTCCTTTATTATTTCAAAATATTACTGAGTGAAAAAAATTAGTTAATAAATAAACAGTATTATTGATTATGCGGAGAAGAAAGTACTTCTCTTAAATACACACATACACATTTATGTTAACTAAGACTACTATATACTATGTGTTCTATAAAAATGTACTTGTCCTATAAATGTACCCGATACCAAGATCTATTGATTTGCTTTCATTTTATCTCAGTTCTTTTGAACCTAAATATAAGCATATGACAAGTACAACTAAGAGGTAATTCAATGAATGGCAGGGTAAATAGGTAAATGAAAAAAAAGAATGTGAAAACAAGACTTGAATACCATACTGACTTATTTTTACGAGTTTGACCACGGATTGATATCAGTTAGAGAACCATTGAAAACCAACACTTGAGCACTGGACAACTGTTTCATCCTAGTTTGGGAATCATCGGCAGTACCCACCCACTGGGGTTCGAACCCAGGACGTTCCAGTTACAAGGCAAGCTCGTATACCATTCACCCACTGGGACCCAATGACAATGGGTGCGTACTGACGATGATTCCCAAACTAGGATGAAACAGCTGTCTAGTATTCCAGTGCTAGTTTTCAATGGTTCTCTAACTGATATCAGTCCGTGGTCAAACCAGTATAAACAAGTCTAATCCTTACAAACCAACTCTTGAAAACTATATTGACTGATAAAAATTTTCCTGCATATACTAGTGGCTCATAAAGAAGATGAGTACTATCCACTAAGTACTACTTGGTGTTCTACAAACTGATATAAGTAAGTGAGGGGCCTCTTACACCAACCAGTATTGTCTCACTGTAAAGTGAAGGTGATCTAGGCACAATATGGTTTTTACCCTCATCGGTGAAACACTTTCGATTCTAAAGAGAAATCATGATTAGATAACCTAATATTCAGACGTGTAAATTAAGTGAAGGCTAGATGTATTTATTCGTGTATGCAGTTACTGGTTATCCAGTACTCACGTACAAATTAACTGGTTGGTAGTCTATCGTTATTATTTAATTGATGATGAATAGAAGCTGAATCAGTTCTGTATAACTGAAGACTTTCATGAAGTTATATTATCATCTGTGAAGTATTGAGGTGCCATAACCGATGTACTATGCGTCGGTGGTATAGCGGTTAGGACACTCGCCGACCATGCACATGGTCCGGGGTTCGATTACCGGTTGTCGCACTCCTTTACCTAGCTAAGCCAGAAATAATCCTGGTAAAGAGGAAAGGTTGGGCATGGGGCTAGCAACCCCATCCTGTAAAAATAAACATCCCTGCTACAGAAACTTCAAGCCACTAGCTTGAAGCCCTATGTTCCACTGGGGAACGTGAAGGAAAGAAAAAATAACTGAAGTACTAGTGTAACGACAGAAGACAAAGGCTACGCAACAGATCGTTTATTGAGAAAATCAAGAGATATTTATATATTTTTATTATTATTAGTTATTGTTAGCGGAGAAACAGTGTCTTCTGATTGATTGTTTTCTCGCTGAAAGCTATTCTGTCATCTCTTTGTGGCCGTTTCTTTGAAGGTCAGACCATATATCTGCGAACAGTATTTGCACACGCTAAGTCTGCTGTGATTGGTTGTTGAGTTCCTCAAGGTTAGGCTTTGTTCTTGCTTTTTCTCATGACCTCAATTCGGGATGTAAACATTGACGTAAATTGTTGTGTACAACTTTGGTTAGCAGACAGCTCTCACCACACTAGTACTCAGTCTTAGCATCTGTATAACCTAGCGCTGGGGGAAGGGGGGCAAGAAAAAATCTCTTTTGACCTAAACCTCATTACTGGTTGGGTTTTACCAGTTTGACGATTTGGCATCGAAAATAGTTAACGACTATTTGAAGTCACTTACCTGACTAACCACAATGCGATCATGTTTACACAACATTGCGATCAAAACTATAAGTCAAATTCACAATTTGAAAATTAGTTAGCAGTCTGTAATGTACATATTTTGAGGGATGAAATCTCACCATGGTTTCTTTGGTAAACCGGATTTTTCATATCACAGTATGTGATCTGCTTGATACAACTACTAATCTCAATCGATAAGGAGTAAACAGTTTTATGTGAATATGCTTGCTTTTTGATTAGTGTTTATAGTATCAGGCAGATCACATACTGCGATTTAAATAATTAGGTTTCCAATGGAAACCATGTTGGAATTTCACCCCCTCGAACTGTGTACGTTGCAAATGGCTAATTTGCAAATTATGGTTTGCTTTACTTTAACACCAGTTCGCCCAAATAACTAGCAGGAAATGGAGTAGTTTGAAATGATTCGGCTGTCTGATTACACTGATGATGAGCTTAGTCCCAAACGAGAAGAACCGCCTCTCGGTGTTTAGATCACCTCGATCTGGCTGGCAAGAACTACTGCTTTATATGAGTGGTATAAAACTACTCATCTCAATCGGTCAGTAGTATATAGTTTTATGCAAAACTAAATGTTTCACTAGTTGAAATCATATGAGTTGCTGCCGAAGATCATTTTATTCAAAGATTACATTTTTACACAGACCATAAGTAAGTGTTGAATTTACTAATGTTCTTATTTGATAGTTTGATCTCACGTCTGACAGTATCCAAAATGTTGATAAACTGTCTAGATAAATTAGATTAAATGTATCCGAATACTAGTCCACTAATAAATCGATGTGTTTGAATTATTTAGCAACAGATATTGTACATACAAAATTCATTATTCATATATTTTTATCAGTCATTATGGTTTTAACTGGTGACTATTTTCAGTGTTATGCTTGAATATTTCCTCTTCAACTATTCAGCAGTATTTTTTGCATATGAGACGATTTTCTACATCAACAGCTAAATTTTTTCCCTTCATCAACTTTGCTGTTACGTTCATCTTTTATGGTTTAATGTCATTCAGAATTTCGAGAACAATTATTTATATACTGTTACATCTAATAATAGGTTAGCAGTTGAATGTATAGCTTCATTGTTTGCCTTCTTTTATTCCTTTACGTTCCCAGTGGAAAATAAGGCTTCAAAGCTACAGCTTTGAAGTTTCGATAGCAGTGGTTTTTATTACTTTGACGGGATAGGGTTGCTAACCTCATGCCCACTCTTCCCGGCCTTATTACTGGCTTAGCGAAGTAAAGGAGTGCGTCGGCCTGGGATAGAACCCCAGACCACCTGCATGGCTGGCGAACATTCTGCCGATGTGCTACCGACTCACTGCCTTCCTTGCTCATGTTAAACTATAGACTGCATTAGGGTGGATTCTTACCACAAAAGCGCATAGATATTTAGAAAAGTGGAAAATGTGACCCTTTGATGCTTGAGCAGTAAGAACTATAGATAAAGCTTTCGGACTTCTATGACATAGTCATTGTTAATCAACAGTAGTCACATTAATAGCAATTACTTATCTTATAAATGAAATTAGGAAATTATTGAGTTTCGATTACATTGGTGTATTTGGTTATGATGCCATGTGGATTATTTTTCTCCACCTGGCTGTGCGATCTTCAACCTAAGAAAGTAAGTGACTAATGGTTTTTATCTAACACTTTGTGTTTTTTCATAAATATCTACGTAGGAATAACAGTTGTTCTCGTGTGGGATCTGTCAGTCCGGGGTTCAGAGATGTAAAGTGACAGCTAGAAAACAATTCCTTATCCTTAATTTCAGTGAATGTAGACGACTACAAACACAATTCCGACTGGGAGAAGACTGTTTTCACATTGTCTGTGAATGAAAAGGCGAAAAGTGGAATTTTTGAAACAAAGGTTTAAAGGGAACTACAATGAGCATATTTAGACATACGTTCAGTCATACTATAAACTACTTAGATAGAGGATGAATGACTGACTCCCCAACCTCACTTGCCCAGCACTCGGGTATAAGTCACACTTATTGTGTGAAAGGCTAATCACACTACCCAGCTGGCCGGCTGCAGTAGGTGGAGCGGGAATTGAATCTGGGACTCATCGAGTGAAAGTCAGTGCGCCACATCAATATACGCAGATTTTGATTGGCTGTTGCTTAGGTGGCCTCCTATTGGTCTAAAATGTATAGCGTATCGGGAAGTATTTTTTATTTTGTAACGGATTGCTATTGGCGGTATGATAGGTAGAATAAGGACTTACCATATCATGATGGCGTGAGAATTTTTTTGGTTTGTGAGTGAAGTGTGATGAGTCGGATACGATTTGGATGAATTAATTGTTTTAAAAGTGCATTGCTACGCATAAGAAATTTTACTAGGTGAATATAATTCAACAACAATTTTGAATCATTTATTATAAGTCAAAAATAGGATATATACATTTCTTTAACTGTTTCATTTTTGAAAGTTGTTAGTTCAACGACCTATGTAATTTGTGCTTACCAGGTGAGAAAAATTCAACCACAATTTACTAAGCACAACAGTGGAATATAAGCACTGAAGTATGTACTATTAATCATTTGTTTAAAATCATTGTGTTGTGTTTGTTAAGCATTGTTAACTCCATTACATCATGTAACAAAATACTCCTACTGCCTCTACTTCACGAAATGTGTTATTTGTGTTGTCCGATGTGACGGATATATTCTGAAGAATAATGCTTCCTTGTCTATTTTACAAGTGGGTTCCATTTAAACAAGCTTTTGGTGAATTTATGAAGGCAATAACTAACTTGTTCATTATTCTGGCTTGAGGCGCGAAGGGTAAGTAGGTTTTACATGTAAATTTTGAAATATTTTAGGTCTTAGAGTCGAGATTTATAGTATGGCATTCGGATGAAGCATACGAGATTACAAAGTGCTAAACTGTGCATAACTATCCTATGAACGGAAAGTTCCATGTCTACTGAAGTATCCAGACGTCGGCTGTCATCCGAGGAAAGGATTGTTGTGCAACCATTTATTGAAAGGAACACTGATGTTCATGGAATAATGGATTTAGCACATGAGAGATTCGGCAAAGTTTGCAGATATCAAAGAGATCTTGCAAACATTTGAGAGATTTATGATTGATACATCCAAAATGGTAACATTCACTGTCGAATATGCAACTGCACAGATGGATGCTCTGAACGAGGAACTTCCTCGATACAGCACTGTTTTATGCATACCTTACTGCAGCCTGTATTACAGCTTCGCATATCCTTTGCTGTGAAGAAAGTAGTTTCAGACTTGCAAAAGCTCATACTCTACTTCCCTTCAGTATCCCCAACCTCAGTTAATTACATAGAAGGTACTCACACCTTCTTCGTAAACAAGAATCAGGTTGAATGTTCATGTTGGACATACTGCGTATATGATTTTCCATGTGCGCATGTCATTGGGGCTTTCTTGGATCCATACCTAAACTGTAGTATTTCTCATTTCTCTCAATGTTACTGTTAGATATTCTGAGAAATAACGAGTGGTGAGCTCGTCAGTATAACACCACGGACAACAATCCGCGTGCTGCCCGCTTATCAGGCATCTCAACTAAGCAACAGGTTTCGAAATGCTTTTGAACGGTTACGAAATCGCCTTGTCAGTCGGAGCCAATGAAATTCCGATGATGCACTGAAGGAAATACAATAGTTCACCAGGAGGTTTGGCAGTTTATTAATAAATGAACCACAGACAACATTACGAATACGACATGCCCCTGTGAATCGGTTATTTTTGTGAAAATGTTAGTATTATCTTATTGTCTCTGTATATATTCACAATACAAACATATACGCATAAACTGTTTTTAAACTTTATTTCCACTCGCATGCCTAAGAGTGAAAGTTTAAAACAGACTTCGGTTAATTGTTTCAAGATAAAACTACCTTGGATGTTAGTTAGAAATTAGAGTGATCTGTCTCATTTGTTACGTTTTATCGGTTGAAAATTAGTCTTTCCTAGCATATATTGAATAACCCCGACTAATAGAATCCATCACTCGTACTGTCCCAACGCTCAAAGAGTTAAGTACAGTGCAATTAATTTTCATCTTGTGCTATGAACAGTTTGTCATCTTAGCCGAGTATACATGAATTAGCTCAGTGATTGCAGGTTTACCAGAATCGTTAACATTCAAACTAAAAATAAGCTTATGGTAGCATCCAGTGACAGAAATCTATCTCGACACGTCAAAAAAACCTGTGAATTTCACGAAAACTTATAGCCAGTCGGCGCGGGTCTGGATATACCATCTTTCCACATCTCCACGCCTGACCACTCAATCAGTCGATACAAAATGAAGTGAACCAATGATGAAATACGAAAACATTGAGTGGTAACGAAAGAATATGCGTCAAGAAGGAGTTAATCCTTGTGTAATGCAAATGAATTTATGGCCCAAAAGTTATATGTCGAAAAATTACAACCGAAAAGTGATGAAACCGAAGTAGAAACACTATCCAAGTATCAACGCAACTGGTAGATATACCCCATTTCTTGATGAGATTAGCGTTGGAAACGTAACCAATTTTAGGAATAATACATTTACCGTAGAATATCGAAGTTTGAAGAATGCCAAATAAAGTCTGTCTTCCTCCTGAATTACAAATCCTCTCTCCTATTGCGGTGAAAGCTGGCTGTTAGTCATAATTGGTGGACATTATTTTACGTCAATGTTTATGTCCCAAATATTGGTCGTGAGAAAAATGAGAACAAAGGCTTTGCGTAGGCGGATACAGTTAACATATAGATGATCTGACATTCAAGAAACAGTTACAAAGAGATGCAAGGTTAACTTTCTGTGAGGAACAACCAATTAGAGGACTGTGTTTTTCTGCTAACAATAATCTATAATGTGTACATAAAAATCTATAAATATGTGTTGATTTCCTTAATAAACAATCTGTTCCATGGCCCTTGTCTTCTATTGTCCCACTATGACTATCAAGTTTTAGATGCCTCAAACTCCAGTACTTCTTGATTAAATAAACTTTCAGTTAAACACGACAACAACGCTTATCAAGAAACAGTTATCGACTGATGGATTTTCTTTCCTTTAAACACTAACTTGTTTACCTTCAGTTGGTTTATAATCGTTATATAAACAAAACATTGAGGCAAATTGATAAAACATGGCGTATATACAAATACCTAGTAAAACAGTGAAGGGTAAAAGTTGACCTGAAATAAAGACAAATAAAAAGTTATTCTGTTAAATGTGTTGAATAAACGATTCGGCTAGTGTTTCTTCCTAGCACACTTTTTACAGGTAGATTGTTTGCTAATACGTCCATCAATGGATGATAGGAATATCCTAAACACACCGTACATAAATTCTTATAAAAGATTTAAACGTTGCCTCAAATTCATTGGTTAGAACTTATTAACTATATACTAGACATCACACTTCTTTTGATCAACCGTTATCCAAAAATTAAATCACAAACATTTCATCTTGATCATTTATTTGTATCCAAACAATTATTTGGTTGGTTATAGGATTTCATCATGAGATGACATCGGTTAGAGAAACACTGGAAAGCCTGACAGTTCTGGAAAGCTGTCTTGCCCTAGTTTGAGACTCGTTCATTAAGATGCATCCACCTCCAGGGTTCGAACTCAGGACCTTCCGGTTACAAGGCGAGCTTGTTGACCATTAAGCCGCTGGGACCCAATTCAGTGGTCCATGAATACCAACTTCTGCCAGTTCACGATACGATGCGACCGCTAGCCAATGTCATCTATGACAAGTATTTGTCCTCACATCCTACCTACTGTACTCCACTGGTCATGACTTATCTGATTGACTGTATCTCATACAGGAAATGTGTCTACTGAAGAGTGCTGACACACACACACACACAATACATACCAGTCAAAAATCACGAAACTTAGTGCTTCCTAAGTTTAAAAGTGGAATTTAAGTGTCTTGCAGTGCGGTATCATTCAACTTGTTGGCCATACTGTAACAGCAGAAGGCAAAACATAGAAGCAAAGGTATATTTTCAAGTGATTAAACAGCTATTTATACTTACACAGTTTTTATTGTTTAACCAGACACTGAGCGTGTGATTTTGGTTTACACTAAACGACATGAAATAGAATATTCAAATACATATATTGTATTCTGTTGCTAACGCAGTACTGAACTATGGGAACATGTGAGAATAACATTCTGTCGGAACACATTGTCTGTATCACACCACACTTGACTGACAGATTCCGATTAACATTTATTCAGACATTATCACTATTATTATTATTATTATTATTACTGTTTTAGAGTGACAGAACGCACTTGCTTATCATTATCACTCATATTTTTCACTGAAGATGCCTTGACAGTAGCTATTAATAAGAGATGTGGTAGGAATAGTCGAAAACTTCCGGTGTAAGTATACTTGTGTAATTGGTGTCTAGCACTGTCAAGATATGGTATTTGTTTGTTCCAAATTTTTTAAAGCGTACCACATTTACCCTTAGATTGTACAAGCGCAAAATATCTTCCGGGAATTAAACTTTCGAAACAACATCCCCTATATTATCTAACATTGTCATTTGAAAGGTATTGTCTTTTTGGATAACCAAAAGTCTAAACAGAATTGTGAACAAATCGAATTTTCGTTGAAGGATTTCAACAAACTAAATCCCTACAAAAACCAATACTTGAAAATCCTATTTTGTTAAATAATAATATAAATACTAGGAGAATTGAAAATCCTGTGAGTGAGATATTTCGATTAACCTTAGGTGTGAGTTTCAAACGATTATTTTATTTATATACTGAAAATAGTTATTTGAATTTCTTTTAACTGGTAACTGCTCATGAATGAGTATTCTTGAATGAACTGTTAGTGAACTGTTAATCTTTAATGGACAAAAATTATGCCGACCTAGTTACTACGATCATAACATATGTTTGTAACCCGTGATGATTGCACTATGATGTGTACATATATAACATCTAGGTATGACATTTCATCGAATACACTGCTGGGCTAGTGATTAGGAGGCGGTTGGTTTCAAACTTACCGCAAACAAGACTTTCATTTCACTCTCAGTGTATTTTTAACCCATTACATTAATACTTGTCTGTCAATCTGAATCCAGCCAACTTTGCCCCACCAACAACTATCCAGAATAGTTAGGTTGAATATTTGTGCATTGTCACCTTAACTACTAATAAGTAGCTAAAGTAATAAGGTGCAAAACGTAAATCGAATTCAGTATGTACTTATTATTTTTGGTAATTATCACATTGTCAGTCTCTAGTGTGTAAGTTACGATGATGACACGAGATTAAAACGAAGTTATTTGGTTGTTATTGGTCAGTGGTAGAGTTCAAGACACGCCTTTCGTTCTGTATGAGACTCTTCAACAGGATGTACTCATATCCTGTCTAAGTAGCAGGAAGTTAATCCAGGGGAAATTGAAAAAAAAACAGTTTCAAAGAGATGTCTCTCTTGGCTTAAAGGATGACCGTTTGGAAGTTGGATTTGAGTTACGATGAGGACACTGTCCATATGGTGAGTATTAAACAGGAAAAACTCATGTCCTAGGTTCTACTGCTAGCCACCACCAAATTAGCTACTTAGATTTATTGCGTTTATTTAAACTTTGACACTCCACCCAATTCATCTTATATAATAAGTGGCTCTAACCTAATTTTATAACTCCCCACAACTTCTCCCCCAAACTATCTGAATGACGTATATGAAGGTGATATGTTGGAAATTTCGGTAAAGACATGATCATAACCAACGTGTTCAACAAATGTCCAATTTTACATACGTTAAAAATAGTTATGAGAGATTTTTACGAGTTGATAGAGGATTGATATCAGTTAGAGAACTATTGAAAACCAGGGAGTACTGGAGAGCTGCTGTTTTATCCTAGTTTGAGAATCATCGGCAGTACGCACCCACTGCCTTGTAACCGGAAGGTCGTGGGTTCGAATTCCAGTGGGTGCGTACTGCCGATGATTCCCAAACTAGGATGAAATAGCAGCTGTCCAGTACTCCCTGGTTTTCAATGGTTCTCTAACTGGTATCAACCCGTGATCAACTCGTAAAAACATAACTAACTCTTACAAACCAAAACTATGAGAGATTTGTCGAAGGTCACTGGATCGTCATTCTGTGGCTCCTGAACCATTATTATTTGTGCGAATATCCAGTCTACCGCAGCAGTTCATGAATGTAGAAGTTTTCTGTCAGTGAATCAGCAACTACTTGTTTCAGGCTAGGCTGAATGCAACTTATTTGTATTCAGGTGTCGGTTAGCAGGGATATGATTAGCCACTATCATGAGTTGACATTGGTTAGAGAACCATTGGAAAACCTGGGGGTACTGGATATCTGTTTCGTCCTAATCTGGGGCTTCTCAACAGTATGCAGCCACTGGGGTTAGTTTTTAGGTTGATTCTGTATTTCCTTTTTGAGTAATTATGTTATAGCTGACAATTCCCAGACAGAACAAAATACCCGTCCTGTGTTCCAGTTTTTGTCGCTCCCAAATAAAATAACTTCATGTTAACAACCCAGTGGAGTTTATATGCACGAGACATTGTCTTTTCGTCGAAGGTGGGTTATTCTTTCTTAAAAAGTTTATGTACATACAAAGTTTTGAATATCTATCTTACGGATAAAACCATACGCCAAGAGGACATTAATTCCTATTCTACCTATAAGGATGGTAAATTGTAATAATTTTTCTTTTCCAGTTCAAAATACCCATGCATCCTTCTGAAACCGATTAAGGGTTTCTTCATAAAGTCTATACAGGCAAACACTAACACTTTCAAGAGAGTCTCCCGTCTACTAGTCAATGCTCAGCTTGATATGCAGTTTTCTAGTTAACTTGTAGAAAACTGACTGCACCAAATTATTTGCTGATAACGAATAGCATGAAAACGGGAGCTGGCTCACTAATCAATGTGGGAAACGGGTATTCTGGTCTTATATTGTCTTATAAAACTATATGAGATGTGACGCCCTTTATGAAAGTGAATACAGCCTACAGTGCTATCATACAATAAAGTACTAAATAGAAAGAAATCCTAAGGTTGGGTCGTAGTTTAATCTTTTTACGCCAACGGACACCATAGTAATGCTGTAACAACAGAAGGTAGGACACGGAAGCAAACGTATATTTTCAAGTGGTCAAACAGATATTTATACTTTTTTCCCTTCACGTTTCCAGTGAAACATAGGGCTTCAAGTTAGTGGCTTGAAGTTTCTGTAGCAGGGATGTTTATTTTTACAGGATGGGGTTGCTAGTATCATGCCCAACCTTTCCTCTTTACCAGGATTATTTCTGGCTTAGCGAGGTAAATGAGTCCGTCGGCCAGGGATCGAATCCCGGACCATGTGCATGGTCGGCGAGCGTCCTAACCGCTGTACCACCGACGCACTATGCTCATTTCGTCCTATTCGGGACTCGTCACTGGATGTACCTGCATTTCCCAGTGAGTGATGATGTTCCCACCGAGGCTCGAACCCAGTGCCCTTAGTTTCAAACGCCGAAGCGTTATCCACTTTACCACTTGGGCATATTTGTACTTATACAGTTTATATTATTTGACCAATCACTGAGCATGTGTCAGTTTACATAAAACTACATGTAATAGAATGTTCAAATACATACATAGTATTCTGTTGCTAACGCAGTACTGAACTGTTGGAATAGTATTCAGACGTTAACACCAACAAATACAGTGATTCTTACAGTGAGAATAATATTCTGTTGGAATCGATTGTCTGTGTCACACCACCACAATGGTAATCTGTCTGCTTGAAATAACAGTCTTCAGATAGTGTGGAACTGTAAGAGTAAAATACAAAATTCGAGATACATCGTTGCATTTGTCATAGTATCATCAAGCTCTTTATGCAACACACAAATTCCAGTCTGTAATCTAACGTCTATGTTGAATCATCTCGGAGAGGTAGAAGAAACCTCTTTATATAACTCGCCATACATTTCGCTAAATGGTCATACTTGTCATCAAAGCATGTGTGCAACCTTGAAGGAACTGACAGATACATCTTTATGTATACTAATTCCCCACTTCATCCAGTACTATAGTCAGAGACATTCCTATGATGATTCACGGTTGACCAGATGTAGAATTTTTTTCATTATTCTCTTGGGTTCCGAATGGAACATAGGGCTTGCTGTAACACTCTAATGGATTTATCGATTGACCATTTGTAAGTAACGTATCATAAAGTCTAATTCTTTGTGTACATGGTGACTGCATTTTAAATGATTATGAAACCTATATAACATTATCACTCACCTTTCTGCCAAGTTATTTTCAATGAAAAGCATCTAACTCTATGAAACTTTATTTCAGCAATTCATTCAGCAATACTCAATTTTTATTGATCTGCTCTCCTCAAATGAAGGGATCAAAAGTAGTTGATGAGCAAACCACCATCCCTTGAATGTGGAAAAGAAAAATCGAAATGAAATTCTACCTCAAACAAAATAAGATTTGATGGTGTGAAATATTCCCATATCATGAATTAAAAGTCAATCTGAACGAAGAATATTCTTTTCAATAATTTCTCTTCAGGTTCTTACAATCATAAAATATAGTATTTATTGTCGTTACAATATTGCCAATTATGCGGTGGATACATTTTTAACGTAGAATAACAGATTAGTTATGGGGTGTCAAAATAAATAGTCGTATTTATGTGACAAACGTGCCCTGGGCTGAAATAGGCTACAAAATGTAGTAAAATGGGAGACAATGGTGGTGATTAGTCATAATAGATTTGAAGAGTGTGGGCTAAGAAAATTGACAAGTCAGTACTCGCCACTCACCTGACAGCTTTCATAACCTTTCATTCATTAGGAAATACAAAAAAACCTTTATTATAATGAATATCATATACCCAATGCTCAAATTTTTTCAAACCGTTAAAAGTGAACTTGGTTTGGACATATATAACGTGAAGAGAAATTATTGAGAAGAATATTCTCCGTTCAGACTGACTTTTAATTCAAACAAAATAGGGGGGTGTAAATATCGAGCAAAAATATTCGTTACACAAAAAACCTCTGAGTTATTGTCTCCATAGAAGGTTTTGATTGGCTAATGCAAATCTCATCACACCACAAAGAACCAATCAGATTACTATGCGCGAGATAGAAATTTGCTAGATGACTGAGCGGACTATAGCAGAGAGGAAAATGACATTAGCGTTAAAAGTCATATATATAAATGAAATACTTTTTGTTTAAAATAGTCAGCGTTTTGACATTACACCTGGTCAGGGATGTACAACATACAAAAAAATCTAATTCCTTACAGTAGTGTGGTCAGCAGTGATAACCATTTATTGCCTGAGTGTAATCCTGACTTCTATGACTCATCAAATAAGCATAATTCTAGTACATTACAACACTATACATTAAATCACTCAGGAAATACTCATCAATATTCAATGAATTCAAACAGTTATTATTCACCTGTTTCACCAAATATTGTCGATTCGTGCCCAATGAATAATTTTAATGGTTTTAATGAATACAGTAGAACACAATTATCTCAATCAATCAAATATCACCCATTAAATGATTCAATTTTATTTAATAATAACAATAACAATTTCAAAATGACTGATTCAAATCAAGTTGACATACAGCCTGATTCAACTGTTCCTACTCTCACTGGTATGGATGACGATGATGCTCATCATGAAGAGCAGGAGGAAAGGGAGGAAGATGGTAGTGTAATGTATATGAAGGGAAGAAAAAAGAAAACATGTAAAAGTAAGTGAACTATAGTCTTCTGAAGAATTCTCCAAACTTTTAACCTTACTAGTGATTAGTAATCATGTTACGATAGAGAATTATTGTGAAACTAAGACAAAGTCGATTGTCAGGCGTTTTTGGTTTCAGGGATTTGATTGATTTCAGGTTGAAACACGAATTCACTGTAGTGAGTGAACCACTGAAAATCAAGAAGTATTTGACAAAGTCTCAGTCCTTGACTGGTACTTTCGGGTAAAGAGGTGAGCTTGCTGAGATGAAATGTTATCGACCAGTATTTGTCCTCATACTCAGCTTGGTGGGTCCCAGTGGTCATGACCTCTAAGTGGGATTCCAGGCCTGCTTCTTGATGTGAAGGATCCAGGTTTGATCCCGGGTGGGGTCATGGCTGCATGCTGTGATGGGTCCCAGACCAGGACGAAACAGATGTCCAGTACTTCCTGGTTTTCACTAGTGTTTTAAATGAATTCAGTTTGCAACCTAACTTAAAATCAATCATGTTTAATAAAAGTGAGTTGAAGTAATCTATTCTCATTGATACATTGATTTAGCCAACTGATAGTGTCATCAAGTGATGACTTTTCATGAGAACTTAAAGTAGTGGTGTTAATATCCATTGAAATGATATGAGAATACTGAACGACAGTTATCTGTCAGCCTAAATATTAACTTTTGTTTGCACAATTGATGTAGAATCAATTACTACAAAAGTGTTACTTAGCCCAATTTTCTTTTCGACGAAGTCATCATCTAGGCTGTACATTCGTGTATTTATATCAAATGGATGGGAAAGTTCCAGAATAATATCCGGTCAAGGGTCAAATTAATAAAAATTAAAATTGGGAATTAGAATGCCATAATAAACAGGGGGATGGATAAAACAAACAAAGTAGCATTAAAATAACTAAGAAGACTGACATTGTGCAATTAGGGGTTAGAAATGTAGAAATAACAAAATAGACAGGATGTTTGGATAAAAACTAATGTGATGAATAATTGTTTATGCAATCAGGGATTAAATATGTAGAAATAGTAAAATGACAAAATAAACACTAAGTTCGGGTATGAAAATATGGTAGTGTAAACAGGGATTAAGAAAAACTTGAAATAACATGAATAAACAGGAAGTTTAGATAAGAAAGGCGATGGGATGGTGATTACTAAAAATTACCTGTTTATGATGGCCATGGCAAGGACAGGGGTTGGACGTATTTCTTTTGTATACAAAGCGTGGGTTTGAGCTTTTGTATAGCTAGCGCCTCGGCTATGCCCAGATGTCTTGATTTTACTCCCTTTGATGGGTTTGATCGAATCTTGTAAATGATTTTGAAGGATTTTTCGAGTGGCGCTGAATGTCCTGAATTCACCAGGTGTTCTGTCACCGAACTATTTACCCGTTTTCGTTCTCCTTTTACTAGCCAGGCTGGATAGTGTTCACGAGCGCGTTTTTCAAGTCGGCGCATGGTACGGCCAACGTACTCAGCTCCACAAGAGCAAGTAAACTGGTATATGCACGTTGAGGTGGCCCAATGCGACAGCTTGTCTTTCGCGTTCTGGCTGAACAGTTTCTTGCAGGAAAACGTCAGTCGTAGGCTAGCGGCGAAGTATGTTTTCCTCAGCGATTTTGAGAGGCGTCTGCGAAGGATTTCTGCTTCAATATCACCTTTGAATTCTAGATTAAGCAGAAGCATTTTCTTTGGGACGGATTGGACTTGTTCAGAAGTCTTCTTAGGTTTGAGATTCTTTTCTATGAACCTGGGCGGGAAACCGTTTTCCATCAGGGTTTTTCGAAGATTACGCAGTTCTTCTTCAACCACTTCCTCGCTGCATATCTTCCGAATCCTCGAGGAAAGAGCGTATATCAGGTTCCTCTTTCTGCTCAGGGGCACGAAGCTTTGAAAGTTGATGAATTGTCCATTCCATGTAGGCTTTTTGTATATGGACCTTTTCAGGGAGTTGTCGGCGTTTCTTGTCAGATGGACGTCGAGGAAGTGGAACATTCCGTCGGATTCAGTCTCAAGTGTGAAGTCGATGTTTGGGTGGGCATTATTGAAAATTTGAAGTAGGTTTTTTAAATCACAGTTCTCATCACAAATAATGAAAGTATCATCGATGTATCTCTTGTAGAGATGGAGGTCGTTGATAGTTGTTGATAAGGCGTTTATTACAATTTTTTTTTACATAAATGTGAATAGAGAGTTAAAAGATTCTTCGGAATTATTACGGACCTAGATTTCTACATATTACACTGAAAATACAAATCTCTTTTCAAGTGTTGGTTTTTTGGGATCTAATTTATTTTAAGCTAGATTATATCACGAATTGACATCATTTAACGAATCACAGTACAGTTGTTTTATCCCAGTGTGAAACCCTTTACCAGTACACACCCAAGAACCCATAAGAGAACCTACCTAGGACGTTCAGATTATGGGACATGTTTCTTGATCAGTGTCATCTGTCTAGGCTTTAGTGATGGTGTCGACTAAACTTCACCAGTCTAGAAGACTTCCCACCCTTGTGCGCTCTTTGAATAAATGTTAGGAAATCAACTGGAAGTCCTGAACTTAGTTTTCGTCTTCACTGCCACTCATCAACATGGTTAACCTCCGGCCCCTAAGGAAGTGACCAATACCCTGTGGAGGTGCAGCAGACAGAAGTCTTACCACTGACCTGTTCAGATTCACTGGTGTCTGCACACTTATGGATTGTGGGCAGCCAAATGATCTCAAAGAGGTCATATGTGAGGAAGAGCGGAAACTAAAAAATCATTCAGTAAAGTAGAAGTGATTCATCATTTTGTAGAAACTTTCAGTGATGATATAAAGCCACCACCGCTTAGTGTTAATATACTGTAATCATAACTGTCGGGTTTTATGATGATTTTAATGCCATTAAAGGGGTAAGGGTTGGGTTGGACTAGAATGGTTGTTTTTTCCCGCCTCTGTAGACTGACAATATTCACATTGAACCTGACTGATCTTTTAAAAGATGCAGAGACTGAGCTGTGAAATGTCGAATATTCAACGGCCAGGGGCTAATCATCAGGTAGTTATGCTGGACTACTGTATAATTTTTCCCACTAAACGACCAGTCAACTCAATGCATCGGTACCACTAATGATACTTTAATATTTTTAAAGAGATTCCAACTCGGCACGGTATAAAACTAGTAAAGATTTCGGTAAGGTTGTGTTCTGTGTGCTTGATGGTTTCCTAGTTACGAAGCTTCCATTGTCCTTCAAGACAATTTCTTCACTGCTAACTTCAATATAATGTTTGGAAAGTCAGTGAAAGCTTCTCAATTAAACCATCCAAACCAAAGGAATCGCTTTCATTCCTTTCGGTTCCAAGTGGAATAGGGGCTTCTAGCTTGAACTCTGAAATTTCAGGAGAGGTGGTATTTTTTGCACAGGGTGGGGTTACTAGCCTCAAGCCCAACCTTTCTTCTTTACTAGGCTTACTACTGGTTGAATGAGGTTTATGAATGCGCTGGAGACACTACTGGTTGGCGAAACCTAGGAACGTAATTAATCAAAAGCCATCAAATCAAGGTACATATCTTCTCTGGAATTCGCAAGTATTCTGGATAGTTCAGCGTTAAAAATGAAAACTCGTTTTATACCCAATATCAATAGTGCTAATGACCTTATTTTTCTGATGTCATTCTGTTGAAGATAGCTAGGAGTGGAATTCACGACTCGCGTGACGTCCTGCCTGAGACTCGTCATTTTAATTTCCTGGATCGTTAGTGGGTAATAATATTCCTGACGAAACTCGAATCCATTTCTCATCTTTTCAAATATCTAAGGTTTATTTACACACTAGGTCACTTAGCTATGACAAGTATTTCTTGTACAAGGAGTATCAGTTGTTATTTGTTTGAAGATATCACTTTAGATTTCGCTCTGATTGATTTTATTGGACGTAAAAAATAACTACTGAACGTCATGTCCTCTTACGAACATTCATAGGCTTTACGGTTTTAGATTCCTCAATACTCAATGATGACAAGTCGTAAACTAAGGTAAATTATTTGCTTAACTCCACTTAGTTAATACATAAAAAACTTGTAAATTCATTTTAATTCGGTATTTTATCACATTATTATTACTCGCCCCTTGGGTTCCCAGTGGGACAGAGAACTTTAGCAACATATTGCCATTTTGTATATCACTTTGAAAGAATCAGTTGAAGTGTTGTGGGAGGTGTTGACCTGATGTTCAATAATGGCACTCTAGGATATACAACTCTTTCTTTCCCACTCAGGTGCCATTCGACTACCTGGAGTACGATGTTACTTGAAGGTTCTTTCAGCATTCGTACAATCCATCTCCATTTCCCGCTACATATTTGTGGGGAAGTAGGCTCTTGGTTGGTCAGAGTTTCATGTTGCTTATTCTTTCTGACTTCCTAAACTTCAGTATAGACTGAAGGCAGGTGTCAGCGAGTGTCTGAAGCCTATTGGAAATGCTTCTCTAGATATATCAAGTATCTGAACCGTATAAAACCACTTAGTTGTCTCTTTAATTGTTCGGATATTCATTACAATCAATCTGAATATCAGTGAGAGGTGAGTTAGCAGATAATGATATAAAGATATGACACTAACGATTTTAAGGAAACAGGTCCCTTTTGTGCTTTTTCACAGTTATTAGATGATACCCAATGTTTCAGTCTTATGGCAGATGTGTAAATCGAAATCTAAAAAATTAGCTGTGCAATGTACTTACTAGGTTAAACGACACATCACTGATGTACATGGCGATGTCCTTTACATATTGAGAAGAAGAAACTAACCACCACAGCGAACAGACATAAGTTAGGGATCCAAATCAGTGATTGAATAGTCAATCAGCTTACCTGTTAACCTGAAGATTGTACGTTCTATCCCAAGTAGTGTCATAGATGCACACTTATGATGAGTCTCAAGGAGCACATCAGTTTTCAATGATTCCACCTCGGTTTGTGATAAAATCTACCCTGAATTCAGTGAAAAAGTATATCCACTGAAATGACAGAGCTCAAAACTTCTTAGGGATTTGGATCTGTATCACAATTAGTCCCTGGATCAGCGATGGATGATGTAATACGCGATGATTTAGAGACGAGACACTTATGATATCGTGGGAGTAGCTTGTCTTTTGGTTCTTGTGGATCTTGAAAACTTACTGAACACTGTTTAGGTGATGTAAGTTATTTTGATGTTCTTCTGACTGTCCACTGCACCCTGGTTTACACTGATTCTCTGCCTAACGTTGTTTCATGATGAACTCAGTCAACCCTTCTATATATAAATATACACACACACACGTACAAACCAACATTTGGAAATTAAAACAAAACTACTGAACCAGTTAGTTTATTTCGAAATGGACAGGAAAACAATCATGAAAGGGGTATTTCCTATCTACCTTTATCTTAATACAAAGAATACTTTTAAGCGAATGGAATACAAAGATATTTTATAGTATTTATGACAATGTTGACATCTTTCAGTAAGTTATGAATTTAGTTAGTCTACCGATGTGTCAACTCAGTTTAACTAAGTTTTTATAGGATAAAACAGACAACTATCTATCACACTTGTAGAAGCATTCAAAATTTCTATAGTGCATGTATTTTTTTACTACATAATAGGTCCCTGAATAAATGTTTACCGATAATATAAAATTTCTTGTTCACTATACATTTACAGAAGAGAGTAAACGTAAATCACGTAACTCTACTCAAATTTGTAACTAAATAACTATTTTCAATTGCTGCTTTCCATGACTCGAATGATTTCAAATTGGATCATAAAGTGACAACAGTTTAAGAACTATTGAGATCTGAGAAGTACTAGACTTTTCAGTACTACTCACAACTGGGGATCAAATCCAGGACTTTCAGCCACTGCGGCCAAATCCAAAGGCTTATGAATTCTAACTTCTAGCAATTCGCGACAACATGGTGCGACCACCATCCAATGTCATCGGTTAGTATTTGTCTTCACATCCACAGTGGTGGATCTGGCTGGTCACTACTTCTTACTAGAAATTAACGCAGCTTTATGCTGTAGTCAATCATCAGTGAGCACCAGATTGATTTTTAAGTTTTGTTATCTAGGGATTTTGATGACTTCACTTTGGACTATGAAGCTATACATTGCGAATTGACAAAAGTTGGAATTCACAAGGCATTGAATTCCATCCCAGTGATTAAATAGTCAAAGAGCTCTTCCTATAACCTGAAAATGGTTTATTTAGTCTCCGGTGAGGATATATAGGTGAGTACTGATGAAATATCCTAGACTACGACAAAACAGCTGTTTCAGTACTCCCGGGTTTTCAGTGGTTCTCTGACTGAAAGTTCGTGGTCAAAATTGAAATAA
The DNA here is from genome assembly GCA_944472135.2 of Trichobilharzia regenti. Taxonomy (NCBI): domain Eukaryota; kingdom Metazoa; phylum Platyhelminthes; class Trematoda; order Strigeidida; family Schistosomatidae; genus Trichobilharzia; species Trichobilharzia regenti. Next base: position 53,762,561 of record OX235264.1, on the reverse strand, counting down.
TTGTTTTTTTCATACCTGACTTTCATGTCAATGATTCGTTACTGTCCATTTATCCTGACACTAGCTGTCCAACAAGGTATGCTCTTTCATGATAATCATAACCATAAGATTGAAAAGAACAAGAAGTTCAGCAAAGATATTGATCTTTTCGGCGATTTCATTCTCAAAAGCTGTACAATCGCATTTATATAGATTACTTTACATGGATACAATTCTAATTTGTTTAATTCCACATAGTAACGAAGCAGGTAATAATTTTCAACTTGAAATGAAAGTTTGAAGGTAGGAATATAGGTTACAAGAGGCTTAGAGACAAGATTGCATAGGATTAGAAAACAATTAAAACGTATGCAAAATTAATATTTGATAACTGGAGAATTTATTTTAAGGGTGAATAAAAGGTGATAATTGTTTTCAACTTGATCTGAATTACAAGAGGCTTAGAGACGTAGGGATAGAACGGATTACAGGTGTGAACAAAATGAGCATGGAAACAAATTGAAATCAAAAATTTTCAACTTGAAATGTAAGTTAGGAGGTGTGATGAATATAGATCAGAAGACGCAAAGAAACAAAAAAATTACACAGGATTAGAATATAATTGTAAAATGGTTATTCTAAACGGATTACAAGTGTGATCAGGACGAGCATGGAAATAAACCTAAAATAACTGATTTTATAACTGAAAAATAAATGGGATGAACTGAATGAAGACAAAGGGAGAAAATTACTGAGTTAGAAGAGAAGCATGTTGTTAACAGATGGTGAGTTTATTTAAGACAGCCTTCCATTAGTAGACTGTTACCGGATTAAGAGGGTGGGGGGAGTGAACGAAAGTGATGTCCGTAGTAATTGCAGTGAGGTGATAACCTGGTTAACAGATTTTCACTTCACATTCAGTATTCACCCATTACATCCATAGCACATCCAGCAATCAAAGACTGTCTCAGATAGCCTCAGCATCAGTTATTTGTTATGCAGCTACAAGCAACGTTCTGTCTAGAGCTCTATAGTTTTCAGTAGTTACCTGGCTTCTAATGTAATCGTCTCGCAGTCAATTAAATAATTTAAAGTCATTTATACATTATATTTTTCGGTCATCCTTCAGGAGGGTATTAGAGAGGGTAGTAAATTCAAGGCTGACAGAGTTTTCATAGAGCTGTCCGACCAATTTTCATGTAAAATTTACTAGCAAATGAATGTCAACAACCAAACAGTTCATAAATTTGATTTCTGGCTGATTCACCGCAAAACTCTAAAGTGAGGGTCACTGAATTTAGTTATCAGATCATACATTCTATTATCCGACTTCGATCATACTTTGTAGTTTGAGGTCAAAATACCGATAATCGACCTTTATAATATTATATGATTGAATTTTCTATTTGTATCCTATGCTGGTATAATTAATTTATAGATTTTCAATAGAAATAGGTGACGATTGAAAACATAATGAAAAGGACTCGTATCAGTGACCTTCGCATTCTAGGTGCCAGGTGCTCTGCTGGTTACAGTAGACACATCTATGTTTCGAATCATGAAGCTAACCAGATTTTTATTTCGCTTTAAAGTCATTGTGCATTACATCTACGGATATCATAATTACTCTCACTACTGATTTTCAGTGTCTTTATGAAATCTTCCTAGTATGCCTCTGAGGACGAAATTTAAAAATTACTGTCTCATATTTAAATATATATTCATTCTTTTACGTTCTTAGTGGAAAATAGGTCTTCAAGGCTTGAAGTTTCAATAGATATGTCGCTTTTTCTAGTGGGTAGAATTACAAGTCTCGCACTCAACCTGCCCTTTTCTTCACCTTTACTACCGACTGTTAAGCTAGGCAAGGTTTAAGAGTGCGTCAGTTTGAAATCGAACCTGAACCACCGGTGTGGTTGGCCAACTTCTCAGAAACTTTCATACACTTTCAAGTAAGCACTTCATTGAACCTCACTGTTATTATTATATCCTTTAATTCCTAGAGGAACATAGGGCTTCAGCTGCGCATCTCCATTGCCTTCTGTTACAAATTAAATAACTTTCTGTCGGAAATTAGTCAGTGGTCCTCTTCAAACGGACTTAAGCTTAATCCGGCTAAATGTCAGGTGGTCAATTTCAGTTTCAGACGTAAATGTGACCTACAGCAACTAGTTGGCTCACATGGTCCCACTATCATTGACGGCATAGAGGTTGAAAATACATCTAATGTCAAGTACCTTGGGCTGAGTTTCTCCACTTATCCTTCCTGGTCTTCCCACATCTTGCTGGTTACTAGAAAGATGTTTCGCTTAACGTTCTACATTAGGAAATTTAGGCAGTCTGGTATAAAGCAATCTTTACTTTCTCAGTTTGTAAGTTCTTGTATTCTACCCATCCACCTTTACTGCTCCCCATTAATCTTTCCTGGACTACTTAAGAAAGACTTTGCTTTGCTCAGAAGGGCACTAAAAGCCGTTAGTAGGGCAAGTGGGATATCGTTAAACCAACTGGTTAACACTATTGTAGACAGACATATTATATCATGTAAGAAACTAGCGAATACAATATTGTCGAACCCCGAGCATCCTCTCTATACGCAGCTGTCTTCTTGCATTTCATCTGGTAGAACTAGAAGCAGCTATAGGCGGCTATATACTAGGACTACCAAGTACAAAATCTCCACAATACCATATCTGGCACAGCTGTTATGTGATGAGAAATCCGTTAGGTATGACACGATAAACTTACTGCGGCACTCTAACAAATAGTCCCATTAGTTTTTGTTTTCCTTTCCTCGTTACTATCACACTGTTGTTCTCATCTTCTATCACAAATCAACTTTATATTTCATATCCTGTGGTGCATTATTTGAAATGTAAACTCTACACTGTTTTTTTTTAAATTTTTATTTATTTTATTTATTTATTATTTCTTTTATTTTTATTTATTTATTTATCTTTTGATTTTAAAAATTTATATAATTTATGAAGTAATTAGATGTAATATACTGTAATGGACGCTGAAAATTCCATACCTGTACCACAAATACCGTTTGGAATAAAGCTGTTACTATTATTATTATTATTATTCTGTTTTCTGCCAACTTTTTCGCCCCTCTCCAAGTCTGCCCACATGCTTTCATCTCCTCCTCACATGACCTCCTCCAAGTCACCCTACCCTGTCACTGACGACCAACTCGCCACCCGCTTCCCTTTCGGGTTCCACTCGAGCAATGGTTTGTCTAGTGATGTCACTTGATGGTTTCCTCAGCGTATGGCCAATCCATCTCCATTTCTTCCTGCCTATTTGTTCCACACTGGCTCCTGCCGGGTTGGTTCGCTCATTGCCAGAGATCCCTGTTGCTGATCTTCTCTGGCTGGCCATCTGATCTTGAGTATTGAGCGAAGACAACTGTTAATGAAGGTCTGTAGCTTGTTTGAGATGCTCTTTATGACGCGCTGGCCAAGTCTCTGATCCGTATAGTAGTACTGACTGACTTTACATTGGAGTTGAAAATCCGGATCTTATTTTTGATGCTGAGTGCTGTTGTCCTCCACACAGACCTAAGAGTAATGAAAGCTTGTCTTGATTTTCTGATTCTGGCTTTGATATTCTCGTCAGTTCCGATGGCCTGTAGTTGAAACGATGTTTCCCAGGTAGGTGAAGGAGGTTGTTTCTTTGAGGTTTCTCCCAAATATGCTGATTGTTGTCTGTTGTTGTTGCTGTTGGCTAGGAATCTTCATCAAGAACCTCTGTTTTATCTATGTTCACCTGAAGTCCTATCTTTGATGCTTCTTCTGCCAGCTTGTTGCTTTTCACTTGCATATCTTCCAGTTTGTGGGAAATCAGACATATATCATCGGCGAAGTCCAGATCCTCCAAGATTTTTGTGTGGGTTCATTTTAATGCCTGTTTCTTCACTGCCCGCTGTTTGTCGCATTATCCAATCTACTGCAATCAGGAAGATCACTGACGATGGTAGACAGCATGTCTCACTCCCGTCCTTACTTCGAAGGATTCCGTAAATTTCCTGTTGTGGATTACTTGGCATGCAGCATTGTCGTATAACTTTTGAATGAGATGTATAATTGTCGATGGGACCCGGGTAGTAGCGAAGTAGTTGCCAAATCACCTCTCAATCGACGCCGTTACTATGATGTTAAGAATTATTTTCAAAATCTATTATCAACAAACAGCTGATTTTTTCTCTAGAAAATTGACTTTCCTGTTTTATTTTTCATTCGCCTTTCACTGGGGAAATTCTTATCACTATGTTCATCATAACATAGGCTGCAATGTAGATATACACATAAGGGCTATTGTCAAATATGTAACTTTGATGATACCTCGTTTTTACTGACAAGCCTTTTTTTCATTTTACACCCTTGTCTTATAAACACATAAACAAACAAACACACACTTTTTCTGACTAAATGTTTCTTGTACAGTTGATTATTTCACACACACACACCACTTATTTTGAAATGATGTTATGTGTAGGTATAATTAAAACAAGTATCAATGTCCGTTGTCTATAGCAGTTATCCACACTGACACTTGATTAGTATTCAAGTGTATAGTAGATAATTATAGTGTTTAATTAATTTTTTTTCTCAGGCGTGTATATAAAACACTTTTTATATCGCTACTTTTAGCCCTACAGCTATTTTATATATGAAAATTGTGTGTATTACTTTTTAAACTCGGAATATAATTTGATTTGAATCAGTGTGTGTGTGCGTGTGCATATATATGCCCATGGCATAAATATATTTAGAAGAAAGCAAATCTATGTGTAGGCGGAGTCGAAATGACAATAGGTGGGTGGATGGTGGAGCTATGCGCCATCATTTCAGCCTATCAGATAACAAATTTAACTGTCATCTCTTCGTCTTATTGAAGTGAAAAGATATCACTTAAACGGATGATCGATCCTATAGGATTGAGTTCAACAACACAAATAGAAAAATTTATAGAAGTAAAAATTGATTTTATAAAAATATATTTTCACATCGAATAATATGATGATTGTTAAATTTTCGCTGTCAAAACGAAAAGAAACGGAGGAAGAGAAAAATAAGAGTGAGAATGAGAAGGGGTTGTAATAGGGATGATAGTAATACCGATAATTCTATCGATGGTAATTTTGCAGTTGTAAATGGGATGAGTGTATATGACTGACATAGTGTAGAGAAAGCTAATGCAAATGAGAGATACAGGAAGAAATAAAGATAACTGATGTAAAATAACTCCTTGAGTTTCCCCCGTCCCCATGTAGCTTAATAATATTGGTTAAAAGTTAGTGTGAAACAGTTAAGTGAACACATTCCTTCAAACAGACGACTGGTCAAATTTATTCAATTAAATTTGAATTGATAAACAAATTTTTGCCTATTATTTTATTATAAGTAAAAAGTGGAGATGTAGAACTAATTTTTACACCAGATTTATTCATCTGTAAAACTGTCATCTTCATGAGTAATTGTAAACTAGTTTATATATAACTTAACAGGGAACTTGCTATGTTATTAGCAGAACTGATTATAACATGACTGAGTGACTGATTGATTGATTCGACTCATTTAACTGATTATATTAGGAATAAACAAACAGATAAATAAGTTCAATGGTCCATTGGCTTCATCACAGTGGCTGAAAGGTCGAAAAGCTCGCCTTGTAACCTGAAGGCCTTCGATCCGATCCCTAGTGATGGAGTCATGGGTACATACTGATGAAAATACCCAAACTACGATGAAACACCTGTTCAGCACTCCCTGGATTTCAGTCGTTTTCGAAATGAATTCAATTCGTGATCATAAGTGAAATCAGTCAAAATCGGGCAGACCAACACTTGTAAATAAATAAAGTTATTCATTATGGACTATAATCTTTTGAGTTAGATTTCATCATGAACTAGTATTAGGTAAAGAATCTATGAGAAGTAGAGAGTATTAGATGACTGTTTTATCCTAGTTTGAGACTCTTTAGTAGTACGCACCCATAACCCAACCGGTTATCTAAACCAGGATTAGGTTAGAGTTCAAAGATGTGGAAATTCTAACTTACCCTAATTCACGACATTTATCGCTAACGTTAGTCAATGACATTGGATAGTATGTGTCTGCAAACCCGACCAGGTGAACCCAAGTTATCTCATTGCAACTCTAGGTCCCCTATCCTGCAGTCAGTAACTATTGGGTAGTGATTTGCAGGCACTTGAAGGTTTTGGGTCCGACCTTTGTTGGAGTCGTGTGTGCGTGCTGCTGAAGAGTCCCGAACTAAGACGAAATAGGGGCTTAGTACTTCTTGGCTCCCAATTCTTATAGAAAATATATCGGTTAGTGATGAAATATAACTTAAAATTAGTGAAATTCCTTAAGACTAATAATAGAAAAATGCCATCAAGCCATCAAGTTCACGTCGGAATCAGAGATTAACTCTGAATTCCATTTTTTTTGTTTTTCTAAAGAGGAAATCTGATGGTTCTCTTCAAAGATCGATATGCAGCAAACCAACAAGGAATGGTCAGTAAACAAATTTCCATAGGTGGGTCCCTATTTGAAGAAAGAGAAATCTGATCCATTCCTTATCCTCAAGAATAAGGAGGATATGTTCAAATGATACAACCGATGGGAAACTGGGGCGACTCAGACAAGTCCTCACAGAGAATGGATATCCTCCAAGATTTATCGAGAAAAACCTGAAGTTAAGGGCAAAGCCTGAAAGAATCCAGACGGTGCCGAAGAAACTGCTCTTTATGAGTGTTGAATTTAAAGGTGATACCGCAGCTGAGATCCTGAAGAATCGCTTATGCAGATCACTAAGGAAAGCTGAGCTACGTATCAATTTCTACAGCCGACAAATGATCAACAGATGTGTGAAGGATAAACTGCAGCTCTGGGCCACCTCAATGTGTGTTTATAAATTCACCTGCTCAAGTGAAGCTAGTTATATTGGCCGCCTCACAAAGAGCACGCTTTCCAAACGCATCTCTGAACATTATCCGGCATGGTTAGCAAAGGGACAGTCTAAGACAATTACTAGCTAAATTCTCGAGCATTTGGTGAACTCAGGCCACGTAGCTCCACCAGAGTCGTCTTTCAAGATCATCTACAAAGTGAAACCAAATTGTACAAAGGGCGTCAGGTTTAGGCTTTTGTGTATGGTGGAGGCGTTGGCGATTCATCAATACAACCCTGAACTCTGTATACAGAAAATGTTTGTCCAGTCTCTTATTCTACCTTGGTCCTAACCTCTTCACTAATCGTTCCCGGTAAAAAAAATTTGATTTTTTCTTTTCTTTTTAATTTTACTTTTAGTTTGCTTTTGCTTTAATAATCAATTCACTATTATCACTCTCATATGCTCCTTTTGTATATTTTCACACCCTCTTCACACTTGCTAAACTGACACTCAGATACCTTTATTCTCACTCAAGAGCAATTTTAACCTTATCAAACTTCTATTTTCTGTGCTGTTGAGTACCACGTAATTTACAACTTTTAATTTTCACTTCTAAAGCCACTTCTGAGTAATTATATCAATTATGTCACCCCTTATTACTCAATAATAGACAACTATATATTTTTGTAAATATAAATACGACTGCACAGCCTCTGAAGATGATTTCGTCGATAAAGAAAATTTTATTCGCTGAATGTGTCTTTTATTTTCTTCAAAAATGAAATTATTTAGTTTATACTGATGGTTTCTTCACTTGATTAGTTCGTTTTATGGTTTTTAAACACTATTGTACTTAAATGTGACCATGATTTCAGGTTAACATCTCGTCAGTGGTTAAAACATGAAGACAATAAAATCAGTAGTGCAGAATCGTAAAGAATAGGTAAATTAGTGAATAATTGTTCCATTCACTAAAATTTGAACTCGTTCTTTGTGTATTTCGAAAAATTTATAAAACGTCTTGAAATATGAAGGTTATTATTTTGACAGTTGCACTGATTTAGAAGTTGTTTGCGTTCCGAACGAGTCACCCAGCTTAGTGTTCACATGACAGTTCAATGGGTACTAGTAATAGGGTGGTGCATATGTAAAGTAGTCGCACTATGAGCTGAACACTTTACCATTATTTTGATGTTATATATTGAAATTATTTCTTTTGAACTTCGCTGAGACTATACAAATATAATTTTCACATATGGCTATTTCTCACTCCGTGCCTAGTTATTTTTGAACTATTCGGTGAGATCTTGATCACAGCTCATATGAAGAATACAGCAGCAATTTGTTGGCAGAGGTGTTTATTTCGTAAAATGATGTACATTGATCGACAGGCATCCCTCATTATATGTGTATATCGCTTCACGTGTAACTATGGCAGCAGTCACATTAGAAGAACAGAAAGATGGTCTATGTTAGATTCTCTGAACACGTAACAAACAGCCTTCGATTAAAGCGTCCAAAGTCGTCAATTGCAGAACACCTGATAGACTCAGGAGACTGAGTGGATGCAATGGGAGCATTCACACTAATTAACAGACAAAACACTCCAAGTCTTTTTCTTATTTTGATTTCATCGTATGTTTCAAGCCTCCCTCCTCCCCACACCTTTCATCTTTCTCTTGACTTCCGTTTGAAACCTAATGCTTAATCCTTTGAATTCTACTCAATGAATTACATCATTTTTTCATTCCAATTCATACACACCAAATTTTGGTTTTTCGATTTTATGAGCCTTAGTCGCAGTATTTTATTATCTCTGATAACGCGATCATCACCACCCGAACTACAAGAATCGTTCACTTTTTAGGAGAAACTTCGCTCTCATAAAGTGTGTGTACATTAATAATTTGAGATAACCTGATAATACTTATGTTTTTTTACACTATGACTTCCTTACAAACAACCTCACCGGATTTATCATGATAACAATATATGTGTTAAAACTGTATTATAACTGGTTTTCCAAAAACATAGCAGTTTGTACGCAGCTGACGAGAACCCATGATATGCAATAGATCTATATTACTCTGCAATAATGTGTTGCTGAAACTCTGTTCAAATTTATAAAGAGGATTTCCTGTATAAAAATCTTAAATTTAAACTTCATTTTGTGACAGTTATGTGTATTATGCTTGCTTTGTCTTCATTTCATGCTTTCTATATTGCTTCACAATGGTCTTTATTTCTTCTCTTGGCGACTTTATCAATGGCCCCAGGACTTAAGATTCTTGTGAAGGGCGGTATACTACTCAGTAATAGAAATACTCAGTAGCGAATACCGCACTACTGAAAACTATGAAAATTATAGGTTTAACAACTGAGTCAAAGATCTGTCTCTGATAAACAAGAGAACCTTAGTTTAAAAATAATTAACACTACTATAAACTTACACTGCCTAAGGATTCCGACTATCCACCTTGAAGTTACTGATTAGACTCTGTACAAACTGAAGTGAGACTTCCAGATCGTAATCACTCTGATCAGCAGATAAAGGGAGAGTTATTCAAACTAAAATTTGTATAAGATAAATGATGTTAGATATATTTAAAGAATCTGAGATTCATTTGAGACTTCTTGATTATTGTCAGTCATCTTCAAGATGAATGTACAAATACTTCGAAAACACAATATCCCTCTCGCGGATTTAAATATGCTTTTCAGAGCCAAAGTATATTATGCACACATACAAACTTATTTATTCTTTGTTTACTCTTCTAGACTCGTCATCATGTAGTGATTCGAAGTTTTATGTGAAATATGATCTTATCCGTCCACTATATCAAGCGGATGTTAGCTGGTTGGAGGGAATCAGCAAGAAGATATAGATCTAGGCCTCTTGCTTATTGGCATTTGTCAGCAGGGCGTATGCGCAACATCGAAGGTACTGATGTCAAGATACTGATTCCAATCCAATCATCCATTGTTGCATTCAGAGGCATTACTGTTGAGTTGTTTGAATTCAGCAGTCCATGGCCTCTTGTCAATTACCTCTATCTATCTGACATCCCTTCAAATGCACCACAGTGATGATTACAGTTTAAATTTGACTGGTTGAATTCAGTCAGAACCAACAATCAGGTCTACACATATGACAGGGGCTACATCCCAGTAAATAACCAATGCATAGTGTCGATTATTTTGTCTAAATACCATGACGTCTGCATAAAAATACATACTAATGATTGATTGAAATGATTGCTTGCATACCGCTCATATCAAGCAGTAGTACTTGCCAGCCAGATTTGGGTAATCTAAACACCGGGAGGACATATCACTCCTTTGGAACTGAGCTCTTCAATGGTGTACCTGGTGTGAATCAGCCCAGAGGACCGAGTCAATTCAAACCACCTTATTTCTGTCAGTCCCAGGAGTGAAATTTTCACCAAAGTTTCTTTTGGAAACGAAATTATTCAGATCAGTGTATGATCTGCTCTCTGAATTGAGTCAAACCGGATACACCAGTGATGACCTCAATTCCAAAGGAACAATACGGCCATCAGGTGTTTAGATCGCTTCGATCTGGCTAGCCAGAACTATTGCTCGATGTGAGTGGCATAAAACTACTCATCTCAATTAATCAGTAGTATATTGTTTTGTGCGAATTTGCTTGCCTTCTTGATTACTATTTACCGTATCACGCAGATCACAGACTGTGGTCTGAATAATTTAGTTCCCCCAAAAAACTAGTGAAAATTTACCACTGGGACTGTGTACATTGTAAATCGCTAACCATTTTGCAAACTATTAATCTGATTTACACTGACATTGTATTTCAACAGCATTTCACTGTCAAGTTAACCACTGCCTTATGGAAAAGAACTAATCAGTCCGAGAAGTTTTAATGATATTACTTATTTTCTATGATCGTTTGCCTTTTGCAACCTAATAATGAGGAAGTTAAAGAAGAGACATCCAGGGGAACGAGCGTACTAGCGACCTTGGAACGGTCAATGATGCTAAAAAGGTAAATTTGGGTTCCCAGCATGACCTTAATCTTAACCTTTCATCAAACTAACCTTGTACCAACAAGATATTCTGTTTGATAGCCTTACACTTTTCTCAACAGTTTTTTAAGTGAATACAGTGCCATTTACCAGGTTTCACTACCATTCTCGAACTGAGTACTCCTAAGGTTATTGCTGCATTCGTTTCTCACGTTGTTTATTCTTAAACTCCTCCACAACAGTGAAACCAAGCCGCAAATAATTTCTATCATAAAAACTGTAATAATTTCCTTTTTCTTTTTTATCTAAAAAGGGCACTCCAAGTCGATCAGTAACAAAGAATCAGCACAAAAACAAAAATCCACTGAACGCATTCACAGTTCAATAGAAATAAATACAGAACTGATAATAAATATGAGAAACCTATAATTAAATCAAAAGAAATCGAAAATATTTCATATGAAGAGGAACCATCAAAATCCTCAATTACATCAACAGGTTCATCGTTAGTTGTTAGTTCAACGAATAAACGATCAAGATCAGCATATACAAATTTACAGTTAGTTGAATTAGAGAAAGAATTTCACTATTCAAATTATCTTGCACAACCAAGACGAATAGAATTAGCTGAACAACTTGGCTTAACTGAACGTCAAATTAAAATATGGTTTCAAAATAGGCGAATGAAACAGAAAAAGGAACATAAAGATAATGAGAAAATAAGATATGAGTAAGTTATTATTTGTTCACCTTATTATTATTATTTATTCAATAGCTAGTGGTGCCTGAAGGTCAAGTGGAAATCTGGGGCACCACATGATTCCAATCAGAGGTACCTTAGGACTACCTGTCTGGCGTTGTGTTGACTGAACTCGGCGACATAAATGGTTTAACCAGGCCATCATTTCACCACAGTCACTACTAGTAATAAAGGTTATCCTACTCTCCAGTAATTATTACACTAGCAACTCAGCGAAGTTATCTTATTTCAAGCCTAATCATACTAAATTACAGGGTGGAGGGTAGATTGTGAGTTGATAACGAGAATATATGAGATAGCCAAACTTTAGAAAAGTGTTACTGATGTATAAGCCAATGATTGAAATTTTGGGGTTGTGGCAGGATTCTGGTAGTCTACCAGTGAAGGGACGATACCCAACTGCTTATCACCAACGGAAGGGATTATATACTACTATTGTTATTCCCTTGGGTTCCGAGTTGAATGTAGGGTTTCAACAATACTTCTTCTATTTTCTACTGTCCTCTTTAACGGGGCCCACGATTGCCCATAATCTCTCATCTCCTCTTCAAACGATTCCCTCCATTTCACCCTCAGACGACCTACTCGTCGTCCTATTGGGATTCCACTTGAGCAATGGCCTGCATTGAGAGCTATGTCATTCGACGATCTCCTCGAAGTTTGCGCGATCCATCTCTATTTTATCCTACATATTTGTTGAGCGATCGTACGTTGCTTAGTTTGTTGCCAGAGTTTCTTGTTGCTGATTGTTTCTGGTCAGCCATTTGATCTTCAGCATGGAGCCAGTGAAGGGGGTCTGAAACCTGTTGGAAATCCTTTCTGTGACACGCCAACGGAAGGGGATAAAGAAGACCTATTGCTACTTCTTAGATTTTAGGTTTTGTAAAGTTTTTTATTAGTTCCAGTATAGACTTCATTAGGGGATCATTGATAACTGAGGTATAATGGACAGTTGTCTTGTCCTTGTTAGAGACTCTTCATCAGGAATGGAACTCAGGCCAGTTCGTCTACCATTCAGCCACTGAGTCGGAATCCAATAATTTGTGAATCCTAACTTATGTCGATTCATGATACAGCACTACCATCAATCAATGGCATCGATGAGCATCCACTTCACGCTGACATGACTGAACCTACTTGTCACGACTTCGCTTATGCTGCTTGGTTTCCAATAGTTTTTTAACTGACGTTTGTTTCGGTACAAAATGTACTTTGGAACGACCACTATTGTCTGAAATATTTGAGAAGCCTTTGATTGTTGCACTGATCTTAATTCACAGGTAGAATGATTCAAAATGAATTAAAAGATGAAACACAGAAAGTATCGAAAAACAAGTGTTTTCATATTCTGTGGTGTTTTTTAATTGTTATTTTCGTACGCCGAAATCTGTTTAAGCAACACCGACTGATTATTGGACATTAGGACAGCACCTCTTAAATTATTTTAGTGTTTATTGAAATATCTATTCTAATATTACTCAATGGCTAGTTTTGTCTATCCAGGAAGTGTAATGTGAGTGAGTTTAGGCTACTGAATTATTACTGATTATAACGGAACATTTTTTCGGTGTTCTTTGTTTCTTGATATTTACTGGATACTTCCAGTCAGCAGTCAGATTTATCTTAAAATCGATACAGTCCTTACAAATTTTACAAGTGAATTACTACCTTTGGAAACAATGGAGAAAATCTATAACTCAGATGTATGCTTCTGGCTTGTGGTTGTGTTTTCAGCTGGCTAACTTAATTACAAAGCTTTCATTATCTTTCCACACAACATCTTCAAATTTGGGAATTTTCCATGAATGATATAACTGTCCTAACTCCTAATGAAGCTAACTGTAATTGGTTGTCTTCAGGAGTTCTCTTACTCTTGTGTTCATTTATGTTGGTATCAACCATTTTGTTGACCTAAAGTTGGACTTTTATTCAAGTGACTTGTTTTTCGTTGGTGTTGGATAGTCATAATCTATGTAAAAATGTCTGTTGAGCACAGACTGATTAAAGTACCAAGTTTCAAGAAATTCACTGGCATCTTTTAGGATTACTGTCTAGTGCACGTGAGTTAGTCAAGGCAATATAAATTTCCTGGAGTTCTGTAGAAAAGTTGCAGTAACTGGACTTCGTGATATTGAGTTTGATAACACCTCTATAATAATACTGCACAGTAGTGGCACTATTTCACCAACAATCAATATTTGAAAATCATAGGTCTGCAATAGAGGAAAGTCGAAACGAAGACCTCAGTTAGATAAACATTCGTATTAGCATCTTCTAGATTTCAAATTCATTTACAGGTAAAGTTTTTTCTTTTTATATCTCAATACCACTCTACTACAGTAATATTATTCAGAAAGACTGTAACACTTGCAGTCAATATCATCATGTGGCCTAATTACTGAACTACAGATGCACTTATTTCTATGTGTAGGTGAATTTTAACAGATTTAGTGGAATACCAACCGTCTTTCTCGAGGTTACTAATCAGTTTTAGCCGCATAATTATGCATTTACTAACATAAAAATAACAGTAATTCATTGATTTTGAATGGATAGATTAAAACGTAGTTAAATGGTGCTGAACAATGCTATAGAGTTTGAAAATAGGACGAAACAACTATACTATATTCATTGGTTTTCAATAATTCTCTAAATGAAGTCATTTTGTGATTAATTTTACGGAGAGAATAATGTGTTGTTGATGCGATTACTTGTAGGCGTCGGTGGCACAGTGGTTAGGACTCTCGCCGACCATGCACATGGTCCGGGGTTCGAGCCCACGCCGACGCGCACCTGATATCTATGGTCGGCCTGCGAATTTTGGGCTACCGATATCCACGCTGAAAATTTCATACTTGTATCAAAAATACGGTGTGGAATCAAGCTGTAATCAAAAATAAAAAATAAAAATAAATAAAAAATAGCCTTAGGTAGGCAGTCTGATATTAATGCAGTGAACTGAGGTGCAACTTAAAACTTTAATCGGTTTGAGAAGACTGTCTTTGACAGCCACTCACTAACAGTCAACAGATAGTTGTCTCTTTTCTAATTTATCACGACTAGGATTGAACTATGAAGATCTGATTTGATATCTAGTGCAGTGATAAGACAGTTACACTGCATTTGTTTATGTAACAGCTAGGTAAAATGAAGACCTGGCCAGTAGTTGGATCTTTCCGCTTAGATGGTGGAGGGCTAAGTTAATTCTTAAAGTCATGCATACTTTACACACAGGTTGAATAAAGTTAGACATACAATTGATGAAAACTAAACGTTAATTTTGTTAACAATTATTTTCGTTGATTATATTTAGTCAATGGGCACAATTAGATTCGACGTTTTGCTCATTTCGAACTCAGTCACTCTGAATAGATCATTTTTGAACCAAGATTATATAAGAGCGCTGAATGGTCTTGAAGCACAACTACCAACCGCCTGATAACCAGTCTGAACTCCACTCCACATACCGAGCTCTAAGCAGCCTTAGATGTGGCTGATTGCCACCTGCATAAAACTACAAGCGACTATCGAGTGACACGTATTAGGGTTTAAGTAAACGAATAGGCGTTCGGACCCTGTGGCTCTAAGCTAAGTGTCCAAGCTAATAAGTTACATTGTCATTTATATTTACTGAATTATTTCTAGTGAATATAAAACTGATATTTGGCATATTACTAATATATAATTTGCTTTGTATAGTGCTGTTTGGTTTAGCAGTCACATAAACGAATGTGGTTGATAAATTTCAGTTATCTGACAACTGATACTTTTTTTCTCGGGACAATTTCACTTATTTTTTCTTCCATCTGTTAGGGAGTTTCGTAGACATAGTTCTCTTGATAGTGTTTGACAAAGCGAGAGCGACCAAACTTTGCGGTATAAAACGATATCGTCGTTTTGTTTCACAGGTCCTAATCAGCTACAAATTATCTGAGATTAGAATAGTTATAAAAGAATGAAAATAACATGAAATATTGGAATGATAGCACAGAAAATTTTACAAATTAAGGGGACCCAAAGTGCAAACTTCACGATTTATAGATGAAGTAATCATTAACCGTTTTTGCAATGAGAAACAGAAAGGGCAGAGCTGAAGACCAGGGAAAAATAAACATTACTAGTTTGTAAGGTTACTCAGGAAATTACACTTTATAAGATTGAAATCAGCTCAGTGAGCTGAAACCATTAATATGGATGGTGATGTTATTAATGTGACCTGTTTGCATCAGCCTGAGATGAACTTATTGTAGCCAAAATTTTGAGTAACATTTCACTTATTTCATCACGTTCCGATAAAAATGTTTTAATTGCAGCAAGGGTGCATCTGTTGGAATTTGTGAAACAGTTTCTGAAGTCTTTGGTTTAATACAGTTCTTTCGTTACAGGATTTCATCATGAGCTGACATTGGTTAGAGAACCACTGGAAAACCTGGGAGTACTGGGCAGCTGTTTCGTCCCAGTTTGGGACTCTTCAGCAGTACACATCCACCGTGGTTCGAACCCAGGACCTTCTGGTTACAAGGCGAGCTCGTAGACCATTAAGTCACTGGGACCCGATCCAATATCCCATGAATTCCAACTTCTGCCAATTCAATTCGTTGGTTACATCGATATGTCTGATAGTAGGCTGTACGACTACAGTTTAGGCGTAAATTAGCAATCCGCAGTCTTTTCATAATCATTATTAGGGGAGTTCTTGCGTTAGATTAGTAAAGAAAGTAGACAAAGGTTCAAAAGCAACTAACGTGCATGGTTAAGTGTTTTAAAAATATACGTATAAGACGGGAGTTGGAAGTGACGCTATGCTATCAGTAAAACAAAATATAAGTATGACACGTATTTGTTGTTAGGATACCTTTGATTACTTTCGAATGATTCCGGAATAATATACAGTAGTCACTGTTGTAGTATATACAGCCTATTCAGTAATAGAATAGATTTTGACCCCCTGTTGACTATTCATGGGTGGAACTATTGAAAAATTACCCATCTTAACTCCTGTTTGACATCTTTTGTAATCTCGCCTATATACAGTCATTCGAAACATTTTTCACCATTCTTAACCCATTTTAATACTACTCTTACCAATTATCCCAAATTCTACCCATTATTTTATCATCTCTCCTTCATTACTGTTTACTTTATCTTATTAATAATCTAAACGATGACTTTCGAGATAGATAAAACTAACTGAAGTCCAAGTGGTAACATGTTTTTCTTTTATGTCAAACTTTAATCCAATTTGTTGTTAACTTTTTATAACATCATTACATTTTCCCTCATTTATTGTTACTTCTCATTTAGGTATTGTCCTCCTCTCTATGAAAATTATAATCCATGGAATCCAAATTACCTAGTAAATACCAATTCTCAACATTCAGTAAACTTTTTCCCCACTCTATCATCATCATCAACAACAGCAATAATGCCACAGCAAGCATTCACTTCCAGTTTACACCCATTAACATACTCCAATCAATCTACACCATCTTCACATTCATTGACATCAACATACATCTCTTCTACTAATTCTCATCGCTTAAACAACGGCACCAATTCAAATCATGCAAATATAAAACTGTATGATCCATTAAAACAAGAAATAATCAATAATTCTTTCAAAGACTGGTCATCTGCATTAAATAAAAATAATTATTCAATATCAACGGACTCAGATACTTTTCCTTCATCCTATTCACCTTCGTCTCTGTCTTTTAATCACCAGTTATCTCAAGACAGAATGAATTTCTGTGTTAATTCAAGTGTAGTTAAGTTTAATTATGCCAAGAAATTAACACGTAATTATACTACAGATGAAAGTGAATCCAAACAATCATCTTATTTCAACAACAAATCACAAAATCAATCATATAATTCATTAGAATCCTACAATTTCCCAACATCAACACACTGTCAGCACTTCAGTTCAAATGAGTCATCTGTACATCCTGGTTATAATTATGATTTTAGTCAATGTTAAGAAGAAAACGGTGGTGTAAATCTAACTAACCAGCTTTTATTGCACTCAAACAATTATGTAAGACTTTACTTTCACTGCATAGGCATTTCTAGTCAGCTTATGAGTGATTTGTCGGATATATTGTTTGTTTTAATAAAATACTATTAGACAGTCGTTCATTTATATATGTCCAAACCAAGTTCACTTTTAACAGTTTGAAAAAATTTGGGCATTGGGCATGCGATATTCATTATAATAAAGTTTTTTGTATTTCCCAATGAATGAAAAACAAAACGATATTGTTTTTACTGACGTCTCGCTATTTAATGCTAATAGCTTTATTTAAACTGCCTAGAGACATTAGTACCTATACCATAATTAGATGTATCAGGTGCAACAACAATTTCTAGCACCGGGTTATAACGTACAAGCAGTGGATCATAAGAGATTTCATCAAAGTTCAACAATAGCGTCCAAGGGATGTGGACACACGAGTGACCTTCATACGACTCATAATAAGAAGTGACTTTTGCACAAAAAAATGACGTATATCTACAAGAAAATGCATGAAAACACATTAAACAGGGTATCTTTCTCTGACATGACTTAAAAATGCGTCCCAGTTATAATGAAGAGTATCACTTGCTAAGTTAGACTAGTTTCTGTACACGTACTCACCGAGGTGAATAGAGATGAGCTGTTTTTGTGAACTGTTTATCTTTCTTATCCTGTTGTGTATTCTTCCTCAAAAGCCCTCGGTTGAATTACTATGGTCTCCAGTAAGAGGATCGGAGACCACTTACGAGGAAGATGTGGATGATAAAACAAATTAAAATAAGTGATATCAACTATAAATCTATTCATAATTGTAACCCTAATCTTAATCCCGACCCTAACACAATGTCTGAACAGTACTTAAAAACGTGATCTGTTATATATATCGTTATAATCCTCTATGGGTGCTGATAGTTAAAGTTTCTCGAATGAATCATCTACTTTTACTGGCAAATAAGTGCAATGCATCTTGCAGGTTTGAACTTTTGTTTTAACGCATTCATGTAATATGGTGCCGTGCCTTCACTAGTCTTCCGGCGTAAATGCTCGCCCATGGCTTGATCCCTCGTTGTGCTACCATTAAACGCACTCTTGAGATTGCTATTCCAGCCAGTTAACAGATAAGTTGTACAGTATTCTTCTCTACTTAATTTGACGTTTAGTATGTGGTAAGAATATAATCCTCATCTGAGCACACCACCTGGTCACAAGCCTTTTTACTTCGAGTTAGTTTATCAGTACTTACACGTTAGGTAGAGTACTGATCAGGGTTACCCGGGGAAAGCAAGTTTAGTAGGTGCTGAAGTTAAGGACTCCCTAGAGGTTGACATTGACACTTACATAAGCATCACTTAAGTTGGGCTGCATGGATTGTTTTCCGCAATTAACCTTGGTGAAAATATGTTTTGGTGCTAGCAGTGACTATAAATGATCTTCCAATGCATCGACGAAGTAGTAGAAACATCTTCACAGATTATGATTAATCCATTTGTATTTCCTACTACGGTAAGCAGTGCTGTACAGGAAGAATCGTTCATTGATTTAAGAACATTCAACTCTGCTAATAGACTCAACTCTCCATCAATTGACCCAAAGGCTGTCAAAGGAAATGATCATTTGAGGTAGAAAACAGGTTTGGTAGCACTTCTGAGGCATAGTTTGGCTTTCCATAATGAATAACATCCCAGAGTTTCACTGAATACTGATTTAGGTTTGCCTTACAGAATACTGATAAGGTTATTCCCATCTAGATCAACAGCTATTTGAGCGAATAACATACCTACGAACAAACTGAATTTAAGGCTGTTTCTAAAAGCGATAATTTATCAATTCAGTCAGTGTCCATAATATCCAAATCACGACGATTAGCAGGATAACATAATCCTTTAAAATCCTGTGATGATTGAAAATTTCTATCACTGTATCGTTTTAATACTTACTGTTTTCTGTTAATGTTTATTATATAAATTAGAATTAATTCTGACAAATACAATCTCCTAAATTCTTCCCAATCTGTGTTGTTCTTTGGTTTCCTGTGATTCGGCCATTGCGAAATACAATTAAAAGTAACTATTACTAATTCTTTTACATTACCCACTAACTAGTGAGAAGTCTCTTGACTGTTGCAGGTATTGACAGCCTTGATGAATTACAACTAGGTTTGACTAAATTTATGAAATCGTCTGCAGGAAGATCGTGAAACCGGATTATTTTAGCATAGTGCTTTAGGCTTCTAAGTCTCTGACAATCAAAAGACTTCTGTTGGAGCGTGACTACAGGGTTTGACTCAATACAGGAAAAGAATTTTCTGATATCTGAACCAGTTGAAGGAGATCACTGAAGAACAAACAAACGAAAGAAGTAGTTCAGAGAATTTACTTTATTGAGCTGGACAGTTGCACTTATATGTAATTTTTCAAGAAAGATGATAATAACAAAATTGACGAGTTGTTATAATTAGAGTTTTTAACATTAATCAGAACATATTATTATTCCCATGGGTTTCAAGTGGAACATAAGGCTTCATCTACATTTTCCCTTGTCCTCTGAGGTTCTCTTTAGCCAGTTCGACGATTGCCCATAGGTCATCATCTCTTCATCCCACTACATCCTCTATGTTACCCTCGGATACCCAAATCATTTCCATTACATTAAGGGCCTGGAGCGCGATGTGACCCAATGATTTCCTCAGGGTGCGTCCAACTCATCTCCATTTCCTAAGGCATATTTGTTGGGCGAAAAGTTCTTGATTGGTTTGTTCTCATGGCTTCTTGGTGCAAATGCTTTCCAACCATATGATCTTCAATGTGGAGCGAAGGCAGATGTTGATGAAAGCCTGAAGTGGCCTGTTGGAAATCGTTTTAGTAACACGCCAAGTTTCTTACCAATACAGAAGAAGCGACTGAATTCAGATTTGCATTGTAAATTCGAATCTTGTTGTTTATGCTGACTGAGTACAGAAGATTTCTGTGGTGATTGACAATTTCTATCTCTGTATTGTTTAAATACTTACTGTTGACTGTTGATGTGTTTCTTATATGAATTGCATTAGAATTCCGCTAAATACAAATTCCTGAATTCCGCCCTCTCTGTGTTTTGTTTGGATTCTTGTAATTCGGTCATCTCGAAATACTAATATTACGACTACAATAAATTACTACAAATTGGCGTCGCGATGGAACTAAATAACCTTGGAAAATTTCCTATAAATGGTTCACCGCGGGAAATCGTTGATTACCTTGAATGCTTCAATGCGTGGTGCATTTCAAAGAACGTTCGGGATGACAAAATACCAGCACATTTCATCACTGCTATTGGGCTAGATGCATATACCCTAGTGAAGAATCTGGCGTTTCCAGATAAACCTATTTCTCTTTCATATGTCAAGATTCGCGAACTTCTGATAAATCACTTTCATGTAACTACATTTGAGACCAGAGAGAGGGCTCAATTCCATAAACTGGTTCGTGCTCCCAACCAGAGGATTAGAGACTTTGTTCTGCAACTCCAAATACAAGCTTCAAAGTGTAACTTTGGAGATCAGCTGTATACTCAACTACGTGATCGTCTAATTGCTGGAATCAATATTCCTAAGTTAGAGAAAGAGTTAATTCAGATTCCTTCTTGTACCTTTCAAACTGCTAAAGATTTATGTATTACATATGAAGATGTCAACAGTGAATACTCTGCTCCAACTACGTCAGTATCTGATGTCATGTTGTCCAAAGTCGAAAATACAAGTGGTCATGGAAAGCAATCCAAACTGCCGTCCACAGGTAACAGAATGCAGTGAGAGATCAAAAACATTAAACCGTGTTTATCCTGTGGAAAGTTACATCTACGAAGCACTTGCCGTTTTCGGGGTGCTAAGTGCCATAAATGTGGTAAAGTTGGACACATCAAGACTGTTTGCAGAAGTTCGAATACTTATGTTGCTCAACATTCTTATAATTCTCCCAAGCTGTCTAGTAAAATGGAGTCAATGTGTCTTTCAACCTTTCAAAATACTCAAGCTAATCCAATGAAAACCTCCACTACAAGTTCGGAAACTCAAGTGTCAACTGTTTTCAAAGATGAGGTAGCTGAGTTACAGTGCGAACTGTCGAAAACACGGAAAAAACTGAATGAGATGAGAGAGCAACTGATTAAAATTGAGGAATTGCTGCATATGCATAGACTGCGTCTGTCGAATGCAGAGCATACAAGTACCCGTGAAAGTCCTGCAAAACTTTTCAAATCTCGAATTCTCAAAAAGCATCTGATGTCCGCGACTTCTAATGTACATTATTACAAAGGTAATGACTATAGACCTTCTGTTGGAATTATACTACAAAAAATGGGAAATCGAGTGGTGAAGATATTAGACATCAAAGATCACTCAGTTCATAACGGACACCTGGACAAAGTGACAATAAATGAAGTAGGTCGTTCCAATTATTATTTTAATGATTCCGCTAATAATCCTGATTTTGTAGATAATTCAGAAATAGGTCCAGATAATACTGATGAAAATAATATCACAGAATCAGTTAGGTCGCAGCTACTTTCAAGCAAACCGAGACATCGTTATAAGTACGCAAGGAGACATTCGACGTGTGGCGGATGTGGTGATTGACAATTTCTATCTCTGTATTGTTTAAATACTTACTGTTGACTGTTGATGTGTTTCTTATATGAATTGCATTAGAATTCCGCTAAATACAAATTCCTGAATTCCGCCCTCTCTGTGTTTTGTTTGGATTCTTGTAATTCGGTCATCTCGAAATACTAATATTACGACTACAAATAAATTACTACAATTTCCAAACTGGTTTCAGGTTGATGATTGCATATGTTGCTTTTCAAATTCTGTCTGTGTTTGATATCTTCGTGCGTTCCGACTGCCTGTAGTTGGAGCGAGGCTGGCTGACCAGTTAAGTGAAGGGTGTAACCTCTGTTAAATCTCTCCCATTGATGGTGATTGGTGCTGGTTGTTGTTGTTGCTTTCCGTTGTTTATCTTCATCACCCCCGACTTCTCTGTGTGCACATGAAATCCTGTCTACACTACAAGCCTCTTCAGCCAGTTTGTTGGTTCTCGCATGCAAATATTCGAGTTTGTGTGACACTAGACATAAATCATCCACACGCGAAATCCAGATCTGCTGGAGTCATCTAATTGGTCGTCCAGCGTATTCTTGTCTCCTAGCTCCCGACTCACAGTCTGACGCATAATCCAGTGCACCTGTCAGCCAACTCTCAGAAACTGTCAATGTCCAGCTCTTACTACACTGGACCTCACGCTGTCCCTCGAAGTCTTCCAGAAACACTTTGTATTAACCAACGCTAAAAAGCCAGAACACAGATTGGCGACTCAAGAATCCTTTATTCTTACGCCAATATGTAACCAACAATAAGGTTTTTACACACAAGGTCTAAGAATAAATGTTATAACAACAAATCACGAGGATACTTCTGATAGTTTTCTCTCTTCCTTTGAACAGCGAACGATGAGACGATGACTGGCGGATTGATGACTTCCGCGAAAAATATGGAGGAGTTGGGTTTGAGCAAACAACCAGGAATCGATCGTTCGACCTTCAACTACATTGACACTCCCCGGCACAACAAGGGATCCATCCCTTTTTTCCATCACGACCAATACAGGTTGACTTGGATTCCATTGCGAGAACCTGGGTCACACGGATAGAGCTGAAATGGAAAACAAACAGAAAAGCCAACACACCACAGGCATACCCACAGCACAATCTCACTCATCGATGACGACCTACACCTTCCAGTTAAAGGCATCCTCTTGACATCTTGTAACACAGTCGCCACTTGCTAGAATGACTCTTGCAGAATGCAACGTGACCATATCAGCACCTCATGATACTCTTCGCACGTCCTCTTATCTATTCACTACCAATTACCACTGAAATCGCTTGTCACTCATTCTGACTCAGTTCTAGTAACGGTGACGCATGCAAGCCTCAGTCGTCTACACTCTCTCTCCCCGGCATGTGGGGCCACAGCCTAAATAGAAACATTCATTCTCAATCATTGATTCCGCAGCTAATCCTTATCTCCGTGTGCATGTCATTCTCAGCACTAGTCTAGCCTCCCCGGCGTATACGACCCATCTGGTGTCTTTAACATCAATCAATTCATTCACGGATGTAGAAGACTCGAAACAACTTCAGAAATAAGCACGACAAAAATTTTAACAAAATTATGCAATAACAACAAGATACGAAAATAACGAGTAAACACAGTGAATCCAAAAATCACAAATTAATGTGACACACCAAACATGTATACAAACAGTACACATAACCTCGCAGATCATGTCTCGATGTAATTTCTTTGAAGAATCGCAGGACTTACACCAGTACGCCTGCAACCCTTCTCAGGTTGACGATTGTAAGTTGTGGAATGTCCGGACACAAACAAGATTAATCAATAATAACAATAATTGGAGCCCACAAAATTACTTAACACAAACATATTGACAATCAATACGTCAAATGTTGTGGATTCTGCCATGACGAACTACCCTTGAAGAACTGTAGGACTTACAGCAGTACGTCTACAACCCTTCTCAGGTTGACGCCCTAGGTTGGAAAATAATCGCAGAGTTCGTCCTTCGACTCTCGACTCTCAGCACCTTCCAGTAGACACAGTTTCCTAATATCTCGCACCAACATGCCACAACTTGTTCCCACCCCAACCGTCCTCACCAACCCATCACCACTACAGAGTGGCCTTTCTACCACTCCCAAAGGCCATCTACCTGTGGCACATTTATCTGCTACTAAGACCATATCACCCACTTTTAAGTTTCTGCGCAACTTTTTCCACTTGTCTCTAGTTTGTAGTGTTAGAACATACTCCTTTAACCATCTTTTCCAAAATATATCTTTCATGTGCCTGGCTTGTTTCCATCTTTTAATCGTAGGTATTCGTTCCGCGCTCAAGTCCTCTACGCCAGGGTTACCTCTCAATAACAATAATTTATTTGGGGTTAACATATCGAAATCCTTGATGTCGTCCCTCACAGGTAATAGCGGCCGGTCATTTAGTATTCGTTCAGATTCACAAAAAATGTCTCCAACGTTTCGTCATTCAAACTCTGGTTTTTAATTATGGAGCTTAAAATACGCTTGATAATTCCTATAAGTCTTTCCCA
Organism: Trichobilharzia regenti; assembly: GCA_944472135.2. NCBI lineage: Eukaryota > Metazoa > Platyhelminthes > Trematoda > Strigeidida > Schistosomatidae > Trichobilharzia > Trichobilharzia regenti. The sequence continues at coordinate 53,737,736 of OX235264.1, read as the reverse complement.
TAGCCCACGTCTATGGCTGCCATGTGGTGGGCTGAAATGCCACTCGATGTTTCTTTTCAGTAACTCTCGTTTGAGGACCTTCAAAATACTCTTTAAGCTCGGTTTGGCAGCCAACAAAATTGGTCCCTCTGTCAATGAACATCATCTTCGGTGCACCTCGGCGATTTGTAAATCTACGTAATGCTAGCACGAATGAATCAGTAGTTAACGTATGAACCATCTCGATATGCACAGCTCTCATTTTCAAACAGGTGAATAAACAGCCATATCTTTTACATAGGGTTCTGCCTCTCTTCACTACAAAAGGTCCGAACAAATCCACTCCGACGTACTCGGATGGATAATTCTCTTCAGAAACTTGCCACGTTTGGAGTATTGGCATCATCTGCTGTTCTGAGCGAGCATTCCGTAGTTTATATTCCATGCACTTATCAATTATTTTACGGACAGCAGTACCTCCCTTCACTATCCAGAACTTACGTCGAATACTTGATGGTACTTGCGAAGAACCCAAGTGACCTTCAAGAACATGGTAGTGTCTTATAATGAGATCAGTGATTGGATGGTAGTGTAGCGGTAATAATTCCCCAAAATTATTGACCACAGCAATCACTCACCACTGGATGCTGACCACCACTGTTTAAGTCGACTTGTTTAGCTGAAGGCTTCCGGCCAAGCATCCCCGCCATTTGGTACCCCGTCGTGTCACGTGCACGATCTCTAGCTAGCTAAGCGTTCGTCTGACGGCTTGTTTTGGTCCCGAAATATATCACGTAGTTTGGACGATCAAATATTGGCTTTTGCTTTGTTTTTGGTACGCGAGAACTAATAAGTTAGAGGCTGTGTAAAATAATTCCGTCAACCTCTAAACTGGTGAGCCCAACCGCGAACTTCATCCACGATAAATCCGCAGATAACCCCGGTGAGTTCGTTCCATTTTTTATTTGTTCTTGCACTATATTTTATTTGACAAAATTTTCGTCATGAGTGATCTTAGTCCCAAGGTCAAGATCGCTAGCGCGCGCTGTTTGAAAGGGAGTGCTTTTTTCACGTATTTCACGTTTTTGACAAATCGCTGTTTTGTTGTGTTATTCACTTCAAGAACATTTAAAAAAACTTTAACTTGACTTTTGTCTGTTAAGTTTTGATTTTAACCACTTATATAGTCTATATTGGGTAAATTGTCTTGGCTGTTTCCAGTAGAAGTTCATTATGTCAAAAGTACCACATAAATGTAATAGGGCGGAGTGTTACTTTTTGGTAGATGATGGAATACAGTGTAATAACTGTGAAAAGTGGTATCATAAGATGTGTACTGGATTACGTCCAGCTGCATACAAACGTTGTACTGCTCCAACATCCCACTGGATGTGCAGAATGTGTTGTTCCCCAAAGATGACCTTAATAAGGGAGGCTCACGAACTGCTGTCTAAAGCCATGGAACTTCCTGATGATAGCGTGGCTAGTAAGAGTGACACGGACTGCCCGTCTGAAGATGAAGCAGTAAGTGCCATCATGAATGTTATCACACCGGCGGTTACTATCCCAGTTACCCCGGAAGTAAAACCTACTAGGCGTTCGAAGCGTCTTAGTAAGCGAAAAGGTAACAAAACGGAAGCTGTAAACAGCATCTCAGAACCAGAGAACACCGTAAGCGAAGTTCACCATGAAGGTGGTGCAGACACTGATCTTGATTGTACCATCAAAAACTGCAGCAGCCCTGAGAAGCAACTGCAGGCAGATGATAAATGGGTAACAAAAATAAGCAGTCGGAAGAAATATAGTAATATTGATGGTAGGCAAACGTCTGTCACCTGTAGCCAGGCTGCATCAATAGTGGTGAGAAAGGACGTAGCCACTGCTAAATACGACAAGCTCTCCTTAGACTCTAACATAATTGTTGGAAATTTGGAAGAGTCCAAAGAATCTGATCCCGTGAAAAGGCACGATCACGACCTTAAATTAGTGAGTAGTATTATAAGGAAGATGCTCCCAGCGAATTTCCCTGGAGTATCGATTAAAAAGCTGATTAGAATAGGCAAAAGAGATGATGAATGTTCTAGTCAGCGTAGGTTGCTTAAAGTAGTCTTAGGTTCTCCTGATGAACGGAATCATCTACTGGCTAATGTACACAACCTTGCCGGGTCAGGAATTTCAGCCAGACCTGATTTATCTCTTGAAGACAGACTTAAACGAAAAGAAGTTTTGTCCCAGCTAGAAACAAGACGTAAAAATGGTGAGACTAACCTTAAACTGGTGGGTTTTCAAATAGTCAGGTCTTGGAAACGTATGCTTCCAAGACCTGTGTGGATAAGCCAGACCGCATAGGAAGCCTGAAGGTAGTGTACACTAATATACGTAGTATCGGGAACAAATTTCACGAGCTAGGTGTATTAGTAGAAGACCTTAGCCCAGGTATTGTGGCCATTACTGAAACATGGCTGGTTTCGGGATTAGATGACACACCTGAGCTATGCGGATTTAGTTGCTTGCGCAGCGACAGAGTTAAGGGTCGTAGAGGTGGCGGGGTTGCTCTGTACATCAACAACTCCCTACATGTTCGTTCCGTGAAATCTGAAGCTCATGACAGTGGGACAGGTGAGGTAATTAGCTGTGAAGTAAGCTTTGCAACCGGCACTCTACTCATTGGAGTTCTGTATAGAAGTCCCTATTGTCAGTGTGATGACTTCATTTTAGATCACCTCAAACAATGGAGTAAACACAGTAGCTGTCTTATTCTAGGTGATTTTAATGCACCTCATATAGACTGGGTAGCTGTCACATCTCCAGGATCCGCTGATAAGTTTGACAGCCGGTTACTCTTGACAACCATGGAAAATGCCCTGACACAACATGTCTTAGGTAGTACAAGATTCGGTTCTACCCAAGGATCTTCCTTGCTGGACTTAGTGCTTACTCATGACAACGACGACGTGGATGGTCTAGTTATTCATCCACCTCTAGCAAACAGTGATCATGGGGTGTTAGATTTTAACTTAAGGGCTGGCAATTTAGTCAGTTTTCAACCCAAATCCCGGCCTAGTGTTTGGCATGCTGACATAGTGGCTATAAAGGAGCGTGCTTCAACTGCCGACTGGTCAGTCAACATTGTCTCATCCATTGAAGATGAATGGGATAGATTTAAGAATACACTTGAGAGGGTTACCACTGATCTCATCCCCTGGAGGGTTCCTAAAAGGCCAACAAATCGGCCACCATGGATAAATAGACAAGCTATAACACTCCTGAGACGGAGAAAAAGGTTCTGGAATCTCTTTGTTTCTACTGGGCTACAGCAGTTCCGGCTGAAATACTGTGAAACCAGAAACCAGTGTAAAACTTTGATCCACCAGTCAAGGATAGCTTACGAAACCCAGTTAGTTAAAAGTTCACCAGGCTGCCCAAAAAGACTCTTCTCATATATCAAGAGAAGAACACGTAAGAGTGATGCTATCCCACCTCTTATGCTTGAAGATGACCAGACAAACATGGCTGAGGATAACTTGACCAAGGCTGAGGCTTTGTCCAAGCACTTTAGTCAAGTATTCTCTGATAATATTGATACCAGCTTTGTAAATTTTCCAGAAGGTAACTTGAAAATGGCACCCTTATACATTGGAAAGGATACTGTCCTAAAGTGGCTTCTAAGGCTCAATCCTGGTAAGTCCAGTGGCCCTGATGAACTCCACCCACGTATATTAACAGCATTGGCTGAAAGCATAGCCGAGCCATTGTCGGTAATCTTCAATATGTCTCTGGACCAGTCTAAATGTCCAAGAGACTGGAAAGATGCCATCATTAGTCCGGTCTTCAAAACCGGATCTAGAAACTTAGTTCAGAACTATCGTCCTGTTAGTTTGACCAGTATTGTTGTTAAACTACTAGAAAGAATAATTCGTGATGCTATCATTCAGTTCATTGAAGGGAACAAACTTTTCGCTGTGGAACAGCACGGTTTTAGAGCAGGTCATTCTTGCTTGACCAACCTTCTTTTGGCCAGAGAAAGTTGGGCAAGCTCAGCTGATGCTAATATACCGGTGGATGCCATATTCATAGACCTTAGCAAGGCGTTTGACAGGGTTTCTCATTCAGGTCTTCTAGTAAAGTTAGGTAGTCTGGGAATCAATAAAGTGGTTACCGACTGGATTCAAGACTTTCTAAAGGACAGAAGACAAAGAGTACGAGTTAACGGGGTTTTATCAACATGGGAATCGGTTAAGAGTGGCGTTCCTCAGGGTACAATTCTAGGCCCACTTCTTTTCCTGATTTATGTTAATGAGATTCCATCGGTAGTTAAGTCATCCTGCTTACTGTTTGCTGATGACATCAAGATATGGAGGGCTTTGCACGATGACAGTGATCAACTTGCTTTGCAGGAAGATTTAAACTTGTTAAGTGATTGGTGTAAGCACTGGGCCTTGGAGATTAACTTAAGCAAGAGTGTAGTTATGCATGTATCCCATAGTCACGTGCACAATTACTCAATGAATGGCATTACTCTCCCAGTGGTCACTGAGTACAAGGACTTGGGAGTGGTTGTGCAGCATGACTTGAAAACAGCAACAAACTGTAGAACTGCAGCCACTAAGGGTTTTCGAATGTTATGGGCCATACGCAAGGCTTTTGCGAACTTTGACGCTGATATATTTCGTATATTATATCCGACTTATATCAGACCTCATTTGGAATATGGGATCCAGGCAGCGAGCCCGTGTTTCAAATACGAAATAGACTTATTAGAAAGGGTGCAAAGAGTAGGAACTAAGCTAATAAAGGGTTTCTCAACCCTGTCATATGAGGAGAGGTTAAGTCGACTGGGTTTATTTCCACTGTCATACAGACGACTTAGGGGTGACCTAATACTAGCATACCGTATCCTAAGAAATGATTTTGGAGCTAATTTATCTAAATTATTTCTTCCTTCTAGCACCAACCAATTGCGAGGACATCACCTCAAGGTTCAAAAACCACGGTCGAATCGTCTGCGTCTGGAAATCCGTTTTTCGCATCGAATTGTGAACCATTGGAACTCCCTACCGGAACACGTCGTATCAGCGCCATCCGTTGATTCATTCAAGGCGAGATTGGACCTCCTGTATGCAATAAATCGAAAGGATTAACACAGGCATATAGCCTACTATCCTAAATAAATTGTAAACTGTATTCGTATTCGCTCAACTCCTAGAACCATTCAGCTTGTACCATACTGGCCAGATAATGCTGAAACGTGGTATCAGCTAGCTGAAGCAGCTTTTTGTGAGCATGGGAAAACCGATCAACTTTCACAGTTACTTGCAGTTATTCACGCCCTACCGCGGGAATTCAGCAAGTACGTAACATCACAGATGTTGTCAGTCACGTTTCATAAACCGTTAATGCCCAGCTCTTGCTACGCTCGGGCCCACGCTCTTCCTTGCAGTTTTTCAGAAACGCTTAGTAATAAAGGACGAAAAACCAAAAGACCGATTGGCTACTCGAGGATTCTTCATTGTTACACCAACATATAAAAATAATGTTTTTACTAGGGTCTGTGAACAAATATTACAATAATAAATCACAATATTACTTCTGATGGTTTACTGCTGACTTCTTTCTGAACAGCGACCGATGAGACGATGACTGTCGTATTGATGCCTCCGCGAAAATTGGGGAAGTTGGTTTTGGGCAAACAACCATGAATTGATCGTTCAATCTTCAACTGCTTTGACAGATGTTCATTTCCGAGGTAAGTAACTCGTACGAGCTGCTGAAAGCATCCCTCCTCAGGAGAAACGTTCTCACGAATCGATAACGTCTGGATGATTTATTTCGTAACATCGAGTTAGGAGATCAGTCAGCCGTGAGCATGCTGACAAGAATGAGAGAAATTATTGGCCAAAGTCAGTTCGATGAAGGACTGTTTAGAGAACTCTTCTTCACCAAGCTGCCACATTCTGTGCAGACCGTACGTTTGATATTTAGGGGTGTTGTAATAGATGACTTAGCTATTACTGGGGATAGGATTCTAGAAATAACTAAACGGTCAGCTCCCGAAATATGCTGGGTGACTAAGCAGACTTCGAGTAAGGATCCTGCAATGACAGAGTTATGCAACTCCATCCAACAGATGTTTAGGTCAAAGATGCCTTCTAACTCCTTCGACCGTCGTCCTAAATATCCTCAACGCAGGAACTCACGTGGTCGATCTAAGTCCAAACCACGTCCACTGAAAAATCCTGACTGGTGCTGGTACCACAACACCTATGGCCAAGAAGCGAAGTGTTGCCGTAAGCCTTGTAACTTCGGAAATGTCTCAAAGCCTGTGGGAAACTATCCAGCCGGCACGCGTTAGCGGCAACCGTCGCCGGTGGCACTAGCCGCCTTCTTTACATCCATGATGTGATAAGCCAGACTCGATATTTAGTCGACACAGGCGCCGAAGTCAGCGTCCTTCCTGCTACAGCAGCAGGTCGACAGAAGGAACCTACCTTCAACTTACAGGCTGCAAATGGAAAACCAATCGCAACCTTTGGTAGGAAATACGTCTATCTGAACGTAGGTTTACGCAAACCTATTCGATGGATTTTCCCTCTCGCTGACATCACAATGCCCATCGTTGGCACGGACCTACTTAATCATCATGATTTACTCGCAGACGTCCGCCGAAAACGACTGATTGACAATACTACTAGTCTGTCTATCAAAGGCATCACCTACAGAGGCCCCAGCTTGTCACTCGTTAAGATGAAATCAATCCTTGATCCAACTTTTCAACCTATTGTTGAGAAATATCCGGAACTTAATTGCGCGTCGAACGACCTACTGTGCATAACCAGCAATCTTATGCACCACATTATTACCACAGGACAGCCCGTGACATCTAAAGCACGATGACTGGCTCCTGACGAACTGAGAATCGCCAGGAAAGAATTTGACCATATGCTTACTCTTGGCATCATTCGACCTTCGAATAGCTCATGGGCATCCCCACTTCACAAGGTACAGAAAAAGGATAGCAATGATCGGTGACCCACCGGTGATTACCGGTGAGTGAATGCCGAAACAACCCCTGATTGCTACCCGTTGCCTCATATACACGACTTGACGGCAACCTTATCAGGCGCGACTATATTCTCCAAAATCGACTTGGTTAAAGCGTATAACCAAATCCCGATGGCAACAGAAGATATTCCGAAAACGGCTATCATTACGCCCTTCGGACTTTTTGAATTTCTACGTATGCTATTCGGTCTCTGGAATGCAGCCCAAACATTCCAACGCTTCAACGATGAAGTATTTCGCGGTATCGACTTTGTATACGCATACTTAGACGACTGCCTCATTGCCAGTCCAGACAAGGAAACTCACCTTAGGCACTTGGACTTGGCATTTGAAAGGTTACGCCAACATGGTGTTACCATCAATATTCAAAAGTGTCAAATCGGTGTGGACTCACTCGACTTCCTGGGTCACACTATTGACTGCAAGGGCATTCGGCCACTGGCTACTGAGGTCGAGGCTATACTGAACTTTCCAGAGCCACAGACGGTGAAAAGTCTCCGCACTTTTAATGGCCTAGTAAGTTATTATCGACGCTTTATTCCCAACTGTGCCTCTCTGATTCAGCCATTGACAAACCTCCTACGAGGGAATAACAAGTCCATAGAACTTGACGCGTCTGCCCGAAATGCTTTTACCCAGGTCAAAAAAGCCATTGTGAATGCCACACTTCTGATGTATCAGGGTCCAACGGCACCGTTAAGTATCTCGGTTGATGCATCAAACACTGCAATCGGCGCAGTTCTACAACAGCTAGTTAACAAAGAGTGGCAACCACTCGCCTTTTTCTCGAGACGCCTGCGAATAGCTGAAACGAAGTACAGCACATTCGGCAGAGAACTTCTGGCTATGTACTGTGCTATACGACATTTTCGACATTCAGTAGAGGGTCGTGAATTCATAATTTTTACTGATCACAAACCTCTGACGTACTCTCCGAACTCACCTTCAGATAAGTATTCACCCAGGGAATCACGACAACTGGATTACATTTCACAGTTTACATCAGATATTCGCCATGTATCCGGAGTAAACAACACTGTGGCAGATGCCTTGTCGCGCGTTTGTTCCCTCACCCAAATCGACAGCATAGACCTTGTAAAACTGGCTCGCCTTCAAAAAGAAGATACCAAGCTTCAACATGAGTTGTCGAAAACAACCCTACAATTAGCTGAGAAACCCTTATGTATGGGGAGAGATACTATTCTATGTGACATTTCCACGAGTACTTCTCGTCCCATCGTGCCTAAAAGTTATCGCCGTAACGTCTTCAATACGTTGCATGGCTTATCTCACACAGGTATTCGAACTACTGTCAAGCTCGTAACTAGTCGTTTTTGTTGGCCTGGCACTAATAAAGAAGTAAGGGAATGGGCACACACGTGCTTAGCTTGTCAAAAGTGCAAGGTAATAAGACACGCCAAAAGCACACTTGGCACCTTTCTTCTCCCTGACGCTCGTTTTGAACACGTCCATATACATTTGGTTGGACCCCTTCCTGAATCCCATGGATGTACGTATATTTTAACTTGCATTGATCGATTCACACGATGGCCGGAAGCAGTACCCATCAAGGACGTATCTGCTGAAACAGTCGCACGCGTCTTCGTAGAAAGATGGATCGCTAGCTTTGGATGCCCATCTTCCATAACAACTGATCGCTGGCGGCAATTCAAACGTGGCTTATTCTTCGCCCTGACTAAAATCATAGGTTGCATGCGTTTTCGAACAACAGCCTACCATCCTCAAGCTAATGGTATGGTAGAACGTCTACACAGACAGCTGAAAGCCGGTCTGTCAGCTGCAAACAACACCCATTGGACTGAATCCCTGCCGTTAGTTCTCCTAGGGATACGAAACGCCTTGAAAACCGATGCTGGCTGTACTAGCGCCGAGCTAGTATATGGTACGACACTACGACTGCCTGGTGAATTTGTTTCTCCCTCGAGCTTCCCACCAGTGGTAGATCACGCTTCATACGTCAGCAGGCTTACAAACGCAATGCGTTCAGTTAAACCTGCTCCTCTTCGTCCACAGTCCATTGATGTTTTCGTTCACCCGTGTTTAAAAACTTCTTCACATGTATTCGTTCGTCGTGACTCTGTACGTAAACCTCTGGAACCCTCATACGACGGATCTTATAAAGTAATTAAACGTTCTGATAAATTCTTTGTCTTGGACAAAAATGGCCGCGAGGACACCGTCAGCACTGACCGTCTGAAACCGGCTTATTTGGAAGGTAATCCTAATAGCATAGAGCTCAACGTACCCCATAATCCACAAGGAACCGAAGATCGTTTAGTTCTCGATGAAGTCACTAGCACAGCGACAGCCACCGAATCTTCCGTTGAGCCCCCTAAAAAACCGGTTCTGGACGTACCGTAAGGTTCCCAGAATATCTTCACACCTATATTACATAACGAAGTCGTGTGATTCACGCAACTCATTCGTTTGGGGTACTAATTGTTTTTTTCTTTTCAGACGCATCAAGTTTTTTACATACAGTATCACTAAAAACAAGTGAATTCTTTTCTTTAACAGTACGTGTTACATACACCAAAAAAATTAGATGTATTCTTTTCGATGTTCTAAACTTTGCATTATTTTACTGTGCGGAGAATGCACATCATTTTAAAAGAAACGCTGATTTGGTACATTTTCCTCGACATGGTTCTTGGCGTTCTTGTTTTCTTTTCCGGGTGCAATGGGCAGTGGACAAGAAACAAACGAAGCACGGGCTCCAACGAACAACATCAGCGAAGCTATGTACAGACACCCTAATAGCATAGGCAGACAAACCACTAGGCGCGCCACCAAGCTGCTCGGAAGATTTTTTTACCCGAAAGGGAAACATCGATTTTTTTTACTTCCGGCTGGTTCTGTCTTAGGGTCCTCACCAACCCACTAGGTGATGAGTTAGCTGTGGCGGTAAATAATTCCTCAAAATTATTGACCATAGGAATCATCAGTGAACATTAGAGTCGACTTTGTTTTTTCGACATGTTTAGCTGAAGGCTTTCGGTCAGGTATCCCCGCCATTTGGTGCTCCATCGTGTCACGTTCGTGCACGATCACTTGCCAGCAAAGCGTTCGTCTAAAAACTCGTTGTGGTTCCGAAATATAGCACGAAGATTTGACGATAATACTTTGGCTGTGACACACCATAAATGTATACAAACAGTACACAAAACCTCGCAGATCATGACTCGATGTAATTTCTTTGAAGAATCGCAGGAATTACACCAGTACGTCTACAACCCTTCTCAGGTTGACGATTGTAAGTTGTGGAATGTACGGACACAAACAAGATTAACCAACAATTAAATCAATTGGAACTCACACAATTATTTAACACAAATATATGTACAATCAACACATCAAAGTGATGGATTCGGACTTGACGAAATACCCTTTTGAAGAACTGTAGGACTTACAGCAGTACGCCTACAACCCTTCTCAGGTTGACGCCCTAGGTTGGAAAATCGTCTCAGAGTTCATTTGCTGACTTCCTTCTATGAGCTAAATCCTCAAATCTGAACGGCAAGACGCCCATGTCATTGTATCGTAGAATATAGATGACGAACAAACACACGGCATATCTCATCAACCAAGTGTAGAAACAGAGTAATTTACACCAAAGATAATAGCATTCAATTAGTAACTTGAAACTAGAAATGCCTTTATTCATGCAAGTCAATTTAACAATTACTCTCTCGTTTACACTTGGCTTATTCTCACTAAACTGAGCAATATCTTTCGTCTTTTCAAACGCACCAATACTATCATAGTCATTGCAGAAGATACTTGAGTTGATGGACGTCTGTTTCATTGTGGATGAAAACACCATCGATGACTGAGTGACACAAGGTGATGAACTTAGCAGTGGATCAGAAGCTGTTCTTTTTCGGATTTCAGATATTTGTCCAACTGCAAGACCAGCACCACTGCTATCTTTTACTATCAGCTCAGGTTTAACACTAGCATCTGATGGTAGGTGGGCTACATGCTGATCACTCACACTGAGGGTCTGACAAGTATGCATGCCATCTGCAACTGCATCTGCATTTATTTCCACTTCATGTACAAGCTGTACTGAACTTTCTTAACTCAGCAGCAGTAGGCATATCTATCATCTCATCTTGATCAAACAAACACAACTGTCAATGGAGTTGAAGATTGAACGATCAATTCTTGGTTGTTTGCTCAAAATCAACTTCCTCGATTTTCGCGGAGGCATCAATACGACAGTCATCGTCTCATCGGTCGCTGTTCAGAAAGAAGAGTAAAACATCGTCAGAAGTAATACAATGAATTATTATTGTAATATTTGTTTTCAGATCTTAGTTCACTTATTCTTTTTATATGTTGGTGTAACAATAAAGAAATATCAAGCGGCAGATCGGTGTTTTGGTTTTTTCGTCCGTTATAACTAAGCGTTTCTGAAATCTTCGAAGAACAGCGTGGGCCCGAGCGTAGCGAGAGCTGGGCATTAACGGTTTAGGAGGCGTGATTGACAGTTTCTGACGATAGAAACAGATCTGGCGGATTCAAACAGTTGGTGAAAGTCTGGATAGTCGCCGTTCATTTTTCCTGGTGCCGGTCAAGTCCTCTTTGAACAAGCAATATCTGGAACCTTTTTGGAATTGGGTCAAGTTCAACAATGCCTGGGTCAAAGAAGGGACAGAGTGTCTTGGATGCAAACAGGAAAGTAAGTCATGGTGACTTGTCTGTTAATTGTAACGATGTGTCTGATGTTAAGCATGACATGGTTGATGTTATTGTTTCGCCGTTCAGGGATAATAGGAACATCAAACTCCTTAAATTTGAACCACGGTGTTTTGATGGAAACCCGGCGACTATTTACAATTTGTAAAGGAGTTTGAGATCATGTTGAGTGGTGTTTTATTAAATGATGAATTGAAATTGATGTATTTGATGAGGTATTGCACTGGAGATGCTGCAAGAGCTATACAGTGTTGTAAGTTTATGAAGCCAGAAGAGGGCTACGATGAGGCTATGAGCATATTACGTCAAAGGTTTGGAAGACCTTCGATGATTGCAGGGAAATTATTCGAGGCTGTTAAGGGTGATGGTGGTCAATTACAGGATGACTCCCAGGCACTCACTGAGTTTTTAGATAATGTGCTAATTTACAAGAATGCAATGATTTCGTTGAATCGCATGAGTGACCTCAACTCGAGTTTTATACTAGAAGTAATAACAAGACGTCTACCTACCCGACTGCAAAGGAAGTGGGTGAAGATAGGCTCCCGTATGGAGGATGAGGGTATCGAGCCAAAGTTTGATGATATCCTGAAACTGGTAAATACTAGTGTCAATCAATTGATGAGCAAGTTCGCCAGTCTATTACACCTCACCCCTAGAATAGAGCAGTCTGAGATCAAAATGCAATCATTGATGACGAGTAGGCCTCAGAGAGGTGGATATCGAGAAGGCTCCATGATGTATAGTAATGCATATAGACCTAGTGAGTGTAACAGGTTTCGTAGTACATCCTCAACAGATAAGTTACAAGATGCAAGACAAACACGGTTGTGTTTTACACGTGTGCAAGAGGTGCATACAGAAGTGAACTGTGAACCAGTGAGAAAGTTCAGTGATAAGCTAAATGTGAACTCCTGGCCTGACTCCGAATTCTGTGACGATAACGGTTTGGTCAAGAAGTCTGTAGTTGCAATTAGTAAGCCATTGTTGAATAGTGTCATGGAATAGAGTTATTGCTTCAGAGTGCAGTTCTGACTCCACAAGTTTACAAAGTATTACTAGTCAGAGTGATGTTATAAAACTGTGGGGATTTGCGAGGAGGAACCAAAATTGTCTACTTCGGTTAATAAAGAGTTTGAAAATGATGAAGTTGACGGTAAAGTGAATATTCGTGATAATGATCATGATACTTCACAGTTGTCTTTGGTTGATCATTATGAGATGAGGGATATGCCTACTACTGCTAAGTTAAATAAAGGTTCTGTACAACTACAACGTGAAGTAGAATTGAACGCAGATGCAGTTCCAAAAGGTGTGCATACTTGTGAGACCGTCAGTGTGAGTGATCAGCGTGTAGCCCACCTGTCATCAGATGATAGCGCAAAAACCGAACTAGTAGTGAAAGACAGCAGTGGTGGTGGTCTTGCAGTTGGACAAATATCTGAAATCCGAAAAAGAACAGCTTCTGATCCACCGCTAACTTCATCACCTTGTGTCACTCAGTCATCGATGGTGTTTTCATCCACAATGAAACAGACGCCCATCAACTCAAGTATCTTCTGCAATGACTATGATAGTATTGGTGCGTTTGAAAAGACGAAAGATATTGCTCAGTTTAGTGAGAATAAGCCAAGTGTAAACGAGAGAGTAATTGTTAAATTGACTTGCATGAATAAAGGCATTTCTAGTTTCAAGTTACTAATTGAATGCTATTATCTTTGGTGTAAATTACTCTGTTTCTACACTTGGTTGATGAGATATGCCGTGTGTTTGTTCGTCATCTATATTCTACGATACAATGACATGGGCGTCTTGCCGTTCAGATTTGAGGATTTAGCTCATAGAAGGAAGTCAGCAAATGAACTCTGAGACGATTTTCCAACCTAGGGCGTCAACCTAAGAAGGGTTGTAGGCGTACTGCTGTAAGTCCTACAGTTCTTCAAAGGGTAGCGCATCAATGAGCAGTCCAATGTGCTTGGTGTATGATCTTGTACATATGTTCATATTGTATATACTGAATTGATATCATCTGTCATCTAGCTGTTGGTAACCCTGTTTGTGTCCGGACGACTTCCGCTTGGATCATCAACCTGAGAGGGAATGTAGGCGTACTGCTGTAAGTCCTACAGTTCTTCAAGGGTAGTTTGCCGTGCCAGAATACACAACATTTGATGTGTTGATTGTACATATGTTTGTGTTAAATAATTGTGTGAGTTCCAATTGATGTAATTGTTGGTTAATCTTGTTTGTGTCCGTACATTCCACAACTTACAATCGTCAACCTGAGAAGGGTTGTAGGCGTACTGGTGTAAGTCCTGCAATTCTTCAAAGGAATTCCACCAAGACATGATCGGCGAGGTTGTTTGTACTATTTGTATATACGTGTGGTGTGTCATATCAATTGGTGTATTTTGGATTCATTGTGTTTACTCGTTGTTTTCGTACCTTGTTTTTATTGCATAATTTTGTTAAAATTTTCGTCGTGATTACTTCTGAAGTTGTTTCTTGTCTTTTACATCCGTGAATGAATTGATTGATGTTAAGGACAGTAGATGAGTCGTATACGCCGGGGAGGCTAGGCTATTGCTGAGAATGAAATGCACACGGAGATAATTGTTAGCTGCGGTCCGACACGCCGGGGAGAAAGAGTGTAAACGACTGAGGCTCGCATACATCACCGTTACTAGAACTGAGGCAGAATGAGTGACAATCGATTTCAGTGGTAATTGCTAATGAGTAGATAAGACGACGTGCGTAGAGTATAATGAGTTGGTGCTATGGTCACATTGCATTCTGCGACTGATGAGACGATGACTGTCGTATTGATGCCTCCGCGAAAATCGAGGAAGTTGAATTTAAGCAAACAACCAAGAATTGATCGTTCAATCTTCAACTCCATTGACACTCCCCGGCAAAAATGGGATCCAACCCTTTTTTCCTTCACGATCAATGCACGTTGACTTGGATGCCATTGCGAGAACCTGGGTCACACGGACAGAGCTGAAATGGAAAACAAACAGGAAAGCCAACACACCACAATCATACCCACAGCACAATCTCACACATCGCTGACGACCTGCGCCTCCAGACAGAGACCTCCTCTTGACATCTTGCAACACAATCGCCATTTGCTAGAATGACTCTTGCAGAATGCAACGTGACCATGGCAGCACCTCACGATACTCTACGCACATCCTCTTATCTACTCATTAGCAATTAGCACTGAAATCGATTGTCACTCATTCTGCCTCAGTTCTAGTAACGGTGATGTATGCGAGCCTCAGTCGTTTACACTCTTTCTCCCCGGCGTGTCGGACCGCAGCTAACAATTATCTCCGTGTGCATTTCATTCTCAGCAATAGCCTAGCCTCCCGGCGTATACGACTCATCTGCTGTCCTTAACATCAATCAATTCATTCACGGATGTAAAAGACAAGAAACAACTTCAGAAGTAATCACGACGAAAATTTTAACAAAATTATGCAATAAAAACAAGGTACGAAAACAACGAGTAAACACAATGAATCCAAAATACACCAATTGATATGACACACCACACGTATATACAAATAGTACAAACAACCTCGCCGATCATGTCTTGGTGGAATTCCTTTGAAGAATTGCAGGACTTACACCAGTACGCCTACAACCCTTCTCAGGTTGACGATTGTAAGTTCTGGAATGTACGGACACAAACAAGATTAACCAACAATTACATCAATTGGAACTCACACAATTATTTAACACAAACATATGTACAATCAACACATCAAATGTTGTGTATTCTGGCACGGCAAACTACCCTTGAAGAACTGTAGGACTTACAGCAGTACGCCTACATTCCCTCTCAGGTTGATGATCCAAGCGGAAGTCGTCCGGACACAAACAGGGTTACCAACAGCTAGATGACAGATGATATCAATTCAGTATATACAATATGAACATATGTACAAGATCATACACCAAGCACATTGGACTGCTCATTGATGCGCTACCCTTTGAAGAACTGTAGGACTTACAGCAGTACGCCTACAACCCTTCTTAGGTTGACGCCCTAGGTTGGAAAATCGTCTCAGAGTTCATTTGCTGACTTCCTTCTATGAGCTAAATCCTCAAATCTGAACGGCAAGACGCCCATGTCATTGTATCGTAGAATATAGATGACGAACAAACACACGGCATATCTCATCAACCAAGTGTAGAAACAGAGTAATTTACACCAAAGATAATAGCATTCAATTAGTAACTTGAAACTAGAAATGCCTTTATTCATGCAAGTCAATTTAACAATTACTCTCTCGTTTACACTTGGCTTATTCTCACTAAACTGAGCAATATCTTTCGTCTTTTCAAACGCACCAATACTATCATAGTCATTGCAGAAGATACTTGAGTTGATGGGCGTCTGTTTCATTGTGGATGAAAACACCATCGATGACTGAGTGACACAAGGTGATGAAGTTAGCGGTGGATCAGAAGCTGTTCTTTTTCGGATTTCAGATATTTGTCCAACTGCAAGACCACCACCACTGCTGTCTTTCACTACTAGTTCGGTTTTTGCGCTATCATCTGATGATAGGTGGGCTACACGCTGATCACTCACACTGACGGTCTCACAAGTATGCACACCTTTTGGAACTGCATCTGCGTTCAATTCTACTTCACGTTGTAGTTGTACAGAACCTTTATTTAACTTAGCAGTAGTAGGCATATCCCTCATCTCATAATGATCAACCAAAGACAACTGTGAAGTATCATGATCATTATCACGAATATTCACTTTACCGTCAACTTCATCATTTTCAAACTCTTTATTAACCGAAGTAGACAATTTTGGTTCCTCCTCGCAAATCCCCACAGGTTTTATAACTTCACTCTGACTAGTAATACTTTGTAAACTTGTGGAGTCAGAACTGCACTCTGAAGCAATAACTCTATTCCATGACACTCTATTCAACAATGGCTTACTAATTGCAACTACAGACTTCTTGACCAAACCGTTATCGTCACAGAATTCGGAGTCAGGCCAGGAGTTCACATTTAGCTTATCACTGAACTTTCTCACTGGTTCACAGTTCACTTCTGTATGCACCTCTTGCACACGTGTAAAACACAACCGTGTTTGTCTTGCATCTTGTAACTTATCTGTTGAGGATGTACTACGAAACCTGTTACACTCACTAGGTCTATATGCATTACTATACATCATGGAGCCTTCTCGATATCCACCTCTCTGAGGCCTACTCGTCATCAATGATTGCATTTTGATCTCAGACTGCTCTATTCTAGGGGTGAGGTGTAATAGACTGGCGAACTTGCTCATCAATTGATTGACACTAGTATTTACCAGTTTCAGGATATCATCAAACTTTGGCTCGATACCCTCATCCTCCATACGGGAGCCTATCTTCACCCACTTCCTTTGCAGTCGAATAGGTATGCGTCTTGTTATTACTTCTAGTATAAAACTCGAGTTGAGGTCACTCATGCGATTCAACGAAATCATTGCATTCTTGTAAATTAGCACATTATCTAAAAACTCAGTGAGTGCCTGGGAGTCATCCTGTAATTGACCACCATCACCCTTAACAGCCTCGAATAATTTCCCTGCAATCATCGAAGGTCTTCCAAACCTTTGACGTAATATGCTCATATCCTCGTTGTAGCCCTCTTTTTGCTTCACAAACTTACAGCACTGTATAACCCTTAAAGCTACTCCAGTGCAATACCTCATCAAATACATCAATTTCAATTCATCATTTAATAAAAAACCACTCAACATGATCTCAAACTCCTTTACAAATTGTAAATAGTCGGCCGGGTTTCCATCAAAACACCGTGGTTCAAATTTAAGGAGTTTGATGTTCCTATTATCCCTGAACGGCGAAACAATAACATCAACCATGTCATGCTTAACATCAGACACATCGTTACAATTAACAGACAAGTCACCATGACTTACTTTCCTGTTTGCATCCAAGACACTCTGTCCCTTCTTTGACCCAGGCATTGTTGAACTTGACCCAATTCCAAAAAGGTTCCAGATATTGCTTGTTCAAAGAGGACTTGACCGGCACCAGGAAAAATGAACGGCGACTATCCAAACTTCCACCAACTGTTTGAATCCGCCAGATCTGTTTCTATCGTCAGAAACTGTCAATCACGCCTCCTAAACCGTTAATGCCCAGCTCTCGCTACGCTCGGGCCCACGCTGTTCTTCGAAGATTTCAGAAACGCTTAGTTATAACGGACGAAAAAACCAAAACACCGATCTGCCGCTTGATATTTCTTTATTGTTACACCAACATATAAAAAGTATAAGCGAACTAAGGTTTCTGATGATGTTTCACACTTCTTTCTGTACAGCGACCGATGAGACGATGACTGTCGTATTGATGCCTCCGCGAAAATTGGGGAAGTTGATTTTGAGCAAACAACCATAAATTGATCGTTCAATCTTCAACTCCATTGACAGTTGGTGTAATAATATATAAATATCAAGCGGCAGATCTGTGTTTTGGTTTTTTCGTCCGTTATAACTAAGCGTTTCTGAAATCTTCGAGGAACAGTGTGGGCCCGAGCGTAGCGAGAGCTGGGCATTAACGGTTTATGAGGCGTGATTGACAACAACTGTGAAGTATCGTGATCATTATCACGAATATTCACTTTACTGTCAACTTCATCATTTTCAATCTCTTTATTAACCGAAGTAGACAATTTTGGCACCTTCTCACAAATCCCCAAAGTTTTATAACTTCACTCTGACTAGTAATACTTTGTAAACTTGTGGAGTCAGAACTGCACTCTGAAGCAATAACTCTATTCCATGACACTATTCAACAATGGCTTACTAATTGCAACTACAGACTTCTTGACCAAACCGTTATCGTCACAGAATTCGGAGTCAGGCCTGGAGTTCATATTTAGCTTATCACTGAACTTTCTCACTGGTTCACAGTTCACTTCTGTATGCACCTCTTGCACACGTGTAAAACACAACCGTGTTTGTCTTGCATCTTGTAACTTATCTGTTGAGGATGTACTACGAAACCTGTTACACTCACTAGGTCTATATGCATTACTATACATCATGGAGCCTTCTCGATATCCACCTCTCTGAGGCCTACTCGTCATCAATGATTGCATTTTGATCTCAGACTGCTCTATTCTAGGGGTGAGATGTAATAGACTGGCGAACTTGCTCATCAATTGATTGACACTAGTATTTACCAGTTTCAGGATATCATCAAACTTTGGCTCGATACCCTCATCCTCCATACGGGAGCCTATCTTCACCCACTTCCTTTGCAGTCGGGTAGGTAGACGTCTTGCTATTACTTCTAGTATAAAACTCGAGTTGAGGTCACTCATGCGATTCATCGAAATCAAGTTGTTCGTATAAGTCATAAGATTATCTAAAACCTCAGTAAGTGCCTGGGAGTCATCTTGAAGTTGATTGCCGTTACCTTTCACAGCTTTGTATACGTTCCTTACAATCATTGAAGGTCTTCCAAACCTTTGACGTAATATGCTCATAGCCTCGTAGTACCCCTTTGTTGGCTTCACAAACTTACAGCACTGTATAGCACTTAAAGCTACTCCAGTGCAATACCTCATCAAATACATCAATTTCAATTCATCATTTAATAAAAAACCACTCAACATGATCTCAAACTCCTTTACAAATTGTAAATAGTCGGCCGGGTTTCCATCAAAACACCGTGGTTCAAATTTAAGGAGTTTGATGTTCCTATTATCCCTGAACGGCGAAACAATAACATCAACCATGTCATGCTTAACATCAGACACATCGTTACAATTAACAGACAAGTCACCATGACTTACTTTCCTGTTTGCATCCAAGACACTCTGTCCCTTCTTTGACCCAGGCATTGTTGAACTTGACCCAATTCCAAAAAGGTTCCAGATATTGCTTGTTCAAAGAGGACTTGACCGGCACCAGGAAAAATGAACGGCGACTATCCAGACTTTCACCAACTGTTTGAATCCGCCAGATCTGTTTCTATCGTCAGAAACTGTCAATCACGCCTCATAAACCGTTAATGCCCAGCTCTCGCTACGCTCGTGCCCACGCTCTTCCTTGCAGTTTTTCAGAAACGCTTTGTAATATCGGACGAAAAACCAAAAGACCGATTGGTTACTCGAGGATTCTGCGTTGTTACACCAACATATAAAAATAATGTTTTTACTAGGGTCTGTGAACAAATATTACAATAATAAATCACAATATTACTTCTGGTGGTTTTCTGCTGACTTCTTTCTGAACAGCGACCAATGAGAGGATGACTGTCGTATTGATGCCTCCGCGAAAATTGGGGAAGTTGATTTTGGGCAAACAACCATGAATTGATCGTTTAATCTTCAACTACATTGACAGTAGTTTAAGATCGGACGATCAATTCCTGGTTTTTTCCTTGAAACGAATTTCCCCAATTTTGTCGGATGCATCAATCGGCCAGTCATCGTCTCGTCAGTCGCTGTTCATAAAGAAGTCAGGACAATACATCAGAAGTAATATTGTGATTTATTATTATAATATTTGCTCACAGATCCTAATTTTTATTTTTATTTTATCCTTTAGTTCCCAGAGGAACACAGGGCTTCAGCTGCGCACCTCCATTGCCTTCGGTTTTCTGACAACTTTTTCACCCTGCTCCAGGTCTGTCCACAGGCTTTCATCTCCTCCTCGCATGACTTCTTCCAAGTCACACTTGGACGACCAACTCGCCGCCTCTCTTTCGGGTTCTACTGGAGGACTTGTCTAGTGATGTCAGTTGATGGTTTCCTCAGTGTATGGCCAATCCATCTCCATTTCTTCCTGCCTATTTGTTTCACAATCGGTTCCTGGTTGGTTCGCTCATTTTCAGAGATCCCTGTTTCTGATCTTTTCTGGCCAGCCATCTGATCTTGAGTATTGAGCGAAGACAGCTGTTAATGAAGGTCTGTAGCTTGTTTGAGATGCTCTTTATGACTCGCCAAGTCTCTGATCCGTATAGTAGCACTGACTTTACATTGGAGTTGAAAATCCGGATGTTATTTTTGATTCTGAGTGCTGTTGACCTCCACACGGATTTGAGAGTAGTGAAAGCTTGTCTTGCTTTTCCGATTCTGGCTTTGATGTCCTCGTCAGTTCCGCCTGTAGTTGAGACGATGCTTCCCAGGTAGGTGAAGGAGGTTGTTTCTTTCAGGTTCTTCCCACTTATGCTGATTTTTGTCTGTTGTTGTTGTTGCTGTTGATGTTGGCTAGGAATCTTCATCACCTCTGTTTTCTCAATGTTCACTTGAAGTCCTATCTTTGATGCTTCTTCTGACAACTTGTTACTTTTCACTTGCATATCTTCCAGTTTGTGGGAAATCAGACATATGTCATCGGCGAAGTCCAGATCCTCCAAGTCTTTTGTGTCAGTCCATTTTATGCCTGTTCCCTCGTTGGTTACCGTTGTCTGTCGCATTATCCAATCAACTGCAATCAGGAAAATCATTGGCGATAGTAAACAGCCTTGTCGCACTCCCGTCCTCACTTCGAAGGCTTCCGTAAGTTTCCCGTTGTGGGTTACTTGGCATGCAGCATTGTCGTATAACTGTTGGATGAGATGTATAATTGTCGATGGTACCCAGGTAGTAGCGAAGTAGTTGCCAAATCACCTCTCGATGGACGCTGTCGAAGGCCTTTTCAAAGTCGATGAAGTTGAGATAGAGAGGTGGCTGAAGGCCATTCCAAGAATTGGTCAATGATGATCCGCAGAGTGACGATTTGATCAATACATGATTTGTTTCTCCTGAATCCGGCCTGTTCCGGACCTTAGTTGTAACAGTGTTTATATGTTGGTGTTAGAATAAAGAATCGTCGAGTCGCCAATTGGTGTTTTGGTTTTTGTGTCGGTTATTACTAAGCGTTTCTGAAAAACTTCACGGAACAGCGTGATCCCGAGTGCAGCAAGAGCTGATCATTAACAGTTTATGAGACGTGGCTGACATCATCAATCCATCAGTCATCGTTTCATCGTTCTCTATTCAAAGGAAGAGAGAAAAACTATCAGAAGTATTATCGTGATTTATTGTTATAACATTTATTCTTAGACCTTGTGTGTAATGACCTTATTGTTGGTTACATATTGGCGTAAGAGTAAAGGATTCTCGGGTCGCCAATCCGTGTTCTGGCTTTTTAGCGTTGGTTAATACAAAGTGTTTCTGGAAGACTTCGAGGGACAGCGTGAGGTCCAGTGTAGTAAGAGCTGGATATTGACAGTTTCTGATAGATTTTGATAGTTTCTGTTAGACTTTCCTCGTGCAGGCCAAGTCTTCCTTGGACAAGTATTATCTGGAACTTTCTAGAATTGTGGTTACGTCCAGTGATGCCTGGGTCAAAGAAGGGACAGAGCGTCTTAGAAGAAAGCAGGAAAGTAATTAACGCTGATTTGCTTGTTAATTGTAATGACATGTGTCAATCACGTCTCATAAACCGTTAATGCCCAGCTCTCGCTACGCTCGGGCCCACGCTGTTCCTTTGAGTTTTAGAAACGCTTAGTAATAACGGACGCAAAAACCAAAACACCGATCTGCCGCTTGTTATTTCTTTATTGTTACACCAACATATAAAAGGAATAAAGGAACTAAGGTTTCTGACGATGTTTCAATCTTCTTTCTGAACGGCGACCGATGAGACGATGACTGTCGTATTGATGCCTCCGCGAAAATTGGGGAAGTTGATTTTGAGCAACCAACCAAGAATTGATCGTTCAATCTTCAACTCCATTGACACTCCCCGGCAAAAATGGGATCCAACCCTTTTTTCCTTCACGTTCAATACACGTTGACTTGGATGCCATTGCGAGAACCTGGGTCACACGGACAGAGCTGAAATGGAAAACAAACAGGAAAGCCAACACACCACAATCATACCCACAGCACAATCTCACACATCGCTGACGACCTGCGCCTCCAGACAGAGACCTCCTCTTGACATCTTGCAACACAATCGCCATTTGCTAGAATGACTCTTGCAGAATGCAAAGTGACCATGGCAGCACCTCACGATACTCTACGCACATCCTCTTATCTACTCATTAGCAATTAGCACTGAAATCGATTGTCACTCATTCTGCCTCAGTTCTAGTAACGGTGATGTATGCGAGCCTCAGTCGTTTACACTCTTTCTCCCCGGCGTGTCGGACCGCAGCTAACAATTATCTCCGTGTGCATTTCATTCTCAGCAATAGCCTAGCCTCCCGGCGTATACGACTCATCTGCTGTCCTTAACATCAATCAATTCATTCACGGATGTAAAAGACAAGAAACAACTTCAGAAGTAATCACGACGAAAATTTTAACAAAATTATGCAATAAAACAAGATACGAAAACAACGAGTAAACACAATGAATCCAAAATACACCAATTGATATGACACACCACACGTATACACAAATAGTACAAACAACCTCGCCGATCATGTCTTGGTGGAATTCCTTTGAAGAATTGCAGGACTTACACCAGTACGCCTACATTCCTCTCAGGTTGACGATTGTAATTTGTGGAATGTCCGGACACAAACAAGATTAACCAACAACCAGATGACAGGTGATATCAATTCAGTATATGTGTCAGCAAAGTCTCATAAACCGTTAATGCCCAGCTCTCGCTACGCTCGGGCCCACGCTGTTCCTTTGAGTTTTCAGAAACGCTTAGTTATAGCGGACGAAAAAACCAAAACACCAATTGTTGACTTGAGTATTATGTATTGTTACACCAGCATATAAATCAAGTATCACTAAGCAAACTAAGAAAACTAAGGTCTGAAAACAAATATTACAATAATAAATCTCTGTATTACTTCTGACGATGTTTCAATCTTCTTTCTGAACAGCGACCGATGAGACGATGACTGTCGTATTGATGCCTCCGCGAAAATCGAGGAAGTTGATTTTGAGCAAACAACCAAGAATTGATCGTTCAATCTTCAACTCCATTGACACTCCCGGCAAAAATGGGATCCAACCCTTTTTTCCTTCACGATCAATGCACGTTGACTTGGATGCCATTGCGAGAACCTGGGTCACACGGACAGAGCTGAAATGGAAAACAAACAGGAAAGCCAACACACCACAATCATACCCACAGCACAATCTCACACATCGCTGACGACCTGCGCCTCCAGACAGAGACCTCCTCTTGACATCTTGCAACACAATCGCCATTTGCTAGAATGACTCTTGCAGAATGCAACGTGACCATGGCAGCACCTCACGATACTCTACGCACATCCTCTTATCTACTCATTAGCAATTAGCACTGAAATCGATTGTCACTCATTCTGCCTCAGTTCTAGTAACGGTGATGTATGCGAGCCTCAGTCGTTTACACTCTTTCTCCCCGGCGTGTCGGACCGCAGCTAACAATTATCTCCGTGTGCATTTCATTCTCAGCAATAGCCTAGCCTCCCCGGCGTATACGACTCATCTGCTGTCCTTAACATCAATCAATTCATTCACGGATGTAAAAGACAAGAAACAACTTCAGAAGTAATCACGACGAAAATTTTAACAAAATTATGCAATAAAAACAAGGTACGAAAACAACGAGTAAACACAATGAATCCAAAATACACCAATTGATATGACACACCACACGTATACACAAATAGTACAAACAACCTCGCCGATCATGTCTTGGTGGAATTCCTTTGAAGAATTGCAGGACTTACACCAGTACGCCTACATTCCCTCTCAGGTTGACGATTGTAATTTGTGGAATGTCCGGACACAAACAAGATTAACCAACAACCAGATGACAGGTGATATCAATTCAGTATATGTGTCAGCAAAGTCTCATAAACCGTTAATGCCCAGCTCTCGCTACGCTCGGGCCCACGCTGTTCCTTGAGTTTTCAGAAACGCTTAGTTATAGCGGACGAAAAAACCAAAACACCAATTGTTGACTGAGTATTATGTATTGTTACACCAGCATATAAATCAAGTATCACTAAGCAAACTAGAAAACTAAGGTCTGAAAACAAATATTACAATAATAAATCTCTGTATTACTTCTGACGATGTTTCAATCTTCTTTCTGAACAGCGACCGATGAGACGATGACTGTCGTATTGATGCCTCCGCGAAAATCGAGGAAGTTGATTTTGAGCAAACAACCAAGAATTGATCGTTCAATCTTCAACTCCATTGACACTCCCCGGCAAAAATGGGATCCAACCCTTTTTTCCTTCACGATCAATGCACGTTGACTTGGATGCCATTGCGAGAACCTGGGTCACACGGACAGAGCTGAAATGGAAAACAAACAGAAAAGCCAACACACCACAATCATACCCACAGCACAATCTCACACATCGCTGACGACCTGCGCCTCCAGACAGAGACCTCCTCTTGACATCTTGCAACACAATCGCCATTTGCTAGAATGACTCTTGCAGAATGCAACGTGACCATGGCAGCACCTCACGATACTCTACGCACATCCTCTTATCTACTCATTAGCAATTAGCACTGAAATCGATTGTCACTCATTCTGCCTCAGTTCTAGTAACGGTGATGTATGCGAGCCTCAGTCGTTTACACTCTTTCTCCCCGGCGTGTCGGACCGCAGCTAACAATTATCTCCGTGTGCATTTCATTCTCAGCAATAGCCTAGCCTCCCCGGCGTATACGACTCATCTGCTGTCCTTAACATCAATCAATTCATTCACGGATGTAAAAGACAAGAAACAACTTCAGAAGTAATCACGACGAAAATTTTAACAAAATTATGCAATAAAAACAAGGTACGAAAACAACGAGTAAACACAATGAATCCAAAATACACCAATTGATATGACACACCACACGTATATACAAATAGTACAAACAACCTCGCCGATCATGTCTTGGTGGAATTCCTTTGAAGAATTGCAGGACTTACACCAGTACGCCTACAACCCTTCTCAGGTTGACGATTGTAAGTTGTGGAATGTACGGACACAAACAAGATTAACCAACAATTACATCAATTGGAACTCACACAATTATTTAACACAAACATATGTACAATCAACACATCAAATGTTGTGTATTCTGGCACGGCAAACTACCCTTGAAGAACTGTAGGACTTACAGCAGTACGCCTACATTCCCTCTCAGGTTGATGATCCAAGCGGAAGTCGTCCGGACACAAACAGAATTACCAACAGCTAGATGACAGATGATATCAATTCAGTATATACAATATGAACATATGTACAAAATCACACACCAAGCACATTGGACTGCTCATTGATGCGCTACCCTTTGAAGAACTGTGGGACTTACAGCAGTACGCCTACAACCCTTCTTAGGTTGACGCCCTAGGTTGGAAAATCGTCTCAGAGTTCATTTGCTAACTTCCTTCTATGAGCTAAATCCTCAAATCTGAGCGGCAACACGCCCATGTCATTGTATCGTAGAATATAGATGACGAACAAACACACGGCATATCTCATCAACCAAGTATAGAAACAGAGTAATTTACACCAAAGATAATAACATTCAAATAGTAACTTGAAACTAGAAACGCCTTTATTCGTGGAAGTCAATTTAACAATAACTCTCTCGTTTACACTTGGCTTATCCTCACTAAACTGACCATTGATATTCGTCCTTTCAAACCAACTGATACTACCATAGTCATTGCACAAGATAGTTGAGTTGATGGGCATCTGTTTCATTGTGGATGAAAACACCAACGATGACTGAGTGACACAAGGTGATGAAGTTAGCGGTGGATCAGAAGCTGTTCTTTTTCGGCTCTCAGATAGTTGTCCAACTGCAAGATTACCACCACTGCTGTCTTTCACTACCAGTTCGGGTTTAGCACTATCATCTGATGATAGGTGGGATACATGCTGATCACTCACACTGACGGTCTCACAAAAATCCATAACTTCTGGAACTGCATCCGCATTTATTTCTACTTCACGTTCAAGTTGTACAGAAACTTTGTTCAACTTAGCAGTCGTAGGCATATCCCTCATCTCATCATGATCAACCAAAGACAAATGTGCACTATCATGATCATTACCATAAATATTAACTTTACCGTCAACTTCATCATTTTCAAACTCTTTAATAACAGAAGTAGACAATTTTGGTTCCTCCTCACAAATCATTAAAGGTTTTATAACTTCACTCTGACTAGATATACTTTGTAAACTTGTGGAGTCAGAACTCCATTCTGAAGCAGTAACTCTATTCTGTGACACTCTATTCAACAACGGCTTACTAGTTGCAACTACAGACTTTTTCACAACACCGTTATCGTCACACAATTCGGAGTCAGACCTGGAGTTTACATTTAGCTTATCACTGAAGTTTCTCACTGGTTCACAGTTCACTTCTGTATGCACCTCTTGCACACGTGTCAAGCAAACCGTGTTTGTCTTGCATCTTGTAACTTATCTGTTGAGGATGTACTACGAAACCTGTTACCCTCACTAGGTCTATATGCATTACTATACATCATGGAGTCATCTCGATATCCACCTCTCTGAGGCTTATTCGTCATCAATGAGTACGTTTTACCCTCAGACTGCTCTATTCTAGGGGTGAGATCTAACAGACTGGAAAACTTGCTCATTGATTGATTAACACTAGTATTTACCAGTTTCAGGATATCATCAAATTTTGGCTCGATACCCTCATCCTCCATACGGGAGCTTATCTTCACCCACTTCCTTTGCAGTCGAATAGGTATGCGTCTTGTTATTACTTCTAGGATAAAACTCGAGTTGAGGTCACTCATGCGATTCAACGAAATCATTCCATTCTTGTAAATTAGCAAATTATCTAAAAACTCAGTGAGTGCCTGGGAGTCATCCTGTAACTGACCACCATCACCCTTAACAGCCTCGAATAATTTCCCTGCAATCATCGAGGGTCTTCCAAACCTTTGACGTAATATGCTCATAGCCTCATCGTAGCCCTCCTTTGGCTTCATAAACTTACAACACTGTATAGCTCTTGCAGCATCTCCAGTGCAATATCTCATCAAATACATTAACTTCAATTCATCATTTAATAAAAAACCACTCAACATGATCTCAAACTCCTTTACAAATTGTAAATAATCAGCCGGGTTTCCATCAAAACATCGTGGTTCTAATTTAGGGAGTTTGATGTTCCTATTATCCCTGAACGGCGAAACAATAACATCAACCATGTCATGTTTAACATCAGACACATCGTTACAATTAACAGACAAGTCACCATGACTTACTTTCCTGTTTGCATCCAAGACACTCTGTCCCTTCTTTGACCCAGGCATTGTTGAACTTGACCCAATTCCAAAAAGGTTCCAGATATTGCTTGTTCAAAGAGGACTTGACCGGCACCAGGAAAAATGAACGGCGACTATCCAGACTTTCACCAACTGTTTGAATCCGCCAGATCTGTTTCTATCGTCAGAAACTGTCAATCACGCCTCATAAACCGTTAATGCCCAGCTCTCGCTACGCTCGTGCCCACGCTGTTCCTTTGAGTTTTCAGAAACGCTTAGTTATAGCGGACGAAAAACCAAAACACCAATTGTTGACTTGAGTATTATGTATTGTTACACCAGCATATAAATCAAGTATCACTAAGCAAACTAAGAAAACTAAGGTCTGAAAACAAATATTACAATAATAAATCTCTGTATTACTTCTGACGATGTTTCAATCTTCTTTCTGAACAGCGACCGATGAGACGACGACTGTCGTATTGATGCCTCCGCGAAAATCGAGGAAGTTGATTTTGAGCAAACAACCAAGAATTGATCATTCAATCTTCAACTCCATTGACAATATGCAATATGAACATATGTACAAAATCACACACCAAGCACATTGGGCTGCTCATTGATGCGCCACCCTTTGAAGAATTGCAGGACTTACAGCAGTACGCCTACAACCCTTCTCATGTTTACGCTCTAGGTTGGAAAATCGTCTCAGAGTTCATTTGCTAACTTCCTTCTATGAGCTAAATCCTCAAATCTGAGCGGCAACACGCCCATGTCATTGTATCGTAGAATATAGATGACGAACAAACACACGGCATATCTCATCAACCAAGTATAGAAACAGAGTAATTTACACCAAAGATAATAACATTCAAATAGTAACTTGAAACTAGAAACGCCTTTATTCGTGGAAGTCAATTTAACAATAACTCTCTCGTTTACACTTGGCTTATCCTCACTAAACTGACCATTGATATTCGTCCTTTCAAACCAACTGATACTACCATAGTCATTGCACAAGATAGTTGAGTTGATGGGCATCTGTTTCATTGTGGATGAAAACACCAACGATGACTGAGTGACACAAGGTGATGAAGTTAGCGGTGGATCAGAAGCTGTTCTTTTTCGGCTCTCAGATAGTTGTCCAACTGCAAGATTACCACCACTGCTGTCTTTCACTACCAGTTCGGGTTTAGCACTAGCATCTGATGATAGGTGGGCTACATGCTGATCACTCACACTGACGGTCTCACAAATATCCATAACTTCTGGAACTGCATCCGCATTTATTTCTACTTCACGTTCAAGTTGTACAGAAACTTTGTTCAACTTAGCAGTCGTAGGCATATCCCTCATCTCATCATGATCAACCAAAGACAAATGTGCACTATCCTGATCATTACCACAAATATTCACTTTACCGTCAACTTCATCATTTTCAAACTCTTTAATAACAGAAGTAGACAATTTTGGTTCCTCCTCACAAATCATTAAAGGTTTTATATGCTCACTCTGACTAAATATTTTCTTCCTGTTTATGCAGGAACATACCAATTGTACAGGCATGGATAAGTTATTATATAAATTACACAAATTGATGTATGATGAATTTACAGTTTGGTTGTTCTTTCTGACATTAGAGTCAGTCGGAACAGTCTGCTATAAAGTCTGTTTGTGTAGCACATAAAGAGATATAGAAATATTGTCTTCGCATTAAAAAAAACCCAGACATCAGATGAATGTAATACAAATATCTGGGAAAAAAAGCTTGAAGTCAATTCTCTTACATAACTTTGTTGTGAACAGCACCCTTGGCTCAAAGTTTATTGATGTATTATGTTGAGATCAGTGATATATTTATTCCATTTTTTCAGTAGTCTTATCGTAGTTTTATAACAGGAAAGAAATTTGATCGTGGATGCGAAAACTAGATGAGGTCATGTGAAGTTGTTTTACTGCATCAAATGGTGCTGAGGTCGATTCCAGAATTCTCCATTTGCTCCATTTGTGTCTGCATGGCGGACTGTATTCGTAAGTTCAGAAAAATGTTGAAAACTGTTTGAAAACCAGTTGCTTCTTCATTTCAGATCATGAATACTCATTTACAGCATGTTCGCCAGCGTCTTCAAATGGTAGAATTGGATCGTTCATGGAATTTGGTGGTTATGAGGTAGATGGTTTGGAATTAATCCTCATTTCAGTTTAGATGCAGGGTTGTTCGACCTCGACCAGAAGATGAATAGGAGTATCAGAGTACCAAAAAGAGAAAGTATGTGAACATTAAAAGGACATTAATGTATATATATAAATGTTTATGTCAATGTATAATAAATTATTAAGAAATTATTTTTAGTATAGTTCTTTTTACGTATTTATGCGAAGTCTTAGAGTTTATTTAGTGTCATGATGTGTATTAATGAGTCTGAGCGTTTTAGTGTTCTAATGACTGATGCGTTTTAGAAGTAAGTAATGAGTTCTGGTAGGGATAGACTTTGGGATAAAACAGTTTATATAGCAAGCGTTTGAAGGTTACAATAAAGTGACACGTCCTATTTCTAGGGTAAACTATTCCTGTATGTTCCGTACTAAGTCTTTATGCATCCATGCTGCTAGTTTATTTATAGTTTTTAGATTGCTAAGGGTGTTGAAGTGCGTTTTTTAGGTGCTGTAGTAGATTAGTAGTTGATTCGTTTTAGGAGTAAATAGTTTATTGATATAATCAGTAGAGTGAAACAGTCTATGCAGAGAGCGTTTGAAGCTTGTAACCGAAGAGCAAGTTCTGACATCTAGGGGTAGGCTATTCCATATTTTAGAATACATGACTGTGAAGAAGTTTTCACGGAGTGTTGACTAAAAGAATGAGTTGTCACTGTGGAAGTTTGGTTACGCAGATCGTAAGAACCTTCCTGTGCGAATTGTATGTCCCTGTTACCTGAGAATGATATTTTGTGAAGGACCTTAAAGAAGAATATTAGGTTTATAATAAGTCGCCTTGTCCAAAGTGGGTCAAGTTTTAGGATCATGCACCGTGAGATGTAGTCTTTCTTACAATCATAGCCAAGTAGTTTTGAGGTAAAATATCGTTGGATACTTTCCATCCTTAGCTTATCACGTGTGCGAGTGCTGCTTATAATAAATGGACAGTATTCTAGTAGTGGTCTGACACATGTTTTGTACAGAATTAGCTTGGCTTCATTGTCGTGAAAGTTCCTGAGTATGCATCCTAAGAGCATCCTCGATTTTCTAGTCTGTGATGCTACTTGCTCAGAGAATGTCAAGTCACTAGAGTACCTCAGGCCTAGGTCAACGACACTTCGGAGTCTGGTTAGGTTAGCAGATTGAAGCGTTAATTTCAGGTCAATTGAGGGTGCACCGAAGCAGATCCAGCCACATTTGTTCAGATTGAATTGGAGATTCCATAGGGACGACCAAGCAGTCATTTTATCTAATTCCTTCTGCACTACATTCTCGAAGTTCCCTAAGTCATCACTTTGGAATGTATAAGCTACTTTTAGGTCATCTGCAAAGATGAATGGTTTCCCGTGCGTGAAGCAAGCGCATATGTCATTGATGTATAGTGTAAATAGGAGGGGTCCAATGACACTACCTTGTACTACACCAGAAGTGATAGGGCTAGGTTTGGAGGTTGCAGACCCGAGTTTAACTATTTGGGACCTATTGTTAAGGAATGATTTAAGCCATCCTAATAATGGGTCACGTATTCCTAAGGAGTTCAGCTTATTTGTTAGCAGTAAATGGTCAACACGGTCAAATGCCTTAGAAATGTCAAAGTAGATGACAAGTACTAGTTGCCGTCTGTCACGACTGCTGGTTACAAAATTGAAGAAGTCTAGGTGACATGTTAAACATGATCTGGATTTCAGGAATCCATGTTGGTTCGGACTTATAATATTGCAGCTAAGCATATGTTTGATTAGGTTATCTTTGACTAGTCTCTCCATGATTCTAGATGCTATAGGTGTGATATTGATCGGCCGGTAGTTACTGACTTCAGTTTTCGAGCCAGATTTGTGTTTAGGCATAATGAATGTTGTCTTCCATATGTCAGGGTAAGTTTGAGTTTCTAGGGACATTGTGAATATTTTAAGCAGCAGTAGAGGAATGTCAGGGCCACCATATTTATAGAAGTAAGATGATATACCGTCGGTACCGAAACCTTTTGAACTTTTGAGGGTTCTTATAGTTTGGTTAATATTAGCGTAAGTGAATTGAACAGTGCTAATTTGTTTGGTGTGAGTGGAGATGGAGTTTGTGCCATATTAGTAATAGGGTGTATATCGAGTAGCTGGACTGAGGGCTTAATGTAGTTACCTGCAAACGTTTTGTTGAATAGTTCACATATGTCTGCAGAGTTAGTGCATAGCCTACCTTTGTCTATGAGGAGAGAAATGCTGTGATTTTTGCGATTCATTCGCTTCCTTAAGATTTCTGTGAGTGCATACACTCTAGCAGGACTGGCTACTGCGATGCGTTCTTCCTTTCTCATACGGAAATCTCGAGCTTGTGAGATGGAGCTAAGGGTGTTAAGTATTAGACCTAGAGTGCCAAAGTCGTGGTGTTTGAAGTAACTTGTTGAGAGTCTCTTCAGTTTCGTACGATCCTTTGGTTTTATGAATGACTTTCTGTGTGGGGAAACCTTTAGTGTTTGGAGTGGAATGACAGCATCTAAGCATGTGTTAGTGTTATGGTAGAAGATGGTTAGGGCTCTCGATAGGTCATCAGTAGTGAAGTATTCATCCCATTTGGAGGATCTTAGCATTGATTCTACTAAGGCCCAGTTTGCCTTACTATAGTTCCTATATATTACTTGTTGTGAAGTGGAGGTATGAGATGCATTGCTACTCAGCGGAATTGGCAGTGCACATACACTGTTTTGTGGTCGCTCCCTGGAAACTCAGAACCTACTAGCGTTGAAAGGGGGCTTATATTGTGGCAGAAGATTAAGTCTAGTACGTTATTACCTCTTGTGGGAGTAGTGACAGTTTGTTTCCAGCCAAGTATATCCAGTGTGCCTAAGAACTTATCAAATTTAGTTGGGCCTGTGGGTATATCCCAGTTGATTTCAGGTAAGTTAAAGTCCCCACATAGGATCTTATGGTCGTATTGTAAGTCGGATAATTGCTCCAGAGTATTAATAAGTTGGGTCTCGTAATTACTAAAGGTGCCAGGTGCTCTGTAGGTGCATCCAATTAATGCTGTTACGTTATTTAAGTGTACATTAACCCATAGAGTCTCAGGCATGTTAAGTGTACTACTTTCTAGCTGTGATACAGTAAGTGCATTCAGAAAGTACATGAGACAACCCCCTCCCTTACCACCTTCCCTGTCACACCGAAAGTGTGTGTAGTTATCTAAGCTTATTTCTTCATCCAAGATGTTCGAATGACACCAAGATTCAGTGATGACAATTACAGGGGGTTTGTATATTACTGTGAGTGCTCTGAGCATCGGCAATTTATTTAGAACAGATCTAGCATTTATGAGGATTAGGTAAAGATGAGAGTTGAAGTAGCATTTGAAGTATTTAAGTTCGTTAGTCAGCCCCGAATATGGTTCAGCACCCAGTAGTTCTGCTTGACATGATGATCCTATGTTAAGAGGAGTTTCAGCATCATGCTCACCTATGTCTATCGAGTTGGTGTGTGCTGTTTTCGGTGAAGAATTAGGAGTTGGAGTACTGGATTTGCTATAGACCAAGGAATTTTTATTTTTAGTTAGGTTACAGAAGTGGGTAGGGTTCTTTATTTGACCTATATTGTGCAGGTGTCAAGTGTGCCTAATGGATACGGGTGCACTAGACCGTTCCTGTTTTCATGCAAGGAGGGAGCCAGCTCTAGTGGTTTAGGAGTGTTAACATCCCTACCAGCTGTTTTTTCAACGCTGACAGGGACGCGGGGGATAAAAAATGATTGGATCCTTTGATGACCATGGCTTATTATTCCACCTATTGTTTGATGCTAGTTGTGTCCTTGTGTGGGTTTCATGTGTACTGCATTGTGGGTTAGTTCCCAGCAGACTTGTACCATATATCCGGTCAAAATTTGTTTGTGTGCCATACTCTGAAGACCCTGAGTTGTTGATAGCCGAGTTCTGACTATTACCACTTGTACTATTGAGGGTGACATTGTTGTGACATTGGATATCAGTGTGTGCCATGGTGCGATTTAGCACGTTGTGGGTGCTAGTACTATTGACCGTGGGAAGTGTGGGTTTATTTAAGCTGCCACTGTTTTTGTTGGTATGATTTAGGGGCATATTTTCCTTACCTTTAGCAATGAAGTTATGGCTAGGAGAGACAAAGTCGAATTTCGGGGGGTTTTGCTTTTTTTCTGGGGTTATTTAATGGCATTTTAGATTCTGCGGTGATAGGTGGTATGGTTTTGTTATTTATTTGGTTACAGTCTAGTGGCCTTTCGGCTGGTGTTGCACTCTGATGGGATATTTCTGTGTGTTTTGAGAGGGGTGATGCGGTGGGGTCTACTGTATCTTTCACAGGGTTGGGAATAATGGCTGCTTGCAATGTCCTATTACCTATTTCACAATTAGTCTTAGCAGATAGTTGTATGCGCGCCTTTCTATGACTGTTTTGTCCACCCCGACCTTTATATGTTTGTAGTTTCTGGCTTGCGATAGGGTGTGTTGGGAGTGATGAATTTTCTGGTCTCTGCCGGTGTTTCGAACTGAAAACGAATAGGACAACACTTTTCATGTTGACTCTTCTTCAGCCTATAGCACTTAGTCTTGGAGTTAGGCATTTTCGCTTCACTAAGTAAGATGCGCTGTACCTTTTTTAGTGCCTCATTGTCCGGAACGTTGTAGACAATAGCACTCAGTTTTGCGTCGAGTCGTTTTGTTACTTCTGTGGTAACAAAATTAATGAGGTTATCTACCTTAGTTACCGATTCTGTGTCAAGCTTGTTAAGGTTTACAGTTTTCATGAGGATAGTTAGAGGTGTCAATTCACAGACCTGCGATCTGATATCGCTGATCTGATCTGATAATTTGGATATCTCGGTATCGGTTTCGATGTTTCCAGCATTTACTGACTTGCTGTTTTTTATTTCCCTTAACTCAGCCTTAAGTTCTCCTATAGACAACTTTAGAAGTTCTATTTCTGAAGATAGTACTGAAAAGAGCTTGATGGCTGGAGTTTTTCGATAAGCACATAAGGTGAAGGGAGGGTTCTGTATGAGCAGAGGGTACTGAATTTTTAGGAGTAGTGCTAATACTAGCTGTCAGTACAGTTTTATCCTCAGTTCAGCTCGACGCTTACGGCATACAAGTGAGTTATGTGACTCATTATAGCCGTTTGTAGGGGGTGTGTTGCTTGATGTAGCAATCAAGGACGTTAAATTAGACACCAGTTTTACAGGGGATGGGTTCGTTGCTTTTTACTTTGATTAACCATAACTATTAGAAATGGAAGTTAGTGGTTACAAGTATGGAGTAGTATAGTACTTGTGCAAGTACTACAACAAGATAAATTTTATGTAACGAATCACGTAAAAATGTAACGCAAACGTTGAACGTACCGCGATACAGAGGATACCTTGTAAACTTTTGGAGTCAGAACTGCACCCTGAAGCAGTAACTCTATTCTGTGACACTCTATTCAACAATGGCTTACCAGTTGCAACTACAGACTTCTTCACCGCACCGTTATCGTCACAGAATTCGGAGTCAGACCTGGAGTTCACATTTAGCTTATCACTGAACTTTCTCACTGGTTCACAGTTCACTTCTGTATGCACCTCTTGCACATGTGTAAACCACAACCGTGTTTGTCTTGCATCTTGTAACTTATCTGTTGAGGATGTACTACGAAACCTGTTACACTCACTAGGTCTATATGCATTACTATACATCATGGAGCCTTCTCGATATCCACCTCTCTGAGGCCTACTCGTCATCAATGATTGCATTTTGATCTCAGACTGCTCTATTCTAGGGGTGAGATGTAATAGACTGGCGAACTTGCTCATCAATTGATTGACACTAGTATTTACCAGTTTCAGGATATCATCAAACTTTGGCTCGATACCCTCATCCTCCATACGGGAGCCTATCTTCACCCACTTCCTTTGCAGTCGAATAGGTATGCGTCTTGTTATTACTTCTAGTATAAAACTCGAGTTGAGGTCACTCATGCGATTCAACGAAATCATTGCATTCTTGTAAATTAGCAAATTATCTAAAAACTCAGTGAGTGCCTGGGAGTCATCCTGTAATTGACCACCATCACCCTTAACAGCCTCGAATAATTTCCCTGCAATCATCGAAGGTCTTCCAAACCTTTGACGTTATATGCTCATAGCCTCATCGTAGCCCTCTTCTGGCTTCATAATCTTACAACACTGTATAGCTCTTGCAGCATCTCCAGTGCAATATCTCATCAAATACATTAACTTCAATTCATCATTTAATAAAAAACCACTCAACATGATCTCAAACTCCTTTACAAATTGTAAATAGTCGGCCGGGTTTCCATCAAAACACCGTGGTTCAAATTTAAGGAGTTTGATGTTCCTATTATCCCTGAACGGCGAAACAATAACATCAACCATGTCATGCTTAACATCAGACACATCGTTACAATTAACAGACAAGTCACCATGACTTACTTTCCTGTTTGCATCCAAGACACTCTGTCCCTTCTTTGACCCAGGCATTGTTGAACTTGACCCAATTCCAAAAAGGTTCCAGATATTGCTTGTTCAAAGAGGACTTGACCGGCACCAGGAAAAATGAACGGCGACTATCCAAACTTCCACCAACTGTTTGAATCCGCCAGATCTGTTTCTATCGTCAGAAACTGTCAATCACGTCTCATAAACCGTTAATGCCCAGCTCTCGCTACGCTCGGGCCCACGCTGTTCCTTTGAGTTTTAGAAACACTTAGTAATAACGGGCGCAAAATCCAAAACACCGATCTGCCGCTTGATATTTCTTTATTGTTACACCAACATATAAAAGGAATAAGCGAACTAAGGTTTCTGATGATGTTTCACTCTTCTTTCTGAACGGCGACCGATGAGACGATGACTGTCGTATTGATGCCTCCGTGAAAATTGGGGAAGTTGATTTTGAACAAACAACCAAGAATTGATCGTTCAATCTTCAACTCCATTGACAACATGTATGATGCTCAGCATGATGAATCTGTTGATCATGGTTCGCCGTCTAGGGATAATAGGAATTTTAAACTGTCTTTATATGAACTACGGTGTTTCAACGGAAACCCAGCTGACTATTTACAGATTGGAAGGAGTTTGAAATCATGTTGAGTAGTTTTTTATTAAATGATGAAATGAAGTTAATGTATTTGATGAGGTATTGCACTGGAGATGCTGCAAGAGCTATACAGTGCTGTAAGTTTATGAAGCCAAAAGAGGAGTACTACGAGGCTTTGAGCATACTACCTCAAAGATTCCGAAGACCTTCGATGATTGCAAGGAAATCATTCGAGGCTATTAAGGGTAATGTCGGTCAATTACGAGATGACTCCAATGTACTCGCTGAGTTTTTGGATAGTCTGTTGACTTACAAGAGTACATTGAATTCGATAAATTGCATGAGTGACCTCAACTAGAGTTTTATACTAGAAGCAATAGCGAGAAGACTACCTACCCGACTGCAAAGGAAGTGGGTGATGATTAGCTCCTGTCAATCACGACCCAAATCTTTAATGAACAGCTGTTACTGCGCCGGGCACTGACAATTAACACCTGTCGATTGGTGGGCTACAAGATGGACATTTAACCTGACGGTCTCACGAGTATCCATACTGTTTACCACCACATTCGCTCTTAATCCTATTTCACGCTGAAATTGTACAGAAACTTTGTTTAACTCAGCAGTAGTAGACATTCCACTCGTCTAATCATGATAAACTAGAGACAAATCTGCACTATCTTGATCACTCGATCAGGTCTCAAAACCGTTAATGCACAGCTCTTGCTACGCCGGGCCTCTCGCTGTCCCTCGAAGCTTTTCAGAAACGCTTAGTACTAACGGAAGCGAAAAGCAAAACACCGATTGGCGACTCGAGAATTCTTTATTGTAACACCAACATATAACCATCGTAATGACTAAGGTCTATGAACAAATATTACAATAATAAATCACGATATTACTTCTGACGGTATTTGATCTTCTTTTTGAACAGCGACCAATGAGACGATGACTGGTGTATCGATGCCTCTGCGAAAAATATGGAGGAGTTGGGTTTGAGCAAACAACCAGGAATTGATCGTTCGATCTTCAACTACATTGTCAGAGGACGAAGGTATTGAGCTAAAATTCGATGATGTTTTGAACCTGGTGAAAGTTATTTTCAACTAGGTTATGAGCAATTTTGCTAGTATATTGCCTCCTACTGCTGGAATAGACAAGTCTGAGAGCGAAACGGAATCAGTGATTACGAAAGGGTCGCGGAGAGGTGGATATCGTGAAACCTTAATTGTGTCTGTGTATAACTCTTTTTCGCATGGTTAGTATAAATTTTCGAAACAGCAAGTTCAGTGCGAACGCTATCAAGACCTGAAGCTACCTCACTTTGGTTTCGCTCATCTTTCTTTGGCCAGCGGCTGTCATCTGGATTTTTTATTTCCCGTAGATGGGTGTCATAGTGTAAGATTTCACGTGATTTCGTTATGTGTGGTTTGCAAACAACTGTTTTACTGTTTGTCAATGGATGTGAACATTGAACGTTTGTTTTTGGAACTGGTAGCCATTGGTTGGCTACTCGAAGCCGCAAATGGTTCGGTCGTGTACAAGTTCAACAAAGACGAACGAAAACGTATAAAAATGTGTACTGTTCTCCAGTTGAATTGCCAAACAATATAGCTTCCTTCTTACAATACCGGTGTTTTGGAGTTAAAGTCAAAGAAAGTACACAGTAGTTATGGTGCGGAGCGTCTTCGCAACAATAGGAACCTAGGGATAAGTTCCTTGACACTGTTTTCTACGTAGCTACAAGACTCGTTTCTTCACACACTGTTGAAACTGGCAGACAGTATCGGTGTTCATCAGTGACTACTATCTCGTGGGTCCGTATGTGTTTCTTGAGTTTTAGTTTTATGTGTTATTCTTTCTTCGTCGATATTTCTCGGTCACATAATCTATTATTTTGTGTTTCCTGAGGACTACAACCAGCCGCAGCAGTTATCCTAAAATGAGCTTCGTTAACGAAGCCCATTTTAGAATTTTATTGCAAGCAATCAGTGAGAATGGAAGCAGGAGAGATTTATAAAGACGTCACTGCCAGGAGGAAGTTTAGACCACACTGGAAGACTTCCAGAAAGTGAGAACTTTATAAATTACTAGCGGTGTAGACCTTTTGCACACACTTTGTTCATATTCATAGGAAAAGTAAGCGTTTGAAAAATATTGTGCTGCATTGAGGCAATTTTATGGAACTTTCATGTAGTGTGCGTGCTTCTTTCCAATATTTTTCTGAGACCAATGACAAAGTATTGATAAATGTATTCTTGTATTATGATTCGATTTCAAAACTAATAGCAGTTAATGGCAATGTATGCGCGTAAGTTAGCGAATCCAACTCATTTTAATGACATTTTTCGTATTGACAGCCTATTTTACATATCGAAGCAAGAGTAAAGAATGATACCTAAACCTACTTCATGCATAATTCGGATGTTGTCATGCCTGTTAATCGTGTACATGCTTATGTGAATGAATTATAATCAGTTGGTGATGTCCCACGATACTGTATATGGTGAATTTAGTCTGTATTACTTTTAGGAACAGTTAGTCCCGGTGAGATCGATCAACTTTTTAAATCCAACGGAAAGCTGATAGAGTCCCATTTGGATGGAGACATCCGATTTCACTAAAGAGGGTTTCACAGCACATCACCAAATAGATCTGCATAATCAGATAGTGGTTGATCCTACATACAACAACAAGTGAAAGTAAACCAACTCATTCACTAATAACCACGCAGGTATATTTTTCCAGTTTGTGATACGGGATAACTGTGAATACGAGAATTCAGTCTTGTCTGGTTGATTTGTGGAAGAAGTTAGACAAGACCCAATTTGGATACTGGACAGTATCCGTTGAATGATGGGAGATACTTTCCGAACGAAGACTCTTGTCTTGGACTGTGTTGAGTTTGTTTATTTAAATAAGCCTATTTGTGTTGCACTGAAATAAAAATTTTGTTTCAGTTTTCCTGTGTCCCTTTTGAAATGCTTGCAGTGGGAGCACGGCATGTTAGACGGGTACTCCCTAGGTTCTGAACTTATTACTATACGCAAGTGTAACTCCGTACGAACGCTATTGATTAAAATAAATGATGACCTATAAGGACTTCATTCAAGCCCAAACATTTACCCAAATTCTAGCGATTACATCTCCTAGCCATAGGTGAATTTGTAATGACCGACGACAAAAAGCCTAACTTATGCATTCGCAATACAACAAAAGAACTTGAACGCTGTGGTAGGGTACATTCTTGTCGTAGATTAAGGGTACTCAAAAATAACACATTGCTATTATTTCTGTCAAAGCGTGATGTCGATTCATATGACTGAGAGTCCTAATGTATTATCTAGCATGATGTTAACGTGAGACGAACAAGTGAGTAAATGGAGGTGTAGCGATCGTAGAACTATTTCAGTTATATTGAATAATGCCGCCAATTACTTTCTCAGGTCCCAATTATAAGTTAAGTCTTCGTCTCGTCATGACAACGAATTTATTTTCACTCAAATAGAATAAGAAACGTATAGTAAGCAGGATGCAAGATGTATTTAATGAAAAATAATAACAAGCTGATGTCTATACAGGATTGCTAGAAGGGTCACGTTCATTTTCACTAATTCTCCCTTCATGGATAACAGCGAGCATTAACTGCATTTGCTTAAGCATTTTAATCTGAACACCACGAAGTCTCTCTAGATCAGCCGTTTAACAATAAGTGGCTAACAAATATGAGTCATAAGTGCAACTTTGATATCCTTTATAGCCATGGACATCTCCTGAAGCAGCTCAAAATACCTTGGTGATCTGAAGGCGAATGATTGTTAGACCTGGAATAACTTATATAACAGGTGAACTAGTGATTGGAAGCACTTGCAAGCTAAATCTTGATAGAAGAGTAGTACTAATTGTAATCAGTGTTACATTTCAGAAGGACCATTCATTGTGTTATTCTTGCCCCAATGCACACTGACTTCCAGATAAGCTGATGCCTTTTAATGCAGTAAACATAATAAACACAATAAACCAGCCCTAGCCCTGTGAAAAGCAGCACCTCCGCTCACGTATTGTATGTAACAGACCTCAAATTCCTCTCACATCGGGAAGTGAAGACCTCGAGGTGTTAGCATTTCTTAAGCCACCGTTACTAAGGTGCAACTTAATAGGTATAAGTGCAAACTTCTCTTGTGATAAGTTCCTCGAAGTGTGAAAACACGCTAACTATTTAGCAGATGTGTTTTGGAAATGTCACTACAAGAAATATGTCTGCTTATCACGACAGAGACGCAAATGATTGGACATTGGTTGGGATATACAGGTCAGAAAGTCAGTTATCGTTGTAATAAACTTTACTGGCAGGAATCAGTTGTGGCTCAGACTTGTGCGACGAGTGCTACCTAGTAAAGGTGTTTAAGTTGGATGGGTGGAAGTGAAGACAGCTATGGGGATACTTTCAGGCGATACTAAGGAGGTTTGACTTTTGAAAGCCACAGATGATAGGCATCATTAGGGGCGCCTAGGAGTACTGTTTTAAGTCCTAGATACCTAGGTAAATGGATAGTTTAGGTAGGTGCCAGGCGTACTATTGTAATTCCTGTCAAACAACGGAGCAGTTTATATGATTTTAGTATGTGCCTGTTGTCTAATCGATTGTTTGTACACATATATCGAATTCATATGGATTATCAATGAATTTCTCCCCCTGTGTGGGTAGGCCATATTTTAGTTCTCCAGACCACTAGTTGATTAGTGTTCACTTTAAACGTGCATTATCATTTATTGTCGTAATTCCTATCAGTTGATGTGTTGTATGCAAGTGATCGTGTGGACGTGATTCATTTTCATAACGTTTTTGCTACTGATAGTGTACATGTCAGAACGAGTGTAGACTTCGATAAAGGGGTGAAGTGCTGTTATTGTTAACTGTTTTGAAAGGTAACTGACGTCCTTTTGGTGTGAGTTTTTGCGTATGAAATCGGGCTTTTAGATACTGAGTTTGTACTTTGCAAACCTTCCATTTTTATGTAAATCAGACGATTTCGGAGTTCATTCTGGACGGTTATGTAGCGGATCAAAGAGGCTTTTGAAATCAGTCGAACCTTCAGCGACCAGTTTGTTTAACTGTTTGGAGTGAAGCACGTGGTGGACTGCTGGATATTCAGGGAACATGGGCGCAACCAGTCCTTGAGACCACGAGTTATGTTCGCCAAGGATGTTGCAAGGCGTAGGATAACACGAATAGTAATATCCTGTGTTGTAAGAGTGAGACAAGAGTTTTGAATCCTTGGCACCCAAAGGTGGGGCGGTATTATCAACCACTTGTGGCCAATAGGCGATGGAATACAACTCTTGACAGCATTTTATAGGTCATTGGAAGATGCGGTGATGGAACATTTTAAGCGGAACGCTCTACAAGGAAAACTGTGAAGGGGAGGACGGAGGTAATGTGGCCCCACACTCCAAAAGAAACTTCCGGCAATGATTAGCCGGTAGGCAAATTCGAGGAGTCACTCCGTTGTGGTATGACTTTATATGAGACTTTGTTCTTAGTCAGTGGGGATAAATAATCTTTTCCCAAGAAATGCAACAGAAGCAACAGTTAACTAGGCCATTACTGCTGGTGACCTCAGTACACCATTCAACACCAGTGAGAAACCTACCTATTGGTCAGTCTTCTACAAAGATCCGCTGAGCGTCACCAAGACCGTTGGTCTCTAGTGCACCGCTGAGGATGATACACATTACAGAGGTGAGGTTATATACTTACAAGCTACCACCAACTTATAAGGAATGTAAAAATTGAGCCTGGAGGAGTTGAGAGCAGTCATCTGGCGTTTTCATTTAACTTCACTGCTAAGGAAAACTCCTCTCTGGTGCCTCCATAGCGAGGCCGACCCTTCACAGAAGTGAAATCTTTCTCCAGCACCACTCACTGAAAGAAAATGAATACTAGGGGTGGGTGAGTTCTGTTATCAGTTGGGCAGCCAATGATTCCTTTAATGTGATATAAATTCCCCCTAAAGGAACTCGTGGATGAAAACGTTTCACTGAGTGGTCCCAGAGGACCAGGTGAAGACCATGACCAAATGAGGACTCTAGTGTACCAAATTAGACTGCAATAATATGCACGAAAATACACGTCGATTCGCGGCTCAGAGGAAAAATACTAGTATGGAAGGGTGATCTTAGAAACTGCAGATGTGGATCTCCTAACAAATCAGAGATAACTCAGACTTTTAGTGATTCATACGACAGGTAACTTCATAATAATGATGCTAATGGTATGCACTTCAGTGTGAAATTTTGGGTAACCCAAAAAGTATGGCCCAGTATAGAGCAGCAGAAACCATGCAGTTTAACTTTACCCTCTACAGTCTAACAAGTATGGAATTTCTAGATGGCTGAGGTGGCTTTCACCGTCAGTCGGTTGATAAATAACTATGAGAAAACGAAAAGTCTGCACACATCGATGAGGAGAGCAACCTATTTCTGATGGACTGTTGTGGTAATGCAAACAAACCACTTTCTCAGTTTGTTTGTTTTATTTGTATCCTCCATAGTACTCTTTCATTCGGGATTCCTCGTTTTCTTCCCTCTCTCCTTGGCCGACGTCTCTGATATGGGATTATGTTGGTCTATCTTCAGTTCGCTTTCCGCTCACTCACTCTCCTGTAGGGGTAAATAATTCCCCAAAATTATTGACCACAGCAATCACTCACCATTGGATGCTGACCACCACTGTTTAAGTCGACTTATTTAGCTGAAGGCTTCCGGCCAAGCATCCCCGCCATTTGGTACCCCGTTGTGTCACGTGCACGATCACTAGCTAGCTAAGCGTTTGCCTGAAGGCTTGTTTCGGTCCCGAAATATATCACGTAGTTTGCACGATCAAGTATTGGCTTTTGCTTTGTTTTTGGTACGCGAGAACTAATAAATTAGAAGTTGCTGTGTAAGAGAATTCCGTCAACCTCTAAACTCCTAACTTTCTTCTCTGACTGTTCTCACTTAATATGAGGGATTTTTTGTCGAAAATACCATTTAAATTCCCCGCTGTGATACCATCATTGGAAGCATCATACATTCATGACGACACAATAAGACGTAGTCCATCTGAAACGTGTGTGTTGTAGAAATTCATACATTCACATTATATATAAATTGAGCGATTGAGCTTTCTGATTTCAGCATTGAGAAAGAAGTCAAG
Organism: Trichobilharzia regenti; assembly: GCA_944472135.2. NCBI lineage: Eukaryota > Metazoa > Platyhelminthes > Trematoda > Strigeidida > Schistosomatidae > Trichobilharzia > Trichobilharzia regenti. The sequence goes on along the minus strand of OX235264.1, from coordinate 53,693,262 downwards.
GAGGTAGAGTTTTTGCGCTGCAATTTTCAAGAGGTTTACAGCTGTTTCGTGACGCTGAGAAGCCCAGTTAACAAAAGATAGGTTTATGTAAGCATAACACTGGGCCATAGTGTATCAATATATATCACCTTGGTTTGACACATCCAAAGCAAAAATATGCGTTTACTATCAATTGAACGCTAAGTCTTAATAGGGGTTTAAAGCTTACTACTCTTACATCTTCAAAATATGAAAGTGGTTGCCGTTTTGTTATTTCGCTCCTTCTGGCGCGAGATGTTGGGTCCTTCTTGTCCTCAAGGTCACTTGTTGACTGGCCAGTGTTGTTCTAGGCGGTTCGTTCTTAGTGGTTTTTTTTATTACTAGGCAGTAGCTGAGTGAACGAATTAACCGATTATTACTTGAACATTCGCCTCAAATAATAGATTTGAGTGCAAATCAATGTGTTCCCTCCTCTGAAACTCGAGTTTCAGGGAACCGCATAATTTTATCTCCCAAACTTCTCATTGGGACACAGGCAGCGTGGGAATTTTTACTGATGTTTGTAACTAAAGGTCTCAATACTTCTCAGTTCCATCTGGCGTTTAAACTACTGAATCAGGTGAGGAGTTCCAGTCGTTGACCACTCTGTGACATTCTGAATTCTACACGTATTTTATTTGACCTCGGTTTGAGCACCTTCTTGTTGTGACCTCGTAATTGTGTCCTTTTTCTAGTTGGGCCGATGTTTCGAGTTTCCATTTAAGGATTTCATGTGAGCTAGTTTTGTGCTTTACCTAGTGTGAATGCTGAGCATTGCAAAGTATGGACTGTCATCTTACATGATCTGCATAACTTGAAAATATTTCAGTACATTTTTGGAAATGGAGGTGTTCTCCACCAAACCTATTGGTATCATGGTTTGGCCTAGGTTTGGAAAGATACCTCATACCATACTTGATTTCCTCTTCAGAATTTCAAAATTTAAGCAGCTTGCTTTTAAAATCACTTGTAAGTTTCATTTTCCTATCCCTATAGCGGACAGTGCTACTACATTTTCAGAAATCTTTTGAGGCACTTGTTGAAATCTCGGTGCCCTTGGAAGTTACTCATATTTTGATTTCCTAGAGTTAATAATAGTAGTGACTGTATTCTAAACAGTACTTAAGATAATTCCTAATTTTCTACTTGTAATGTAATGTTGCATGTGTCTCTAAACGAGGCTGTTAAAGAGAAACATTTAAGTTTTAGGTAAAGATTCAGGTAATAAAGGATAATGGACTTCTGTGACCTGTGTTAATCCCTGCAATATATACCTCTGTGGAGATTCGATTTCTCTTCGCAGACATTCATCCATAGAGCTGATTAAATAAAGTATAATTATATTTTAATAGTTTACACACAATGATTAGTTTTGTTATTGGTAATATTTCGAGCAAAATTACCAATAACAAAACTTATCATTGTGTGTAAACTATTAAAATAGTTATACTTTATTTAATCTAATCCACAATGCTCAAACTTTTTACTGATGGAGCTGATATTACTTGATCGGGTCTGGAGTTACAGTCGTTGACCGCTCTGTGTATTTTATTCGTCCGTGGTTTGATCATCTTTTTGTAGTGGCCTCGCAAAGGTGTCGTATAAGGAAAGGAAAGGTCAGTCCCAAAATCACACTTTAATATACGATATGATAATGGAAAGAGGTCTAAATGGTCCATCTCTTCTCAGAAGTAAGGTGGTAGATACCACTGACTAATTTAGTTCCTACCATTTGTACTCTTCCCAAGACACGTGCCTCCTTCAAGCATAGATTAGCCTCTTGTATACATTATTTTAGGTGGGGCCTGACATGTTGCATAGAGTACTTTAGGCATAGACTCGTCTAAGAGCTTAAAAGCCCTTATAAGTGCACACAGCATTCCGAAAGCCTTGGCAACAGATGTTGAAACCAGCCAGTCAGCTGTATTGGTATGCAGTTATTTCCAAATTATTGCTGACAATAATTCTCAAGTTTTTCGTCCCTTAACACAAGGCAGTTGTTGATGAATGAATTAACTGATAATGACTTCAGCAACCACTTCAAATAAAAGGTTTGCGAGTACGACCTGTAGTTAATCTGACCTAAGTTCATCACTGCGCTATTTCTAGAATTAATGTCCAAACTGCAGTGATCGAAGCATTCCGTTAATTTATTTCCACTACTGCATGCCCTTAGGTGACTTAGAATGAAGTCATCGGCCTGGTAGACAAGACTTTTGTTAGTAACCTCGATTGTTACAGTACACTTATTCAAGTTTATAACACAACTTGCAGTTTCACTAGTGCCTATGTTATGCTCTTGTGAAACTTAACTAATTCCCATGTCTTCTCAGATGTATACAGTGAGCCCACCACCTTCTTGGTTAACTACTTTGTCTACTCTGACGCTGATATACTTTGGTATGGGTATAGTGAAGCCCACACCCATTAACAACCATGTTTCAGTAATAACAGTAATAGATTGTAGTCCTTCAGATAGTACTCCTAATTCAGGAAGCTTGTTCCAGCGACCACACGCCTTCATATACCAAATGGATACGTGTGTTCATTCAACTTATGAATAGAGGTCTTGGTGAAACCTCACCACCCAAGAACTCAATATCGTAAGGTCTTTTTCTTAACGAAGCCTCCAATTCCTCTACTGCTTTCCTCCCTTTAATTCCGTCCTTTAGGGGCAAATCAGACCTTATTCCCAACTTTTCATCCTTGATCTTAGATGCATTGTTGAGAATAATATTCTTTTCCATTTCATTCCCTGGTACTAGTTTTTTGTAATCGTCGAGAACTTTCAACGATTCTCGATGACCTTTCTCGTATGAACTCCGTTTGTTGTGTAGGGAAGTAAGTCATGACAAAGCCAACTGCATCGAAATCATGTGAATGGGGAGTAGCTGGATCCACATTCGATTCTTCCAAGTTCCATACAATGACACCAAGTGGAGTAAGGTTTTGAAACCGTACTGATGGCAGTAAAGACCTTAATAATAGATCCCACCGTCTTTTATTTTCTATAGTTTTCTTTCAACTTGGTTTTAGGTACTACCCAAGTGGACTTAGTTTCTTCTACTGCGCTGTCACCGCAACCAGGAGCCATCTGTTAACTTGACACGCTATGCTTCGTCATAGTAGTTTCGCGAGCTAGTCTTACAATGCTGGTATTACTCGCCCTCTTGGATTTTCAAGGTTTCTCACGTGTCTTGACAGATTTTTGAGTACACTGCACCTCTCTAGTGTTCATTACTTCAGGGTGTGATTCTGCCCCAATTTTATGGCTCAGCTCAAAGTTGTCATTACTGTCAGCGAGTTTTAGATGCTGACTTGTTTCTCTCATCTACCTTTTGACTAGTTTTCATCTTTGCACATTCGTGTATATTAACCTTCAGTTAACTTTATGAAACTGCGACATTGTCATTGTTTTTGAAGTTCAAATATTGTACATTTCATAATCTGTTTGTCATTGCGTTTTTAAACTCCTTAATTTTCTTGACTACCTCCAAATTATGGTAATAGTTGAATTTTAGGTGTGATATTCGAAACAACTGTTGGAGATATAGAACTTGATATGATTATACATGGAACCTTGTTGTCACGTTTCACACATCAGAAAACTCAAATTAGTGTCATAAAAGTGTTATTAGCCACCTTTATGTAGCCAAAATCTTATGACCAAGGGTGATTTCTAGATTTTCATGACGACTTCTACTGCTAGATTAATATTTCACATGATTACTACCCGTTTGTGGAGCTGTGACTTACTGGTGTAGGGACTTGTCTGTCGGCCATTTGGGTCGTTGGTTCGTACCTACCGAGGTGTGGGGACCCAATTGGTAACATTAGCCTCCACGAAATAAGTGTGGCTCATTATTAACTGAGTGCGTATGCAAATGGTTGTTAAGTAATATTAATTAATTAATTAACCAGTGTGTGAAGCGGAATTTTATGAATCGTACTTTGCGTTATTTTACACTTGCCGTACATTGATAGATAATTGACCGAAGTGGTTTGTTATTCTAAATGCACTATATCTGAAGTATTGTTATTAATATGATTACACTTAAGTCTTTTGGCAATTTAACGCCTTTTAGTGATGGAAATATTATACAACTATCCACCGAATCCTGCGGTTGGAACCTCAAACAATAGCGAAAATAGTCGTTCTGACCAGGAATCAGCTACAATGTCGGCTAAAGTACAAGATATGTCCGTGGCCCAACTGAGAAATTTCAGTTGTAGTGGTCCAAGTATGCTCCCTAGTCTCCCGAATGGCCATCTCCCTACCATCACTAATCAATGTAGTGCATTTGGAAACGTGTCGACAGAAAATTATCTCAATCATTCGTCACCGCGTATATCACCCTATCTCTTGGGAATGCTTCAGTGTCGGCCAGTATCTTTACCTCTTACAAGAAAAGTTGTAAAAGAAGGATGGCTTATGAAACGTGGTGAACATATTAAAAACTGGAGACGTCGATATTTCAAGCTGCGAGAAGATGGAACATTTTACGGTTATAAAAGTCAGCCTAAAGTTAGTTTACTCCCCTTAATATTGATAGATTTTACAATGTCACACAACCTTATGTAATGATATGCATTCTTTACAATCCGTAGCAGAAAACAGCAGACAGAATGACTAAGTAACGTTATCTTTGAAAATATTTTGGTGAATGTTAATGGTCTTGATAAATTAAAGTAACCTGCAAATTCCCTGCATTTTTCGTTGATTTTGGCTTTTAAAATTACTGAATTTCCTAGTCAGCATGCAGGGATGTGGGTTAACCCGAGTGTACACTGCACAATAAATCAACTGCATATGCTGCGTTTGCTTGCAGTCATATGTAACGTATGGTAAGTAATGTGGAAATTCGGTGTGTGCTTCTTCGATGATCCAGTTTATCGTTTCAGCATTGTATATTTACTTCAATCTATTATTGTGTTGAGTGGTAAGCAATTTCTTGACCAGTTTCAATAGTTGGTTTTTAATTAGACTGTTTGATTAAAAACGTACGGGTTTTTAGATTTGTTTCTAGATCATATTGCCTGGTGTGCATATGGTTGGAAACAATTGGTGACATGGCTCAAAATCGTTCTCAGTGGCGTAGATGCATCCACTCCTTGTGACTTATGACTTCCAATGAAACTGTTTTGTTCTTCGTTATTACTCTTCCTTTGTCTCACACCTCTGCTTACTGTCTCTATTATGCTTTTCTTGTATTTTCTTCTCTTGCTTTGTGTGCTACATGGAGTGTGGCGACTTGAACTTCCGCACATATATGCAAAGTTCTATGTCGAAAACAGACAGACAGACAGACTGGTGTGCATATTAAGAAAATGAGATAAAATATTACTTAACAACCTCTTGCGATCCTATACAGTTGACAATGAGTCACACCTATAGTGTGAGGGTTAGTGATACGTCCTGGCTGCCCATAGCATGATAGATAGAGCAGAGCTCAAACACGATCTAATTGGTCAGGCGTTGAGCGCCTAAACCAGTGAGTTACATCTCCTCATATGTGTATATTAAACTTGTAAAAAATCCTCAACTGATTGCTTATGTCTCATTGTATATTCATTGTGCTAAACCACAGCTTTTATCACCGGCATTCTAAAATGTTTATTTAGCTAGATGGAATTTTAAATGTTAGGTCTAGTTTATATATATATATATATATATATATATATATATATATATATATTTATGATGGAACTTCGGTACAGTTTGCAGTTTTATGAAGAACAAAATGCATTATTTATTAGTAGTTTTTGATTTAGTTCTGCCAACTCAATCACAGTGAATGCAACTAACACGTCCGTTTTAAATTCGTGTTTTAAATTCTGTATTTATGAAATTATTATACTTGGTTCAGCTCGATAAATATATTTCCCACTGGGCATTTATCTAAAGAAATACATCTTTGATGTAACAAAGGATAAAAATTACAGTAATGTGAGTACTGTTAATTGACGAAGGTATACATTTGACATCATGTGTACTTTTAGTATATTTTATTAATTTTTCATTATGGATTATATATTAGTACAAAGAAATGGCGAGTCTAGCCTACCGTGTGGTCCACTATACGTCACCAGCTTATCTAAATGTTAATTTCTTTTGTTTTTAGGATGATATGGCACAACCGTTAAACAATTTTACTGTCCGTGGTTGCCAAATTATATGCCTGAATAAACCCAAACCTTACACCTTTCTTATTCGTGGTTTGCAATGGACTAATGTAGTAGAGCGATTATTCTTTGTTGAAACAGAAGCAGAACGCAATGATTGGCTTGGTGCGATTCAAAGTGTAGCTAACAGGCTGAGATCCTCATGTGAAATGCCAATATCTGTGCATAGTGTGGACTTATCCGACAATGTTGTTGTTGATATTCCCCAAAGGTCAGTTTTTAAAGCCAAATAGGTGTTTGTTTTGTTAAAAGTGGTTTAAACCCTCTGTGGTTATAAAAAAAGATAAATGTCTTATATGAGGCAGCTGTTGTTTAAGGCCACTTAGTGCTACATATAATCATTCAAATCTAAGCAAAGGGTAACCGAATCCTTGTCTCATATATATATATATATATATATATATATATATATAACATGGTGTTGATGGTTTATTGGTAGATTGTGTTTGACAACTAGGCATTTGGGACAGGCTCAATTTACGGTCGACATACTCCTAAGCCTCACCTAGCCGGTAGTATGCCAGGTAAAGAGGGAAGGTTGAGTATGAGACTGGTAATTTCATCACGTAGAAACAGCATCACCACCGTTACTGAAACTTCAAAGCTCAAGATTGAACCCCTGTGTTCCCTCCAGAGCACAAGAATGATAAAAACATTTACAGTTACAAAATATTTATGTTAACACGTGTAAATGGTATGATGATGACCTCTGGTTTTATGGATAGAAAGTTATTCCAAGATATTTGTCTGACTTTATATTACTTTCTCTATAAATTTATTCAGTTTAATGAACTTAAATAAAGTATTCTAACCGAAAGGTACGAGTAATGTTTATCTGTTGTCTAGACTTTTGTACTTGAGTAAAAGCACTATGGTTTAGTCATTGTGTAGTTTTATACTAACGTTTCTTACTAAAATACTTAGCGTATAGTTCAGTTGGTTGATGGTTCGATTTCTAATTCTAACCTCATCGTAATGTTGTACGCTTTCTTCAACTTTAGTTATCATTCTTTTACGTTAAATACCATTTTTTTCAAGTATTTTATGTATGTTTCAACAATGACATATTGGTTTTCGCACAAGATAATGAACTGCATTTGTTGTGATTGTGCGAAACCGCCTAACCCCGTTAGGGTAACTTCATGAACTTCTGTTTATGAGTCTAATACTTCGACCAACATTTCTTAAATACTCTAGTTGAAAAGATGTAAGTTCTGCATCTCGTAATACGTAGTTCGCTTTTGATTTTTCTTTTCCACACGATCAGTACAATTCTAAATATGTGTATGAATGTGTTGTTGTTGGTGTATGTGACGAGTTGAATTAGTAAGAATTCACATATCATTACAAATTAATAAATGAATCAGTCTTTAAAGCCCAGGTTTTCTTGTGCATGTGACTGTGTATTAAGTCACATATTTTTATTGTCTACACAATTTCTTTTTTAAAATACTAACTGAAAATGCCGAATGTATTATAAAGTGGAAAAAGAAATGCCTTTGATTTTAAAAAATCGCAATCACTGAATTATTCACGCTTCTGTTGTATTTTAGCATCATTGATATTGCAACTGCAGGCTGTTCTGAGTCACGTGCATAGCCTCTACTTGCTAAGCCCTATTCCCTGCTTTCACACGACGGGGGTGATCTTCACAAAAGTGGAAGGGTGAATGCGAATATCTGGGGTTCACAACCAGATTGGTGGACATTCTGGTCTACTTAGGGGAGCTGGAAAACCCTGATTCCAAACCTGTGGTGCACACGGACTCCAGAGTCAGAAAGGATCGAATGGCGTATGAACCCGTTTTAGTCACCGGAGGCCATGGAAACGCAACTGCTGTTGCTGCTTTACTGTCTTGTTTATGAGGTTTCAAGTCAAAGTGTCAGGGAGGTGGTTGTCACCTTAGGCCAACCACGTGATTCGGTCTGGGTGTCCGGGGAGTATCGCGACTCTCGCACAAAGTATGAGATTTTGTGTGGTGCATCTCTTGGTATTCATGATGTACCAAGTTCGCGTTTTAATAATAATATATCATAAGTATCATGCATATTTTTTCCTCAAGTTAACGCTTCATAAATTAGTGTTTACGGGTAGAGGAGTTTCAATGCCACTCATTCCACAGTGAAAAGTTTAATTTAGTTATAAGCCCTACTTAAAAGTTGTAAAAATCATTGTTTCATGTCCTTATGGGAGTATTTTTTATTTGGTGCTAGCGTATAGCCGACGCTTGAAATCTGTTTATTCGATGTTTTGATAATTTCAATAACCCACGTATCGTTTAGTGTACAATTGCCTGATTCTTTTCTCTACTACATCCCTACTTATATATCGCAGACCTGTGAAGCGTTATTCTGTCAATGACTTTCGACTTCTAAAAGTTTTGGGTAAAGGTACATTTGGAAAGGTGATTCTATGCCAAGAAAATGAAACAGGTCATTTTTATGCGATGAAAATACTAAAGAAATCTGTACTGATTGAAGTAAGTTAGAAATTATAATGTATGATTTTTACCAAACATTTCCACTTACATATTCATACACTTTACAAAATCTCAACGATACTTTTTGTCATCAGAAATTGCGTAGTTGTTCCATTACTTAATGAGACTGTTTATAGTTGTTTCCTGTCTCATAGCATATTGTCCGGCTATATATATATATATATATATATAAACTTATTTGGAGTTTGTATTACAGATTTTGTGTAGGAAAGCGACAAAAGCTTAGCAATTAACCCATCAAGCTCAGAAAACACAAGCGCACCAAAATCATATACTTGAGCTACAAATCTCTATGTATATGAACCCCTCATTATATTAGCACGTTTTAGTGGAAGCCTTTCTAATGTTCACTACCCTAATTTGCTGAAGTCGCTAAAGTAGTCAAAGGAAAACGCTAGAACGACAAACATCTGAATTAGCCCGGAAGTTACTTACAATTGGTTCTCTTGACAAATTTTAGTAAAATGGGCTGCAGATCTCTTATATTGTGTGGAGATTGCTCAAGCTGAAGTGGGTATAGCGAGATTTGAACTTGGGGTGTACTGGCTGAAAGTTGAATGCTGAAGTCAATAAGTCATATCAACTCCGGATACTTAGAGTTAATAATTGAAAACTTTTGTTGATGTGGTTCAAAGTAATTTACAATAGCTCAGATGTATTCACCTATCTTAATTGGAGTTTTCTTTTATACATGCTTTGCTCATTGTTTTTTTTATATTTCTTTACGCCCCCAGTAGAAACATAGGGCTTCACGGTGCAGAGTCTTCTGAACACTTTGAGCAGCAATCTCCGTATGTTTGGCATGCGATTCGCCCCTACAAAATGTAAGATGCTGCTACAGGACTGAACCACGTCAACTCCTAACTTAGTGATAGGGAGTGAAGTGATAGAACATGTTGACCACTTCACCTATTTGGGAAGTTGTATTAGCACCAACGGACTGATCGGCGATGAAATCTCAGCACGGATCCGAAAAGCTCGAGCTGCTTTCGCTGACTTACACCATCTCTGGCGTAGGCGTGACATCCGGCTATCAACCAAGGGACGTGTGTACTGCTCAGCAGTTCGCTCCGTCCTTGTCTATGGCTCTGAAACATGGCCAATACGAGTTGAAGACATGAAAAGGTTGACTGCTTTCGATCATAGATGTCTGCGATCTCTGTCTCACGTTAGGTGGTTTAATAAGGTAAGGAATGTTGACGTTAGGCGTAGTGTTGGGCAAAGAGGGAAAATCAATCGACGAGGCTATGAAGTTACATAGATTGAGATGGCTAGGTCACGTGCTGCGCATGCCTAACCATCGCCTCCCCCGACGGGCTTTGCTAGCTGATATAGGTGAAGGTTGGAAAAGAGACAGTGGTGGCCAAACAAAAACATGGCATCAATCCATGAAATCCTTGACAGTTAAACTGAGTCAGGTAGGGAGATGTAGACTCCCGGGTTGGGGGCCTCGGGACTCTAAGAATCAATGGCTGGAGACAATAGGTGACATGGCTCAAAATCGTTGTCAATGGCCAGCGCAGATGTATTCAGTCTCTGTAATCTTTCATATTCCTTTCGACCATTACCCATTCTGTTTCACTCTTATACTTGTCAAACTCTATTGATTCTCTTCACTCATCTTCTCGTCTACCTCTGTGTGCTATTTGGAACGTGGCAACTCGAACTGCTGCACTTCGGTGCCAAGTTCTACGTTGGATCCAGACAGACAGGGCTTCACGCTAGAGGCTTGAAGTTTCTATAGCAGTGGTGTTGATTTTTTACTGGATGGGGTTTCTAGCCTCATGCCCAACCTTTCCTCTTTACCAGTCTTGTTGCTGGCTTAGCGAGCTGAAGGAGTACGCCGGCTGGGGATCGAACCCCGGACCACCTGCATGGTTGGCGAGCATTCTACCACTGTGCCACCGACGCACTTTGCTCACTGTATTATTCCTCTGTCTTTACTTTTATCTGTTTTATTTGTTTGCTTTGGGAATGTAACTTTTCTATTATAATTTATTTTTATTCCACAATAGAAAGAAGAGGTTGTTCATACAATGACAGAAAACCGAGTATTACAACAATGCAAACATCCATTTATGACTGCGCTGCGTTATTCATTTACTACACCGAATTGTTTGTGCTTTGTCATGGAATATGTGAATGGTGGTGAATTATTTTTCCACTTGCAAAGGGATCGTATCTTTTCAGAAGAAAGAGCCAAATTCTACGGGGCTGAGATTACACTTGCACTGGGTTATTTACACAATCAGAATGTTGTCTATAGGTATATATTAAGTGGATTCAAGATTCATTTCAAATCCCATTGTATATTAGTATCTATCTATGGATTTTCTCGGTGTATAGTTTAGCTTTTGCATTTCTTTTCATATTCAGTGGAACATGACTATATCCAGACAGTTGTATCACTTAAGAAAATACCTGAAAATGGTAGACTCTATCATTGTGTGAAAACTGTCTTCAGGTTTCTTTTTATGAAGATATTTTGATATTCAAAAGCGATAATTAAATGGCAGGAATTAGAGACAAGCTATCGTAAAACTTGATACTAGCTTTACATAAGTACCTGTTTTCAGGATCATTTTCAAAAGTACTTTATTGCGTATGCACCCTAAATCAATGATGTTGCACTTATGTGTATACTGTGAACTGGAGCGGTTGTTAGTTTTAGAATTTCATTCAGTTAAGTTAGTGGTATATGCATATATACACCAGGCCTATCTGTTTTTGCTAAAAAGTAACTCAATGAAGTGGGTGCGCAGTAGTACTCTTCCAAAGTAGATCTAAGTACACCTGGTTGATGTGTCCCACATAGAGCGAAACCGCGTCTACCACTAATCATAAAATACGTTTTACAGCTCTGAAATGGTTTAGCAACTTATGGTTACTCTTACTTCAATAGCTGGCATTGGCTTGTATTCTTCACTTCATTCGCTGGATAGTCTTCAAGGATAAATAAATAAAAGTAATCGTTTTCAGTGGTTAGAAAACGTCTTTATTTAACTGTAAGTATCAAATAGTTAACATTTGCATTTCTTGAATTGACGTAAGTGTTTGCTGTCTCTACGGTACTGATGTTTACATCTTAAAGTATCACAGTCAAATCGATCATTGTTTATTCGATTGGGATTGAAGTAGGACTAGAATTGGCAGTTTTTAGGGTTGCATGAGTGACTTTAATAACGTTTAGAATGTAATTTTCTTCAGAACATATCATTGCTTATATTAAGGAAATTACATGAAATGTTTGTATCTCTTCTGTTCTATAAACATACTTGTTAGTTGTTTCCGTTTTTGTACGGAGCCGTGAAAAATTGACTGATACACACGGCTGTGGATTTCATTCTTCCATTAGTACAGCAACTCACTCATACTATACTGCAATTCAACAACCGTATCCATCTTGTTGAAATGAATGACACGTCTTATGTAAAGATAAATAGTGTTGTCAGATTGTGAAAACTTAACTAAGTTGAATGACCTACCTGTTGAAAGTCAAGTTTCCAGACGATTGGACCACAACTTCAGACTTTCGGTCGGATCTAAAACGTTTAAGCTTATCTGTGTAGAAGGGGTACATACTAGTGTTCTCATGAGGTGTTTCTAGTGGATTACGTAGCTAGTAATATGGATTCACGTTCAAGTGTATTTAGAAATACATTACCGTAACTAATATTATCGTATTCCTTTTTTTTGTCAGGGACCTTAAATTAGAAAATCTATTATTGGATAAAGATGGACACATAAAAATAGCTGACTTTGGTTTATGCAAAGAAGACATGTACTATGGTGCATCTACAAAGACGTTTTGTGGTACTCCTGAATATTTAGCGCCTGAAGTTCTGTTGGATAGTGATTATGGGCGTTCAGTCGATTGGTGGGGTCTTGGTGTTGTAATGTATGAGATGATGTGTGGACGCTTACCCTTTTATTCTAGTGATCATGAGGTTTTATTTGAGCTGATTCTTCAAGTGAGTTAGATACCAATAAACGTTTTGTCGTTGTTTCTCAAATCATTTCATCCAGATTTTATTTTGTTTTGTTTTGGTAGCGTTTAACTGTAACCCCTGGGTCACCACACTTTGAAGCTGGTACTTCGATGCTAAATCTGTTGAAAAATATAAAAAGTATTGAATAGGTGTATACATTAATTTTATGCCCTGTATTTGTGGTATACTTTCCAATAGAAGAGTTAGGTCGTGTGTTTCCACCATTAATAGGTCCAGAGGATTCCATTAGCTTCTGAAGCCATTTACGGATATGATGTGAAGCCATTACTTACTCCCTATATATATCGCACATGTTTAAATTGCTGGATACAGTTGAATGTAACATCATTTTTAGTATGTTCTAAGGGCTTAGATATATAGGTTTCTTATTCTCAATTATTTCGATTTCAGCTGCATAAAACGTCCTTTTAATCACACCATTCAATCTTTGTGTAATTACCAAGCTTCTATAATTGATCACCTATGTAGTTTAGCTTGATACGTACGTCCTTCTTAGCGGCGAGTTGGCGAAAGGGTCTTAGTGTTCTGACCGCTTTTTATCTCCTGATGAACTTGTGTGGGTACTTATTATCAGCCAGAGTTTCTGTCAGTTTTCTTTCCTCATATTTAAATATATCCTCTATGCATATTCGTTAAATCCTACCTCGCCAAGACTCTTTTGTACCGAACAGGAGAGAAGCTGTGATAATTAAGATACTGTTATGTTCAGGTATGTTTTCTATAAACAGATGGTTGCATTGATCCATTGGGCCGTCAACTAAGTTATATATATTATATATCGAAACATAAGCAACTATCTTTCTCTTCCACACACGAAACATGTTATTTTGCGCTTCATTAATTCGATCTAAAACTGAAGTGGCAGAAAACGGACTGTCACTTATGATTAAAATGCCATCAACATATCTTCTATAAAGTGGTACATTTTCAGTTAAATCTTCTGATAAACTCTCGATGTGTAACAACAGAATGTTCAGATAGATATATTATTCTGTCGCTAATGCAGTATTGAACTGTAGAAATATGTGAGAGTAATATTCCGTTGGAACACATTGCCTGTATCACACCACCACAGATGTACGATTTTTAGATACCTAAAAGTCATCAACTTGAAATGTTTGTGTATGTGTTATTAGATATACAAAGATATTCTCTGTTACTACGCTTTAAAGTTCACTGAGTAGGGAGACCTGATCCTACACGTTAACGCTAATTAATATGTGCAACTATCCACCCTGTAGTTTGGCTTTGTATCAGTTATTGCTAACGTCACACCATTATAATTAAGAGCTTTATTGAACCTAGATATCTGGTTTTCACTGATTGAATTCTAAAGCTCATTACCCGATTACAATGTACTGTGGTCTTGTATCACTTAGTTGCATTGCAAATCTAATCGATAGATTTATGAGTGCCAAAGACTTGTGAGCTGTGTTGGTCGTCATGTAGTAAGAGGTTTCTTTTCACTGTCTAGTCTTACTTAAGGTAATCCGCGACCCATAATAGTTCATCAGTGAAGTTTTTGATTTCGGTGCTAGGTAATGCATATAAAAATGTCAGAGGAATGATTTAATTTTCCCTAAGGCTGCAAAGACGCCTTATTAATGAATGTCAGCATATACGAAGCATGAGTCTGAAACTCCTTTATAGTGGACCCCCAACGTTTTCTTCTTTCACCTAATAAGTGTGCTGTTAAAAAATTAAACCTCATCTGCTTTTTGGAGACAAAAAAATATTTGAATGTTTACATTAGGTCATTAAATATCATTCATGGATGTTCTCGTCACAGATACTAACAGTTTTGTTGATATCCACCAAATTTCCTACCTGTGATATATTAGAGATTTTCAATAGTTTTGATATTACATCGTTGTTTTCGTATCATTGTCCATACATATCTCACCCATCAGTTGAGCAATGCTAAAAATAAGTTTAGAATAAGATATGAAGCAAATCAGTTAATTGATAAGTTTTTCGGTTTATAGGGATTCAAATAGCTTAAAACGTGTACTGTATACGTTTCATTGTTCACGTCACTGCGCTACTTTATGGGGAGTGTGAATACATCATGTAAAGTCAGAATATTTTCTCTGTGCGTGGAGTTCTGTGCTGCGGTTAGTCAGCACTAGTTCAGCTAATGACCTGATATAAATGTCGGAGTTCGTGTATGGATTCTATGTTCTATATAATAGAGAAGTATTCGTATGCATATCTAGTGAAGTTATCATCATTTCACCAAGCCATTTCTATTCAAGGTCTTTCGCCAGAGATCGTGGTGTCCTATTGAAACTTGTCTTGGATTCCTCTGATTAGTCTTCCAAGTTTTCATGCAGCCCCTTTTATTGTTATTATTAATATTATTATTAAAACCTTTGTTGATCACTTTATGATATAGGAAAATGTCTCATTCCCACCACATCTTACACAACCAGCACAAGATATTCTGTCCAGACTATTGATTAAAGATCCTACCAGTCGTTTAGGTGGCGGAACACAAGATGTTCTAGAAGTTATGGCACATCTGTTTTTCGCGTCAATTGATTGGGATCGTTTAATCAGAAAGTAAGTATTATCAGTAATTCTTCATCCTTTTTTCATTGCTTGAGTTCCTAGTGGAACTTAAGACTTCAGTTTTGAGGTCTTGGAGTTTCAATAGTTGTGTTATTGTGGGTGTGCTAGTTTTACACCCAATCGTCTCTCTTTTCTGGGTTTGCTATCAAGTAGTAAACTAGTTAAGGTTAAGAAGTGCAACGGCGAGGGAACCTGGATCGCGTACATTGTTGGCAAGTATTCCACCACTACACCATCAACACATAACTCCTTATTCTACTGTCGTACAGTCTATTCAACAGATCAGTGATTTTTGTATGGTTATATGTTTTAAAGTTAATATTTGGAGTTTCTTTAACCCCAACTGACTGTGTGAATCTAAAAAAAACTGTGCTAGAAGTCATAGTCAATGCCTTACACTTTTCACATTGCTTTTGAGCCGAGAGTTGTAGATAACATGTTTATGTTTCTCAATACGAAATCACTCAGCATAGTTTAAATTAGCAGTTGTATGCATGGTTCACATTTCGATGGGATGTCCAACTCATCTTGGTTACGATCTTTGCTTAGCAACAAGTAGTTTTGACTGACTTTCGCAAGTCAGAAGCACCAAGATTTCAACTTTACGCGATTTCAACGGTATCTAGTTGGAGGAAGATTACAGGATACAAGAAGAACTTATAGTAAAACGAATTTGATATCATCTTAAAAATATAAACTAGTTTTAGCTTAAAGACTGTTTGTTATCACAAGTCATAACACTGAAAGCAAATCAGCAAAGGGAAGCAATAAAATGCAGAACGAGTATATAGATTTGCTTGTCTGCCTGTCTATCTGTTTTCGACATAGAACTTTGCATATATGTGCGGAAGTTCAAGTCGCCACACTCCATGTAGCACATAAAGCAAGAGAAGAAGGTAGAAGAAATGCATAATAGAGACAGTAAGCAGAGGTGTGAGACAAAAGAATAATAGTTACGAAGAACAATATAGTTTCATTGGAAATCATAAGTCTCAGGGAGTCGATGCAGTTGTGCCATTGAGAACGATTTTGAGCCATGTCACCAATTGTTTCCAACCATTGGTTTTTACCGTCCCGAGGACCCCGACCAGGAAGTCTACACCTTCCTACGTGGCTTAGACTAACTGTTGTAGATTTCATTGGCTGGTGCCATGTTTTTGTTTGACCTCCGCTAGCTCTTTTCCAGCCTGACCCTATATCAGCTAACATTGTCCGTCGAGGAAGGCGATGACTAGGCATACGTAACACATGTCATAACCATCTCAGTCGCTGTAGCTTCACAGCCTCGTCGATTGATTTCCCCTGTTTACCTAGAACTCGACACCTAACCTCAATATTGCTCACCTGATTGTACCACTTCACACGGGAGATAGAGCGCAGGCACCTATTATCTATCAAAGACAGCTTATCTTTTCATGTCTTCCACTCTCAATGGCCAGGTATCACAGCCATGAAGGAGGACAGAGTGGACTGATGAGCAGTACATCCGCCCTTTGGTCGGTAGTCGGATATCACGTCTACGCCAGAGATGGCGTAAACTGGCATATGCGAAACTGGCTTTTTGTATTTGTGCTGAGATTTCGTCAGAGATCAACCCGTTGGCACTGGCTGATGGTACTTCCCAAATAAGTGAAGCGGTCAACGTGCTCTTGCTTGGGAAGATAGCTATCTTATTTAAACGTCAGAGATGAATGTTTGCCGTATTTATGCGACACAGAGTCAACAACTTCTTAGTTCTCATATTCCATGGTTGACGAACAGAATACCGACATTTCACTGTTTGTCTTTCTCTTCTGGCGATATACTCAGCTGCTTTTTAAAGCTGTATGTATCATTATTGAGATTTATACAACTGTTGAGTTATAAAATAGCTGGTCCACTAATTACATTTTGTTTTCTCATTCGGTGCAAAACTATGTTACATTTTTGTGACACTCACTTATTGTTGGTCGATTAAAATGTTCAGAACTCTTTTGCCATTTATTTGTTGATGTAGGGTATACATATATTTGTATTCCTCTGATAGGGCTATGTGAGTAACACATTTTGATCAAATGAACACTTTTTTGTAGGATTGTTACGTTCGTGAGCTGACGGATAAGTAAATATATTTAGTCTGTGTTTTAGAGTTGGAGTCTCTAGTTTTCAGCATTCAAAATTTAACTTTGGTGCTGGGGATGGTGCATATTAAAATTTCGCAGGAATAATCTAGTCTCTCCGTAGCCTTCAGAAATGTCCTTACTGATGATGGTTGTCAACGTGTGTGGAACTTTTAACCCCGAGGCTTCTTGGTAAGGAGATAATGAAATGACCCAACCATTTTAGTGCAATAAAAATTGTTACATAAATGACGATAGGCGGGTAGCACACATATTTGAAAATGTATTATTTTAGCTAGTTTTTTTCTATGTTTATACAGATCATTAATATATATGAAACAAAGTAAGGTATCTGTGGCTTTCACCCTCTTCTTTTTTGTGCGTGTTTATGGTGACTTAGCAACAAGTGCTGAAGTCACATGATTTGTGACGTAGCTGCACCTTTCGTTTATCTTTTCAAATAAAAAAGCAATAGTATCGTTTGCTATTAAATTGCTGAAACTCAATTATACCATGATTGCATTTTGTGGGGCAGTGAGCTTGTGCAGCTACATCGATTGAGATGGCTAGAAAATGTGCTGCCCATGTCAAGCACCTCCTTCCTCAGCGAGCAATGTTAGCTCATATTGAATCATCTGGGAAAAGAGTTAGGAGTTGTTAAACCAAAATCTGGTATCAATGTGTGTAGTCTTTGACAGTTGCTTCGTACAACTCGCGTAGGGAGTTGTAGACTGCTTGGTTGGGGTACTCAGGATTCTAAGAACCAACGACTAGAGACTACTAGTGATATGAGTCAAAATCATCCTCAGCAGCGCAGATGCATTCCCATATCCATCAAACTCTCATGTTTTCTATGTTACTATTCTTCCTCCGACTTATTTCTGTTGATTGTAGTTCTTTTGTATTATATATATATATATATATATATATATATATATATATATATATAATCTTATCTATTTTATCTTTCCTCTACTTTTGTGCCACATGGAGTGCATTTCTGTGCCAAGTTTCATATTAAAACTCAGTCATTTTGAGGTGGTAGTGAATATTGTTATTTATCGAATAGGCTGTTTGAGCTCATTTACCAGGATTAGATGCTTCATGTAACATATTTATTGCATAAGGTCAAATAATAACGTGTTTTCCGGACTGGAGTAGGTGGAGCGGTGGGATTGGAGAACCTGTTACCCAGTGACTGAAGGTCGAGTGCATCAGTCAACGAGCCACATCTCCACATTGCATATCTTATAAGCTACTGAAAATAAATTATAATTCATGATTAACCTAAATGGGGGTTTCCTTTTTACTCGATTGTTTTTCTCTACTTATAATATTTTTGCATCAACTTCATTGTGTTCTTGTTCATATATTCATTCACATTGTAGAGATATTCAGCCACCATGGAAACCAGATGTTATGGATGAAAAAGATACTAAATACGTTCCAGATGAATTTAAAGATGCATCAGTAGATCTTACACCACCAGATGATGAGGATAGTAGAAGTCAAATTGTCGATGGGCCATATTTTGAACAATTTAGTTTTCATGGTAGCCGACAAAGTTTGAATAGTAGAGTTAGTGGTTATAGTTTCGGTGAGGTATCTTGAACTGCTTTTTATTGTTCGTTTTTTTGCGACTATCTAATTCCCTCTAGCAGCTAAATATGTATTGATCTCACAACTTTTGTTTGAGATGGGAACAAGCCCCCGAAAAGAAAGAACAAATACAAAACAAACAAATCAATACACATGATTTAAGTTACTCGACATTACTTCTCTCTTTTAACACAGATAAAACCTAAACGATTATTCTTTCCATAATAATTGTGGCTTCATTGTGTTTTGCTCACTCATCTGATAAATACGTATTTATCTCTATAAGTCTTATCGAATTCTCATTTTGACATTGATAATAACTGTTTTAGGCCATTTATTATTATTTTTCATTATTATTGAATATATATTACAATATTTTCGGGTTTATTTATTACAACAGGTGTGATATTTCAATTATTCACCAGTCTAAGTAGTCATTACTACTGCCATTTATAGGTGTTTTTGTTTTTGTTGTTCTCGTTGTTGAATTTACCCTCATTTAGGCATCATGTTTATTATTCGACAGATTTTTGTCCTGTTTTTTCGTGATTATCAGCGGCAGTAACTCAGCTATCTCTCCATATCAATGTTTCCATTTTTTTCTTGCAGTGTGTGTGTATGTGTGCGCGTGTGTGTTATTCATCTCATTCATTCAACTGTTATCCTTTTGAGCAGTTTATTTTCTTCTAAAACGACCTTGTTTTAAGTATATACTGTACTTGATGTTATTTTTTATCAGTTAGTGTGGCTTCGCTGTTGTCTTGCGTTGTCAGCATCCCTTTTTATAGAAAGCTTTATGATCATCTGTCTTCTTTTTTATTTTTACTGTGGAACTTTATTGGCTTTTATTGGGAATGTTCCCCTTCATTTGCTCAGTGGTTATTTTTATTCCAAATATTTACATCACAAAGTTTATTTTATTTAACATCATACTTATAACAGATTTCATTATTTTAGTCATCATGAAAAGATTATGAGATTTATTGTAGTGTTTCTAGTATTCAATTGTATTATTATTATTTGCTTATGATAAATAAATAAGTTTCAGCACAAACATTATGTACGGTTTATTTTGTTTTCAACTGTGTATGTGTATGTTTTTTTGTTGGTTTGTTCGACTTTCTTGTAAAAGAATATATTCGCCTTGTTTTTAACAGCTACAAATTGATATCAGTTAGAAAGTTAGTTGTGAGCGTCAGCGATCCACTGCCCAACCGATATCTCCTACGTTCAGGTGTTGGCGAGGTTTGTATATTGCAGTGATCTAAAAGGACACACTTTTGATGTGGTTGTGTTCCCTGAGCTGGATGGTTAATTTGCGAAGCTTTCATCACCCTACTGAGTGACATCTTCAGCGCATACTTCAATTTGAAGTGAGCTTTTAGATTTCTCCACGAGTTTATTAATCATCTCTCCTGGTCACCTTCAACGTACTGATTGGTTGTTTTCGTGTGTTTTCACACCTTCTAGGTTACTTGTATTGGAGCTGATTGTTTCTTTGACTTGAACTTGTGTGTGAGGTTTCTTTCTTATCGGTTGATAAATTTTGTCTATCTCTATGTGTCTATTGATTGATGATTTACTGGAATGCCAAGCTTCTAAAAATTCTCTAGCATTCTTGTTGTTTCCTCTGTCTAATATTTGAACGTTGTCCCAGTCGAATTGATGTCCGTGGTTGTCTGTGTGTAGTGATATGAGGGAGTGGATATCATGTCTTTTGACGGCTACATAAAGGATGTCTCAGAAATCACTACAACACTCTTCAAACCTTTAGGAATTGATGTCGTACACAAACCAACAAAGTCGCTTCACTCAGTTCTATGCGAACCAAAAGACACAACAGTGAAAGAAGATAAAGCTAACATCACCTACAAAATAAATTGTAACAACTGCGAAAAACACTACACTGGCCAGAGTAGACGTTCCCTTCGTCTTCGTATCCACGATCATAAGCTAGCCGTCAAAAGACATGATATCCACTCCCTCATATCACTACACACAGACAACCACGGATATCAATTCGACTGGGACAACGTTCAAATATTAGACAGAGGAAACAACAAGAATGCTAGAGAATTTTTAGAAGCTTGGCATTCCAGTAAATCATCAATCAATAGACACATAGAGATAGACAAAATTTATCAACCGATAAGAAAGAAACCTCACACACAAGTTCAAGTCAAAGAAACAATCAGCTCCAATACAAGTAACCTAGAAGGTGTGAAAACACACGAAAACAACCAATCAGTACGTTGAAGGTGACCAGGAGAGATGATTAATAAACTCGTGGAGAAATCTAAAAGCTCACTTCAAATTGAAGTATGCGCTGAAGATGTCACCCAGTAGGGTGATGAAAGCTTCGCAAATTAACCATCCAGCTCAGGGAACACAACCACATCAAAATCATCCACCTGAGCTACAAATCTTCTCTATCATATCTTAAAGGACACACTACCTGAAATGCTGTTCCTGAAGGTCCCACCATGTCAGATGGGTCCTTCGGACAGCGGTCAGACTACACTAGTTGCCATCATTCATCGTATTCTGATTGCTATTTTAATCGTCTTCAACGATTTTACAATAGTGTTTCTTGAAACTGCATCAACTAGGAACAGTCTGTTGACCCCATATTTATTCCATTTCGCTTTATTGCACTTTCTTTTGCAGAATTGATCTCTCTTCAATTCGTATTGTGCTGCAACTCATCTGGAAGTTCGTTTGGTAGGTAGGTGGCCTGTTTGATAATTTCTATTTGTTTGTTTTTTTGGTACACAATGTGATGAATATGCGCATCAGAATCCTGAAAGAACAATTTAGCCTTAATGTTTGGTTGTGTGATGAATGGGATTGTCTGATTTGAGTGTGTCGTGTTGGATGTTTTTGATGTTGTGTGATTGATTGATTGATGTGTTGTTTAGTTGAGGTTGTTTGAGTTGTGAGGCGAATTTGTTACTGAAGGGTAGTGATCCGCCTAGTTTTCAATCTGATTGTTGTTGTTATCACTACTTGAGTTCCTAGAGATGAATTTCTGGTTATCGTAATCTTTTATATTTTGTTCATTCTTTTTTTGACAGAATAATTTCCGTCAAATAGTTGTCGTCAACTGTAAGTTAAGTTGTTTTTTTGTTTAAATAATTGTTTCTAGCACTGTTAATTCGGCGATGATTTTGATATTATTCGGTTCTTTGGATGATGAAATTTTGTTTACAGCTGTGAATCAAATATAGGTTTGTATTGCATGCCTTCGTGTGAGAGTTAGATCTGTTCTACTGCCGCTCGTATTTCGCCCGGGTCAATAGTTTTCTACATAATTCCTTACAGAAATTTGTGTGTAGTTTGTTGAGATAGTGTAAAATGTTTTGAGTAGAAGAAGGATTTTATTGTCAAAATAAATTATCAGCTTCGAATGTCTTCTCCACAACTGCGGGCACATCGTTTTGACTTAATGCCTGTTGTTTCCGGTGGTCACCTTTGTCCTAAGTAGAGCGGTAAATTAGTTGCTGTGATTAATGTATTTCATTCTTCAGTATGGTTGCGTGTGGATTTAGTTATGCGTAATTGTTTGTTTAACACTAGTCAGCAGTTACAAATGAGTAATGCATTTCATCTACATCTGCCCTTAACGTATAAATACCTTCGAAATTAATTCTTTGCATTTTGCTAATCGATATGTTGTTGGTAGTCTCGTAGTTACTGACGTCAGAAACGAATATAAATTATTCATCTGTAAAGTTGGATTGATTATTTTTTTAAACATTTACATTTCTTCTCTTGCATTTATATTGACGTGATTATGTGGATTATCGATTTTTTTAGGTGTATTTATTCTTCAAAGTCATCTAATTGCATCATGTTTTTTATAACTTTATTGTGTGTAGGTATCATGGGATTTGTAATGAAGTTCCCTGTACGACTTTTCAATTCTTTTAGCAGTTTATCTCTCAAGTCAGTGATGGTATGTCCATGTATTGAATTCTGTGTTACACAAAAACCATTTTTTGAGGGAAACAACTTTTTGTAACTGCTAAAATTTTGCTGGGTATTTTTAGTTGAGAAATCGGCCTTTGAAAATACTGTGAATTGCTCGAGAAAACTGAAAAATTCAGAAATATTTTTGTGAACTAACACTTAAAAGAGCAGAAGGGATATTACAGTAGGGAACGTATGTTTGTTTGGAATGAGTTCCCGGTGTTGTTCTTTCATGTGCCTGATTATCAGCCATACGTGTCGTGTAAGAGTTTATGTTTCTACCCAGTTGCACAGGTTGAAATAGGTGGGACGGGGTTCGCACTCGGGACCCACTGTCTGGAAGTCGGATGGTTAAGCCGACGAGCTCAGTACAAAACAGACTCCAGTATACGAGATAGGTTGCAATGTTTGGCATACTTTGTGACATGAAGGTTGCATTATTTTCATTGATGACGAAGTATTGCTGAAATGATTCGTTGTAAGGAAAATACCGAGAAAATATATTGTGTTAGCCAATGTACTTCGCCCGAATACAGCCAACTGAATAAGAGCCCATGAAGTGTTTGTCGTAACTGGCTGTAAGTGAAGTTTTAGTGTGGTTGTTTTAATGGAGTGTATTTAACGTATATAGTTAGAGAATTGACTTGCTCTCAGTAGAATAGCTCATCGACCCCAAGTTATGATGCTAACAAAATGTAGGTTTTCTGAATAGTCTGTGCGATATTTTGAATATAGTCGTCATATGGGTCTCTGTTATTAACTATAATATTGTGTCGCAAGTTTGATCTGAACCAATTTTCGTATTTTAGAGAGAGAAATAGGCAATATATATATATATATATATATATATATATATATATATATATATATATATATAGGAATTGTATCAGCCCTAGTGAACTATTTGCTTACGTAGTCTCAGCAAGAATGTGGAGCTTGTGTATTCTCAGTCGGTCAAAACGCTTACCCAAGTTCTCCTTGTTAAGGAATTATGATTCTTAATTGTATTCGTTTCAAATCTATCACCTAGTGCAATATTTTTTGTTTGCTGAAGCCTCTACGATGTCAAAGCCCTGCGTGTCCTATAACACTACTAACCTTCGCAAAGATCAACTTAACAGATTCTCGACACTTTTGTTCATCTGAAGAAGGAAAACCTGAGAAGCAAGTTGCTGAATTAGTAAAAAGCAGTCGTATTGTCTTGTTTATGAAAGGAAATCCCAGCGAACCGCGTTGTGGCTTCAGTAATGCTGTTTGTCGTATTCTTGAAATGCACGGGATTTTAGAGAAGGCAAGAAAAGGAGATGATCCCAAATTATTCGCATCATATGATGTCTTAGAAAGTGAAGAATTACGAGCTGGTGCTAAGGTGTTCGCTGACTGGCCTACTTTTCCTCAAGTTTATTTTGACGGTGAATTCATTGGTGGATGTGATATATTTTTGGATATGCATCGATCTGGAAAGTTAACGGAAGAACTAGAACGTCTTGGTATCGGTTCTGCTTTGAAAAAGGAAGAAGAAAAAGCATAATCTATGTCATCAAATATTTATACTTTGTACAGTACTTTTTTATAGTGAAATTTGTAACACATTGTAATACCTACAGTTAGTTTTATTTTGCATTACACTAGTCGATTAGTTAAATGCTTTCACCTCTTGAGTTAGGTTACGTACATTCATCAAAGTACCTTGTACCATAGTATATATCACGTTGTACTCTATTGATGAGACTATTATCCTGTGGATTTACCCGAAAATATCGCTGTTTCACGAAACAAATATTTCGAGTACTATAGACATTCTCGTTATCATTACATACTTATTAATTTTGGTATGCACAACGAATGTTGCATTTGATGTAAATGAGTGCAGCTCTGTACTACTAATGCTGGGCTACTTTTTGTACAGTGAATCTTAAACCAGGTTTTGTTCATCACAGAAGTTGTAAGACTTGTTTGGCCAAATAAACTATTCTTGGTATTTTAAATACTAACAAGTTGCTGACAATATATATATATATATATATATATATATATATATATATATATATATATCGTTGTAATGACGTTCCACGTCTCCATTCTTATTCTCGCTTTTATGGAGAGAGGACACCTCGGCTGACTGACTGGCTTCCCTAAGGCTTTCACCAGCACTCTGTGTCATTTTACCACTCCTATTCAAGCGGGGAATAGGTTTGTTTTCTGAATTTTTTGCATATTTTTAAATATATTTCCTGTGTGTTGAAGTTTCTCTAGAAGTTTGATACCTTTTGTGGTGTAGGGCCGGTAGTCACACGCTCAGTCCTCCCTCTCTTTATCGGGGCTTGGAACCGGCTGGAAAACTAGCGAGCTGCTAAACTGGAAAAGGTTAAAACTGAAGAGCCTTTGAACAGCAACCCTCGTTGATATACGGGCATACCCGCCGGTAGGCACTAGCCCAATTCATGATGTAAAGTGCTTCGTGACAGATGAAAAGCCGACCTGCATATAGACGTGGACACAGGATATCCCTTAGCCGCAATCTGTATTGAAGATGTCGATGTTCAAAGCAATATGCAGTTAACATTGATTCAAACAGATGGCTGTATTCTTCGTCGACACACGAACCGAATGATCCACCACCACACCAGTTTCCCAGATGCATAGAACTAAAGGTGCGAGGCTACAATCCGGGAGCAAGTCTACGAGGCCAGCGTGAATGGAGTCCAATGCGAAGCCAGGTGCATACGAGTCAGCAATCCCGTGAATGGCAAGCCAAACCAGATCGTTTAAACAGTGTAAAGGTGGGGGGTGGGGTAAACATTATCAGGGCAAGGCGCGTGCATATAACACAGCCTCCTTCAAACCTTGCACACAACCGTTAGATCACATACTGTCCCATCGCCTTTGATAGGTCTGGCAACAAGAGTCACGAGAACACCATCAGGTACCCCTATACTGGTCAGAAACTTGGCGGGTCACGAAAAAGATTTCCAACAAGTTTCATACATTTATCAACAGCTGCCTTCTGAAAATCAAATGGCCAGAAAAAAGTAGCAACAACAACCTATGGGAAAAAACCAAGCAAGAACCTATCGTTCAACAAATATGTAGAATAGAATGGGAATGGATTGGGCACACGCTGAGGAGACTTTCGAATGACATCGCAGGCCGGGCCCTCGAGCGGAATCGAATGGAAAACCATGAGTGGGTTGATTTAGGGTAACGTGGAGAAAATCGTGCGAAGAGGAGATAAGAGATCATGGGCAATCGTGGACGCAGCTGAACTGGACAGCAGAAATTATAAGAAAGTGGAGATGTGTTGTTGGAGCCTTTCATTCAAAACCCAAGGGAATAATAATAAATCATGGCTCTCTGGTTGTTTACTCCAAATGCGATTTTGCAGTGATTCTCTGACTAATGTTGATATGCGACGAAATGTACTTGGAAATATTGATGAAGTTTAATTGACGTAGGTCTTAATAAATTGACAGTAAATTCATAGCATCAGACTTTAATTAGACGGTTAAAAACTTGGTTTCTTTTTATCAAATAATGTTAACAGGGAAATTCTAATCTGCATGGTTCAAAAACATACTGTTATAATGCGTCACCGGTGACATTTAAAAATACATCTTCATTACTTATGTCAAAATTACTGTTGGTTACCTTTTGTACATCCCCAAGTCACTTGTTTTTTGTTCACTATATAATTCCTGATTCTGGAATAAAAAAGTATTTACCGTGAACAAAATGTAGCGTATTGATGATGTGTTTTGTTCTGTTATTATCGATAGTCAAACATTAACAATAAAATAAGACGATGGTCTGAAATGCTACGATTATGAAGTCGAGCGGGTGTATACATTGCTGTGACAACAACGCTTATTGTAGCTTTGCAATGTTAACGTAATGAAATAAGTAATATATTATTTAGATATTTGGAATTAATTTATGAAATGTTGGTTTACTGGGATTTGATTGGCTAGAGGTTCGATCACGAGTTGACATCAGTTAGGGAACCATTGAAAAACCTGAGAGTATTAAAGAGCTGTTCCGTCCCTCATCAAGTACACACCGCCAGATTTTGAACCCAGGAATCTCTGGTGATAAGGCGAGCCCGCAGACCAGAATCCAGCACTTCCTGGTTTTCCAATGGTTCTCTAACTAATGTCAACTCATGATCAAGCCTGTAATTAGTTTATGAATTGGAAAATTTTTTATGAGGTATTTATTTGGATGGCTTCAAGGTTCTCTCTGGTATTTTACAGTAAGTATTGTTTCAGAATAATATCCAGGCCTCAGATTTCAAAGTTAAACATTATAAAATTGCGTTTTCATGAGCTTATGCTGCTATTTGCAGCTTAACATCGCATCAGAAATGTTTCGTTTTTACTTGTATTCAAATGGCGATCATTGAAATTGGGGTTATTTAGGCAATACCATATCATCATTCATGGAGTCTCTGGTCCTGAGAGGAGTGTTGCTAAATTGTATGTTGTTTTAGTATTCAATATTCCTATTTGTATGAACTCTGTTCATTTATACGAACAACTATCTATTTGTTGAATTGAATTTTTGATTTTCCCGTCGATTGATTCTCCAATCAATCGACGGGAAAATCAAAAATTCAATAATTAGTATGACCCGTTGCACAAGAGGTGGCTCTCGTGGCCCAAGTGGTTTAGTGGGTAACGCTTTGGCGTTTGAAACTATGGGTACTGGGTTCGAGCCTCAGTGGGAACATCATCACTCACTGAGAAATGCAGGTACATCCAGATGACGAGTCCCAAGTAGGGCGAAATGCGCACCTGGATTCCACTGCTAGCCACCATCCACCAGTTGTATACTAACTATCTATTTGAACTATTTTAGTAAACAGCTGTGGCAAAGCCATACTTTATTGCCTCTAAATAAACCTCTTTAAGTAAAGTATTGATTTTAGGACAGTATATAGAGCGAACAGGTGTTTTCAGTAATTTCTCTGGTTTTCCAATTATAAATCCATTAATGTCAACATAGAAATAGCCAGTAAAGATAAATCAAATTTTACTACAAACTGTGCTGTAAAAAAATACATGATGAAATGAATAGTCAGTTGATTCCCGTTGTCTTTTAAGTACATTTAAAACGCATGATGAATGAAAAGTACTAGATAAAATGACACTAAACAGTTGAGTGACATGCTTGTAATTCAAAAAATCCCCATATTCAGAGCCAGAGAACTTTTCTGGACAGACAGTTGTTTTCAATAAATCCATGAATGTTAGAACACAAATAGCCAGTAAAAAGCTTTTATTCCTTCACATTCCCAGTGGAACACCGGGCTTAAGCGTTGAAATTGCAGTAGCAGTGGTTTTATTTTCACTGGGTGGGGTTGCTGGCCTTATGTTCAACGTTTCCTTATTAGTGGGTTTACCACCAACTTATTGAGATTTAAGGGTATGTGTTATGTACTCGTCGCTAAATTGTTATGTACTGGTCGAGAATTTAATAGTCCTGACGCAAGAAGGCGGAAATCAGAAGACCACTAGGTTTGCGATGATACTTCTATTTCCAAACACAAGGAGAAGCAATAAGTGGTATCACACCAAAGTAAGTCACACAAATTGTGAGAGCGAAATATATATGACAAGGGTGTGAACAATCATTAGACAGTCTTAACATGAATGGCTAATTATAATGA
Source organism: Trichobilharzia regenti (assembly GCA_944472135.2). Lineage (NCBI taxonomy): Eukaryota > Metazoa > Platyhelminthes > Trematoda > Strigeidida > Schistosomatidae > Trichobilharzia > Trichobilharzia regenti. The sequence goes on along the minus strand of OX235264.1, from coordinate 53,664,648 downwards.
AGTATCGATCCATATATACATGGCGAAATATAGCAGACATGTCAACAACCACACATATAATATGGATATCTGTCACCAAGAAACGGACTGTCAACAAACACTCATATTATATGTAATATAAGGGGAATATACATTGTTAAAGGAGACAGGTTCATACAAGTGAAATGGTCACAGACTAAGCGAGCAAACAGAAAGAGAGACCAACATACACACACACATAAATATATATGTGTGGATACGTATCAGTATGTCAGGCGGGGACCAGTCCTCGGACCACATGAATGGCCGGCACCATCGACACACAATTAATGAAAGCTTAGTGCGTCGGTGGTACAGTGGTTAGGACTCTGGTTAAACTAAATCCCAGTTCCTTGAAGCAACTGCGTGACAAAAGCAGGAATGTCTTATTCTATGAAGACCGGAGCAGCCGTTAGATTGTCAAGAACGTTTATCTAAGAAAAGCCTTGTCCATCAAGCTGTGGACTACAGCATCTAAGATACCAATACTGAAAATCCACCTTCTTTTGAATCTCGCCCCAGCCAGGAAAGTGTTTTAGAAGAAGCAGAACAGTGCCAAAGCCCGTTCTTAACACTGGGATCATATTCACTGATCAGGTCAGGGCTAATTAGTAGACGTATAAAGTTATGGAAGACAAGAGAGAAGATAAACGTTACGTGCCGATGTGTTCAACTACTGCAAGAAGTAGGCCCTTAGAGCGATTTCTTGCCGATCACCAAACGAGGTTATAGCTACATATTTGGTTGTGTATAGATCCTGGAAACTGGCGTACTGCCGATGATTCCCAAACTAGGATGAAACAGCTGCCCAGTACTCTCTGGTTTCCAATGGTTCTCTTAGTTATATCAATCCGTAGCCAAACTCGGAAAAATTAAACTATAGTAGACAAAACTCCAGTGATCTTGAATGGCGAATCACAATTCAGATGTAGAAAAGACGCATAGTCGTTGAAAAGTACACTAATAAATATTGCATACATGATGTCCCAGTCACTACATAGGGGATCTATGGAGAAATTACACCGTGTGCGATATGTATCATTGTCATGGTACTTTGAGATCCATTGATATTTCTGACAATATTCTTCAACCTAGTCCTAACTTTACCCCTAAACTTCAATCTTAAACTCCATAGCTCTACTTAACAGCATAGATTTGCAGAGAAATTACCTAGCAAATATGTTGAATACTGTATCTACCCTCTCTAATTCCAAAATGGCAAATATAATTTGATTTGGAATGACATTTCGGTTCTTGAAGGGCAATTTTTGAAAGACCTTGACTTCGACTGTGATGCTTTAACTTCGCCGAGCTGGCTACTGGTAGTTCATGGAACGCTAACTACGTGACGTCTGTCGTGGTGGTGTCTGACAGCGATATTGGGTTTCATGGGCGTTGGATCACTCAGCATCTGCTAGCTACTTTGATCACTACATCTTTCAACATTTGGTGCATAATGATTCATGGCAGTAAACTCTGAATGCTCAGATACCTTCTGAGGGGTTCTCAGACATAATGCTACACTAAGACGCCATGATGAGTAATGCATATGACCTTGGCGGCCTGTTTGAATATTTTTGGGCTACCACATTCCATGTACATTTTGCATCTATTTACTCGTATTTTATTGGTATTTACATATCACATTATGCATTCTAATCGTATTATCTACCCTCGGGATTTTATAAAACGTTTTAAACCCAAAAACTTTCATATTTGCAATAAACTCAAGAAAAAGCACCATGGAGGTTGGCAGCGTGCCTTAAAATCTACACCCATACATCACACCACTGTTCCAGTTATCATTAGTACCAACTGCCGGTCCCTGCCTAACAAAATTCTGGATTTTCAGTCTCTGTTGTCTTCTAGTACCTACCACAATACTGGTATAGTCACTCTGCAAGAAACCTGGCTCCATGACTCATACGATGACAATATTGTGTCTCTAAACAATTTCAATGTTTTTCGACAAGACCGTATTTGTTCCAAGAAAAAGTGTGGTGGAGGTGTTGCAACTTTTATTCACTCAAAATGGTCCATTTCAAACAAAGTTTGTTTCAAATTCTCGAATGACTTCATTGATTGCATCACTGTGAGATGTCGCCCGAAACACATTTCAAAATACAAATTCATTTATATTTCTAATGTTTATGTCTCTCCTGGCTGTACCATATTGGATTTATCTATGTTCGCCGATGAATTCACCGCTTTTGCTGCAGCTTGCTTCGAGAACTCTTTATCAATAGTAACAGGTGATTTTAATTCATGCGATCACTCCTTCCTTATATCACTTGGTCATGACAATATTGTCAACTTTGCCACCCGTCTTGGTAAAAAATTGGACCTGGTATTTATCAATGATGTTGGTATATATGAAGCTCGCAAACGTGCTCCTCTACTTAATTCTGACCACTGCATCATACGTGTGCTGCCTAAAATATATTCCAAATCACACAAAGGTGTCCTCTCTCACCTCTGCAGTAAAGTTCAACGGAGATGCTACTCAAAAGACAACCTAGACAAGCTCAGATGCATGTTGAAAGACACTAACTGGGACTTATTTACAGAACAAACATTAGATGAAACAATCACAAACACTACTGATTATCTTAAATTCTGTTTCGAAATATGTTGTCCTAAAGAAACATTATTCATCCGATTTGATCGCTTATCTTCGCCATATCTCAAAAAGCTACGTAGAAATAAAGAACTGTTGTTCAAAACTAATGATAAGCCTGGTGTAAAAAAGTTAAACATGCTGATAAAACTGGAAATAAAAAGACTAAGTGTTTTATATAATCAAAGATTTTTGTCATGTAAAACCCCTTCTAATTTATGGAAACTTTTCAAAGAAATTACTAACGGTAAGCGATGTATTTCTGTTCCATCTCTTAATGTTGACACTCTTAATAAATCTTTCATACGCTCTTCTGTTGATACCCTTCCAAATGATACAAATCATATTGACAATAACTTTAGTGGTTTTAATACCCTTGATGTGCTTAAATGTCTCCGGTCTCTTAAGCCTTCTCAAAGCCTTGGTCCTGACGGCATACCTGCCATTGTCCTCAGGAATTGTGCTGATATTTTGTGTTATCCTCTTACTAACATTTTTAATGCCTCTTTTTCCGGTAACGTTCTACCTTTTGCATGGAAAAACATTAAAATTATCCCTATACCAAAACCATCTTCTGGTTCTGATATTAAATTTCGGCCTATTGCAATTACTTCCCCCTTTTTAAAATTGATGGAAAAATTACTTTTACTTCGTCTTGAACCCGCTTTGAAACCTTTTAATGATCCTAAACAATTTGCATACAAACATGGTAGAAGTACCTTGGATGCTGCGGTTGTCTTATATCACAATGTTGTCTCTTGTTTAGACAAAGGTGCTAAATATGTTCGTAGTGCTTTCTTAGACTACACATCTGCTTTTGACTCTGTACCTAGGGGCCTTTTATTAAATAAGCTATCATTGACACAAACAGGATCCTGGGCTAAGAGTTGGTTGCATTCCTATTTTTCTGATAGAATGCAGTATACTGTATATAACGGCAAATCTTCTTCTACCTCGCTTACAAAATCCGGTGTTCCACAAGGTGCTGTCCTCTCTCCTTTTCTTTTTTCTTTCTTCCTACATGACCTGCCTCATTCAAACGAAACTAACTTTGTCAAATATGCAGATGATCTGACTGTATCACTGCCTATCACTTCCGAGTCTGACAGCTCCAAACTTAATAGCTTTCTGTTGGACATCAACAACTGGTCCAAGTCAAATGGTCTTATATTAAATCCTTCCAAATGTCAGGTGCTTGACTTTACTTTCAAGCATCGACGTGACTTACTTGAACTAGTTAACTCTCATGATCCCTGTAGCATAGATGGCACGGAAATTGAAACCAAATCAAGTATTAAATACCTTGGACTAGTTTTTTCCTCTGACCTTTCATGGTCATCCCATATCTTATCTATCTCTAAGAAAATGTTTCGTCTTACCTTCTACATTAAAAAGTTAAGACAATCAGGTATCAACCAACCTTTAGTTTTGCAATTTTTAAACTCCTGTATTTTACCTATTGTACTCTACTGCTCTCCATTAATCTTTCCTGGGCTGCTCAAAAAAGATTATATCATATTACGAAGAGTATTAAATGCTGTGAGTAGAGCTTGTGGTCTGCCACTGCATGAGCTCGCTAATACTATAGTCGAGAGGCATATAAATTCCTGTACGAAATGGGCAAAGGCTATAATGTCAGACCCTCTGCACCCCCTTTATTCACACCTGTCCCCTTGTATCTCATCAGGTAGGACGAGAAGTCAATATAAAAAGATATATGCTCGTACTACTAAGTATAGAAATTCTACAATACCCTATTTAGCGCGTACTTTATGTGACGAAGACTCTGTTAGACGTGAAACTTACAAGTTACTATGTAATTAGCACAGTGAATCGACCCTTTTATCGCTCATCTTTCTGTATTTTATGGTGTTACACTTTCTATCGTTTAAATCGTTACTCTGCTATTTTATATTAGTTGGTATTACTATTATTACTACAATTTTGTACTTTATACATATTTTTCTCCGTATGGCACACAGTATTTTGCTACGTAGCTGCTACAACAATCGTTTTATTACTATTATGTATTGTGTATTTTTAATTTTTTTTGTCGTTTTTGGGTAAATTAGATGCAATATTGTACTGAATGCTGAAAATTCCTTGCTGTATCATGAGTACTGTTTTTGGAATAAAGCAATTATTATTATTATTATTATTATTATTATAGTGCTAGATAGCCTGTCGACGGATATAATTTCCCTTGTCCACTAGTGAGATAAATAACTGACAGTGTTGCTTGTGGCTGGCCTGTTTATCATTACAGTTGCCGTAATTTCAAACACCATTTCGCTGAATATGGAGGCAATGTATAGTGGCACACATCATCTGATTGCTGCAAATATCGTGTTTGAAGTATCCTACGTTGTTTTTAGTGTTTTTCGACAGAAGTGCATTTTAAGCACCGTATTTTAACGAAAAAACCTGTGAAAGGGGGAAAAATAGAAGTTTTCAATGTGCTGACAAAATACTGTCTTTTCATCAAATTGACCCACTTAGATACATACGAAATGTCAGAATTCGTTGTAAGTTGTCAGTTATGATAGGGAATACTAAATAATTCCCATTAGTGGAACAAGTTTTAATTAAATAATGAGGAAGATCGTTGAATATCGGGGTAACTATAATTTTATGATACTTACAAAGTTTCAGTCAGAAAGGAAAGGGAGTTCATTAATTTGTGAGATAACGGTGAAGAGTTAGTGTGCGTCGGTGGCACAGTGGTTAGGACTCTCACCGACCATGTTGATGGGCCGAGGTTCGATTCTCTACTGACGCACACCTGATATCTATGGTCGGCCTGCGAAATTTGGGCTACCGATATTCATGCTGAAAGTTCTATACTTGTACTAAAAATACAGTATGGAATCAAGCTGTAATCAAAAATAAAAAAATTTAATTGGTAGGCATTGTGTTTTAAGCGCTTTATGCCACTAATCATTTCTTGACTGAAGTTTTGTCTTTTCTACTTTCCAAATTCTGGTCTTCAATTCTGCAGGCACTCAGCACATTTAGACATTCCGATACAACTAAAATGCAGAATATGTTTCTGATTAATGAAATATTTGTGATATCATGAATTTATTAAGTGAAATAAATATTTTAAGAAAGTTTGCACTCCATTCATAGATTATTAATACCGATTAATTCTCGAGTTGAAAAGTGATACCAGTTTAGAAGACATAATATGCGTAAAATGTCATATGCACAAATGAATGAATCTTGGCATGATTAGGTACTGTTATTGCCTCCCAATTTTCCGGAAAAAGGGTTTCAAAAAAAATTCCAATTTTTTAAAAAAATAATTGATGGGAACAAGGGCATGCACATGGTCCGGGGTTCGAGCCCACGCCGAGGCACACCTGATATCTATGGTCGGCCTGCGAAATTTGGGCTACCGATATCCATGCTGAAAATTCCATACTTGTACCGAAAATACAGTGTGGAATCAAGCTGTAAATCAAAAAAAGTGATGTAGTTATTACCTAATGGTTTCCTTTGAGACAGTGGCATTAAACGTGACATAAGGATAATATACTACTTATGACATATAGGATAAACGTTTCATAGTGAACCTGAATCACCTAGGCTACCAACACAAGTCGCGTAGATATACGGCCTAAGTTTGCTAAGTTATATGGCAAATTTCAACAGTAGCGTCCCAAGGGAAGCCAATGCAACAGTGACCTTCAGTCGACCAGTCATAAGAATAAGTGACTTTTGCTCGAAAAATGACATATATGTACAAGAAAATGCGTGAAAACACATTAAACAGAGTATCTTTCTCTGACATGACTTAAAAATGGGCCCCAGTTATCATAAACTATATCAGTTGCCACGTTAGACTAGTTTCTCTACATATATTCACCGAGATGACTATAGATGAGCTGTTTTTGTGAATCGCTTATCTCTCTTGTCCTATTTTGCAGCCTCCTCCAAAAGCCCTCGGTTAAATTACTGTGGCGTCCAGTAAGAGGATCGACGACTACTTATCAGGGAAATGTGGATAAAAAACGAATTAAAATAAATGACATCAACTATGAAATCTATCCCTAACTGTAACTCTAAAGTTAAAACTAACCCTAATTACAACCCTTATCTTAAGCGTAAACCTCTTTACCCTAATGATAATTATGACCATGATTATAACCCTAATTACAAAATGGCGGCCTGCTTAAACCTTGGGCTACCAAAATTTTCTGTCACTTGTATTGCATCTCATTACTTGGATTTATTTTGTTTTAATTATTCAATTATGTGTCCAAATCGTATCACTTACTCTCGCGATTATTTAAAATGTTTTCAACCTGATTTACGAGTATATAATAACCTTAAGAAAAAGCATCATGGTGGGTGGCAAAGATCGTTAAAGTCCACTCCAATGCATCAGATGACTGTTCCTGTGATTATGAGCACAAATTGCAGGTCATTATCAAACAAGATTAATTACTTGAATACTCTATTGTGTTCAAATATTTATCGTAATACAGGTGTAATAACGTTTCAAGAAACTTGGCTGCACGATTCATTTGATGACAATTTAATTTTCCTGAATGGTTTCAATATGTACAGACAAGACTGAAGTAGTTCAAAGAAGAAGCGAGGTGGTGGTGTTGCTACTTTTATCAATTCTCAGTGGTCTGTTGCCAACAACGTCTGTTTTAAATTCTCAAATGATTATGTTGACTGTATAACTGTCAAATGTCTACCTAAACACCTATCTAAATGCAAATTCATTTATATCACACACATTTATGTCACACCTTGTTGTAGCACTTCAGAACTGTCTATGTTTGCTGATGAATTCACTATTTTCGCTGCCTCCTCCTTTGAAAAATCATTGTCCTTAGTCACAGGTGATTTTAATTCATGTGATTACAGCTTTCTCACAGAGCTAGATCATGAAAATGTCGTCAACTTTCCCACTAGACTGGATAATTCCTTTGATGTTGTATTTGTAAGAGTTCTACTACGGCTTAGAGTGGACCTATACTCTAAACACCCTTACAAACTTCTTCACCGTTTTGCAACCTTAGCAGTACACTACTCGACGCGCAAATACTGACGAACTGTATCGCGGTAAAAAGACTTGATGTGACAAGAGTACCAGGGAGAATTATATTTTATTCAACGAAATATGAAATTCAATAAATAAAGAAGTCGTACAACTTATCTGCAGATGTTGCTGGAGGTAGGCTCGTAGAGTGTGCAGAAAGAGAGCACAACAAGAGAGTGAACCAATGAACGTACAGGAGAGTCACAACTCAAAAGATAAAAGTGTATCAAACTAGGTGAGTGAGTTTAAACAAAAGTTCAAGGGTACAATGTGCACTACAGGTTACCCCCCTCCTAGAAAGTTGGTGGGAAACCAGCAAGCTTCGATATACAAAAGTAGGACGGCTTGGTACAATAGCAATGAAGGAATGCGAAGGTTTGAAGATAAGAATAGTGAAAGAAAAGAAATTTTTCCGAAAGGAAAGGAAGCAAAAGAAAAGAAAAAAATAAGGTAAGTTGGAAGTGGTATGTACATGATTAGTGAAGTAAGACGGAATATAAGAAGAAATGACGCTGTTGCCCTGCGTGCTTGTAAGCTTCTGCTGTTTGGTGTTGTTTTTTTATCTTTAATTTTTTTCTACAAAAGCTTGTGCGAAATCAATGCGAGGAAAACTGGTGCAACTTGGATGTAGTACGTCAGAATGAGATAAAACAAGGGAAATTTCTACATTGTGAGAATTTATAAAATTACAGAGAAGTTTGTACATAACCAACAGCTATGAGTAGCTACCATTACAAAAATTTTTTTGTTAATTTTGCGAAGTGCATACTAACATGATGCATAATGTCTACGAGTACGTTTCACAAAATAAATGAATTGAAGGAGGGCATAAACCCGAAGGAATATAGTACAGCCTGTGAAAATAAATTGAGCGGATTACAATGTACAGCATAGAGGTGAGGCATTTATGCGCAAAAATATGTATATCGGTTGATTCAACTATACAGTGGAAGTTTCTTTTTCTTTTTTTAAAAAACTTTTTAGACTTTTTCTTAAAATCTTCTAATTGTTTTATTTGTTTTATTATTTTTTATTTGTTTATTTTTTATGATTTTACTTTTTTTAAAATTTTTAGTGATTTTTTTGAAGAAATAGTGCAGTGAAAGGTAATGTACTGTTCGTAATTCCTCAATGGGTATGGGTTACAAGATAACATGAGAAGCCAACTGGTCTAGCGAGTAGATTGAGATGAAATAGATGAAAAATTAGGGTAAAAAACTGCCGCTGATCCTCTGTAACGAGAGATAAAGATTAAAAGGATTAGTGGGGGGAAAAACGACTACTCCCAGAAGCGGAACCAAATAGAGTAAATATAGCAAAATTGAATAAAAAATTGTTACAAGGTACAAAAAAATCACTAGTAGCATTACCTATGGATTAGTTCAGTAAAAGAATTCTGTGAACCTCTTGCGCCAGTGAACTCGTCGACCAGCACGTGTGACAGGGGTCTTACTGGTGACGGTAGGAGAATCATCATTCGCCACTGGAGGTGAGGTAGTTGAATCTGGACAAGGACTAGGTTGAGTGGGGCTATTTGATTGAGCCGATGGGGAGGGTGAAGGGTCTTCAGTGTATGCCGCTTTAAGTCTGTCTATGCTGACAGTGTCTGGGCGGCCGCATCGCTCAATAACGAAAAATTTATCTTTACGACTAAGGACCTTAACAGGCCCGTCATACGGTGGTTGTAATGGCTTTCGTATGGCGTCGTGACGCACGAAAACGTGCGTACAGTCATCAAGTCGCCGATCGACCTGAACCTTTCGGTTCTGAGTGCGTGTGGAAACCGGTCGGATTCGCTGCATAAAACTTTTAAGTTGCTGAGCATAACAGGTGGTATCGGGAAAATTTGGCTCAAAAGCTTCGGGAGCGATTAGCTCGCCTGGTAAACGCATGGTGGTACCGTACACCAATTTAGCTGACGAGCACTGCAGATCCCTCTGAAGCGTAGCCCGGATGCTAAGCAGGACCAGTGGTAGCGAATCTGTCCACTTACTGTTGTCTACTGCCATCAACGCGACTTTCAGTTGACGGTGGAAACGTTCTACTGGCCCATTTGCCGCAGGATGATACGCGGTTGTGCGAATGCGTTTGCATCCCAGCATCTCTAACAATTCTTTGAAGCTTGTGGATTCTGATTGTTGTCCGCGGTCGGTAGTGACAGATGCGGGACATCCAAAATGGGCAACCCAGCCTTCCATGAAGACACGACAGATGGTTTGAGCCGTTACGTCTTGTATCGGAATGGCTTCCGGCCAACGTGTGAAACGATCCACACATGTGAGTAAATACGAGCAGCCATTAGACGGGGGCAGGGGCCCTACTATATCCAGGTGTATATGATGGAACCGAGCGTCTGAAGGTTGCAAACGTCCCCAACGGCGTGATGTTATGCTTGGTGACTTTAGCACGTTGGCATTGCAGACAAGCACGTGTCCATTGACGCACATCACGGTTCATACAGGGCCACGCAAATCTCGCTGATATCAACTTGTCCGTTGCTCGTATGCCAGGATGGGAGAGGTTGTGGAGGAACTCAAACATGGTGCGGCGTAAAGACGTGGGAACAATCGGTCGAGGAGTACCCGCTGACATATCGCAAAGTATAGTTGTTTCACAGTTTAGCAAGGGGACGCGTTCTATCTTCAGTGAGGTTTTAGTTGACAGGTGTTCTAAGTTCAAATCCTTCAGTTGGGGTTCGGTCATTTTATGAAGATCGATGGTTGGCGGTGCCGACGTAGCACATACGCGAGACAAAGAGTCCGCTACCGCGTTATCCGCTCCAGAAACGTGCTGGATATCGGAAGTGAAATGTAGCCCAGGTGGCGTAGTTCACGTGGTGAATACCTGTCAGAAGTGGTGCGTAAGGCAGATGTTAGTGGCTTGTGGTCGGTAAATACTGTGAACTTCCGACCTTCGACGAAATGGCGAAAATGCTTGATGGCGGCATAGATGGCGAGGAGTTCTCTGCTAAAAGTGCTATACGTCGCTTCAGTCGCCGACAACTTCCGAGAGAAAAAGGCTGCCGGTATCCATGAGTTGTGCGCTTGTTGTTGTAGTACAGCTCCAATGGCTGTGTTAGATGCATCAACCGAGATGCTAAGCGGAAGTTGGGTGTCTAGGTGAACTAACATGGTTGCGTCTGCAATCTCTGATTTATTTTTTTGGAACGCTTCCTTAGCCTCTTGTGTCATGCTGAAGGTTTTGCATTTACCCTCCAGAAGGTCTGTGAGTGCATGTAAAATACGTGCACATTGAGGAACGAAACGTCGGTAATAACTTACCATGCCTAGGAATGTGCGCAAAGATTTCATGGACGTAGGCTCTGTGAAGTTTTGTATGGCTAGTACCTTCTCAGGTAACGGTCGAATGCCATGTTCGTTAACGACATATCCCAGAAAATTCAACGAATGTACGCCAATCTGGCATTTTGACATGTGAAATGTCAACCCGTGTGTTGCTAATCGCTCAAAAACTATCTGCAAATGCCTACGGTGAGTAGCTTCATCAGGGCTAGCCACGAGAATATCGTCCAGGTAGGCATACGCGCAATCTAATCCGCGCAAAATATCATGTATGAAACGCTGGAATGTTTGTGCGGCATTGCGGAGACCAAACGGCGTGCGGAGGAATTCGAAAAGACCAAAAGGAGTGATGACTGCCGTTTTAGGAATATCCTCAGGATGAACTGGAATCTGATGATATGCTCCAGTTAAATCAAGTTTACTGAAAACCGTTGCACAATTGAGGGAAGATGTGAGATCATGTATGTGGGGTACCGGGTAGCGATCTGGTGCGGTCTGCGCATTAAGTCTGCGATAATCGCCATAAGGTCGCCAATCTAACCCGTTGTTCTTGGGTACCACGTGCAGAGGTGACGACCACGGGCTGCATGAAGGCCGTATGATTCAAATTTCTAACATGTGTTCAAACTCAGCCTTAACGGCTTGTTGTTTTTCCGGAGACAACCGTCGGGGCTTTGCGAAAACTGGCGGACCAGTTGTAACAATATGATGTGTAACATTAGAAGTCACGCTTGGTAGACAACGCGTAGGTTTAAACAAGTCCGGAAAGGATTGAAGTGTATCAGAATATGGTCCAGCTAAAGTTGGTGTAGCGTATACTGCGCTCAGAGCTGGGCTTTGTGTGACGATACCGCTGACGGAGAGGTTTGTGACAGGATCTCTTAACTTATGATTACCTATATCTACCAGTAATTGGTAGTGCTGCAATAGATCCATGCCAATTATACCTGTGGTAACGTCTGCCACCAGGAAGACCCAACGAAATGAACGACGCAAACCGATGTTAAGGTCTATAAAGCGCCTGCCGAACGTAGCAATTGGCAAACCATTTGCGGCTCGTAGCTGAAGAGACATTGGCCGCCTGCGCTGCTCTACCGTGGGTGGGATTACACTGACCTCCGCTCCGGTATCAATTAGGAAGCGTATCCCCGTGTTACGGTCGGTAACATAGAAGAGGTGACATGAGAGTGGTTCGCCAGCGACGTTAGTCGCCAGTACATGCTGGCCTGCTAGTTTCCCGACTGTTGAACGTCGAAGGTGCACGGGCGAGCGCAATTTTGGGATTTTTCTCCTTAACGTCGATGATACCAGCACACTCCAGGCTGGTTACTTCGGGACTGCCGGCGCTTGCTGCTAGCACGTGACAAGGGTCTACTACTACGTGAACTCGAGCGACTGCGTGCACGACTCTTGGAGCTCATCTGCTGTCGTATACTACAGATCTCCTCGTATAGCTTGGCTATATGGGCCATCGCGTCAAAGCTTGATGACCCACGGTCAGAAGAATATTTAGTCTGAGCGGGAGCAGCGGTTACTGTTGCAGAAATGCCAATTTTAGGATTGATGGCATCTACCGCTCTATCAGCTGCCTCGGCTATCTCCAGTAAGGGGTACTTGAAGATCGGAACCAAGATACCCTGGACTGTCTGAGGTAATCTTTGAAGCCAAAGCTGTTTCAGAAAGACCCTGTAATTTTAAAGTCCGCCACTAATTGCTTCATCTGCCTCAACATTTGTGAGAGCTTGCGGTCAACTAACTGAACGTCTCGGAAAAGTTCCCGCACTTTCTGTTGGTCAGTAGGTGCGACTCGTTGAATTAACGCCTGTTTGAGCCGCTCGTACCGATTAGGAAACGGATCTGCAAGAACGTCAGACACCTCGTCTATGACATTTTCAGGCGGGCTCACAATCACGTGGTTTACTTTGGTCTCTTGTGAGTGTGTGTCTAATGGCAAACTGAGCCTCTATATGATTGAACCATGCAGCTGGATGATGTGTCCAGAAGGTGGGGAGTTGCAACGTCATAGCCATCTTGCACACAAGACAAAATATTAACAAGGTGATAAAGACCAATATAAGTACAAACAAAACAAATCAAATCTTTATAACCGTGCGTGAAATAAAAAATATTAACAAAATAGACGGTATGTAAAAAGAATTATTAACACGTTAAGCTACTATGGCGGAAAATGGGCTCACCACTACTACGGCTTAGAGTGGACCTATACTCTAAACACCCTTACAAACTTCTTCACCGTTTTGCAACCTTAGCAGTACACTACTCGACGCGCAAATACTGACGAACTGTATCGCGGTAAAAAGACTTGATGTGACAAGAGTACCAGGGAGAATTATATTTTATTCAACGAAATATGAAATTCAATAAATAAAGAAGTCGTACAACTTATCTGCAGATGTTGCTGGAGGTAGGCTCGTAGAGTGTGCAGAAAGAGAGCACAACAAGAGAGTGAACCAATGAACGTACAGGAGAGTCACAACTCAAAAGATAAAAGTGTATCAAACTAGGTGAGTGAGTTTAAACAAAAGTTCAAGGGTACAATGTGCACTACATATTTATAAATGACCGTGGAATATACAAAGCTCGTAAAAGAGCCTCACTCTTTAACTCAGATCATTGTGTTGTATGGGTTTTACCTAAAATTTATGGAAAATTACACAAGAGAACTTTTTCACACCTCTCTGAGAAAGCTGTACATGTATGTTACGCTAAAGTGAATGTTCAGAATCTTAGGGGCATGCTCAAAGACACAAGGTGGGACCTGTTTAATGAAGATTCTCTTGATGACACAATCTCTAATATTACAAGTTATCTCAAATTTTGTCTTCCAATACCCAATATCGTTTTTACGAGCTAGTATAAACCAATTTGATTTCTTTGTGCTCGCTTCTTGATTGTGAGGTATAGGTTCTTGATCTTCGGTAAACTTCTGCGTAGCTTGTCCCGCCACTCGACTGTCGTAGCTTTGGTTGACTCCAAAGGGAGTAGTGCTGGGATTAATTATATGTGGTTTGTAGTATGAGGTATGTTAAGACTGTTACTACTGTGATTGGAGTTGATCCTTTCGCCAGTTAGTCCTTCGGTATTGTCGACAAGAGAAAAGAGATAGTAATATAATAATAATAGTAATAATAATAATATATATAATTAGTGAAGCTATTCAGACTAAGAGACAGAAACGAAAATAGGAAACGTAACAACAGTCAGCTCATGAAGTTTGAAGAATAATATATATATCGGTAATAGTAATAATAATAATAGTAATTATAATATTAATAAGTTGTCAGGAGAGTAAGACGGGAGAGAATGTAAAGAAGTAAAATGACGAGTTTAATTATCTACCCTGATTGGTAAATGCGATTTTAAGGAGATAGGCCATTTGGATGCAGTCCTTGTATCGCTGCATGGTTGTCCAGCCTTCGCTTAAAGGCGTCCAAAGACGGTGCCATAGCTACATCTGCCGGTAAGGAATTCCAGGGACGACAAACCCGCAGTGAAAAGAAGTGGGAGCGCACCCGGGTCCTTGCCCTCTGGTGAGCTATCCTTCTGGGATTTCCACGTGGAAGCCTATACCTACTCAATGGCAGAACACCTTTGTTTGGGTGATTCTGGTCATTTGTTATTTTGTAGGCAGTAATCAAATCCCCCCTAAGCCGACGGTAACTAAGTGTGAACAGGCCTAATTTCTTCAGCCTTTCATCATATGGTTTGTTTCGGAGACCAACCACTCCTTTTGTTGCCCGTCGTTGGACTCTTTCCAAGAGGTTGGCATCTCTTCTCAGCATTGGGGGTGCAATAATATTATGCACCTCAAGGTGTGGCCTGACGTATGTTTTGTACAACATTAGAAAGAGCTCAGGAGTGAGTGCACCTAACTGTCTATGCGTAAAGTGTATGACCGCATATGCCCTCGCTACATCCCCTGTGTAATTTACGCTTGTGTCCATTTTTTCCGTTAGAACTAGACCTAAGTCGCGTTCCGACGTTGTGCAGGACAAGCTTTCATTGCACAGGGTGTAACTTGCATTCTGCAGTCTACAGGTGCGCAACTTCACTACTTTGCACTTTTTCAAGTTGAAAGTCATGCCACTGGCCACCGCCCAGTCTTCCAGAAGGTTTAGGTCTTCCTGTAGCCTATCTGAGTCCTCCGGACACTTTATCGCCCTCCATATTTTTACGTCGTCAGCGTACAGGAGAGTCGGGCAGCTCAGACGGCGTGGTAGATCATTGATGAAAATCAAAAACATCAGTGGTCCTA
Organism: Trichobilharzia regenti; assembly: GCA_944472135.2. NCBI lineage: Eukaryota > Metazoa > Platyhelminthes > Trematoda > Strigeidida > Schistosomatidae > Trichobilharzia > Trichobilharzia regenti. The sequence continues at coordinate 53,649,379 of OX235264.1, read as the reverse complement.
GGATAGAACCCTGCGACACTCCTGATGACGATCTGTGCCAAGATGATCGGACTCGGTTAACCTTAGTGCAAAATTGCCTGTCGGCTAGGTAGTCCTTCAACCATGACAGAAGTGGCTCACCTATGCCTGCCTGGCTTATTTTATGTAGGAGAAGGTCATGGTGAACAGTGTCAAATGCCTTCTCAAAGTCTAGGAAGACCACATGGACTGGTACGTTCAAGTCCCAGCATGATGTCCAGTCGTCCCAAGCTGACAGTAGGTTAGTGACGCAGGATCTGCCTTTTCTGAAACCATGTTGGGCTTCATGTAGTATATTAGTCCTATCGAAATATTCCCTGATGTGGTCGTCAATAATACTTTCCAGTACTTTTGATACCACTGGGAGTAGAGCTACTGGTCTATAGCTAGCAGCGTTTTGCCTGTCCCCACCCTTGAAGATTGGAGAAAGGATGGCTCTTTTCCACTCCCTTGGCAGGGTCCCCGAATCCATTGAGTGTTGGAACAAGTCGCACAGGGGTCTACAGAGAGCCTCGGCGCACTGTTTCAGAACAGATGGCCTGATGTCATCACAACCTGGGGACTTCCCAGGTATGAGTCGCTGTAGCTTCCTTAGTACTATTGCGGGGTTTATTTGGGGAGTAGTCGCTAGGTCTTCCTCCTCTGAAATAGTGGTGCCACCATTTTGGTCCGTAACTGTAATATCCACATTGCTGTTTAGCTGTTTAGCGAAGGCTGAACTGAATGTTTCAGCCATCTCCAGACTAGTGAGATATTGACCGTTTGGGCCTACTAAGGCGCATGCCCCTTGGTTTGTCGGTTTTCTTTCCGACATGAATCGGTACAAGTTTTTAGGGTTTGATAGGAGTTTTTTAGCAAGGTTAGCCTGGAATGACCTTCTGTCCCTCCTGACTCTTGCATTACACCGGTTCCTGAGTTCGAGGTATGCATCATGGTCGGTCTGACTCTTAGATACACGCCACGTAAACCAAGCCTTCCGCTTTGCTTGCAGAATACGTTGCGTGCCTCTCTTCAACCATGACGTCTTTCTCTTAGGCTGTGTTGTGACTAAAGGGACGGTATCCGAGATTGCTGTATGGATAATCTTTTTTACCACTTCCCAGTGTTCATCCACAGATAGGTCGTCCCATGCTAAGGGCCAGTCTGCGTCGGACAAGAGCCTCCGCATTTCAGCATAGTCAGCCTTGCTGTAGCACAGACATGGTCGCGTAACATCCCATTGCAAACGCTCACGGAGGACAAGATCGAAACCTATGACTGCATGGTCACTGCTTCCCAGAGGAGTCATGATCTGGACCTTTTCGACGAGTAGCTGGTCACTAGTTAGAATATAATCTAGTTTTGATGACTTTCCACTAGGGCCCCACCTAGTGTCGTCTCCAACATTCTCAGTCAGTCCCGTGTTTCGAATAGTTTGCAGTAGGTTTCGGCCAAATTTTCCCTTAGCACACCCGGAGCCGAGGTTCAGTGATGGAGCATTGAAATCTCCAGCTATGGTGATTTGGTCGTAGCCCAAATCTCGTATTCCTGTGATAGTGCTGAGCAGTAGCTGATTGTGCTCTGCCCCACAGGTGGGAGATCGGTAGATGCCACCCAGTAAGTGCTTGGTGTGGCCTACGGTGAAATGACACCATATGGAGTCTGGGAGTTCGATAAGTGGTGGGTCCGTTGCGCGCACACATTTAAGTTGCCTATCAAAGTATATAGCAACTCCCCCTCCTTCCTTATTATCCCTGTCTCTCCTGACCAGTACCATATCACCTATACTGATTTCATTGTCGGCGATAGTGGGGTTTAGCCACGTTTCAGTAAGAATGATTATTTTCAGTTGAAGGTGTGCTTGGAGATTTCGGAGTTCACCTACTTTCCCTCTCAGCCCCCTCACATTGCTATATAGGCAACTGACAGTGAGTCTAACAACCTCAGAGTGTTGTGGGGTAGTTGACGTGAAACCGTCTGCTGGTGGGGGACTTGATGTTGGAACTAGTTGGCCGATTCCGATAGAACCGGCCCGTTGTAGTTTTTTTCAATGGATTTAGGCAGGACACTTGGGAGACACAGACTATTATTCTCAGAGCTGCATCGCTCTAGTGTCACCGAAGCTTGGGGTCGTATTAAAGCCTCAGTTTGCTGCCTCCTTATATTTCTGGGTCTGCTTTCACAGCATCGGATGTGTCCTCCAATTTTTCCCTTGGTCTCATACCACCGTTGAAGTGATATGGACAACTGCTCCGGGGAGTTGAATGTGACACACAGCAGCTTTGGAGAGTTAATCAATGTTAGATGAGCGGGACGAGGTAGTCGGAAAATGGAGATGGCTCCAGAAGCGCCAGGGGCCATCTGAGATGACAGCCATCTCCATTGTTGTACGTCGTGCATGTGTTTTTCACAAGCAGTGCCGGTTTCCAGCTCCGGAACACCGTGTACCACCATAGAGGTGGAAGGCATCAGTTCCGGTGACTCCCTCGCCATATTTCTGAAGCCCATGGTCTATCTTGCCGCGCTCTTATGTTAGAACTTCTGTCCAGGGCTAGTACCTGAGCCATTAACAGTACTTTTTCGGCCTCTTCGGCAGAGTCCAGTGTAACCCGTAATGGGGGTGGCTTACCCTGAGGCGTGTGGACACCCCTGTACAGTCTGCACAGTTTTGCTGAACTAATGTTCAGACCTAGTTTTGCACAGGTTGGACCACTGTTCCTGATCAAACAGGGCCCGTTGTTCGAGCAAGCTATCCGTGCTCACAGGTACGTTAAAGAGGATGAGAGAGTTAGACCGACTACCCTCAGACTTAGGTTTTGCCTTCGGCTTCTTGCAGTCCTTTGCATCATTAGCAACATTAGGCTTCATCGGTACCTGGACAGCCTTTTTTGTGTTGCCAGGCTTGCTAGTGGATGCAAGTGGTGCCTTTGTAATTTTGCCTTCCCTGATGTGGATGGAACCTTGCTAATCTTCACCTTGTGAGAATTGGCATTTCCAGTCAGTAGGGCTGGTGTGTCCTTCTTTAAGTCTTTGACCAGTTTCGGCAGTGCGAGTTTAGCAGGGGGGAGCTGCATGATACTGTGTTGGGGCACAAGAGCGTGTTATTTCTGCTATCCGCAGACACGCTTTGTGGGACTATGCCAGGGCGACAAAGTGGACACACGTACCAAAACCATGGGCATGGGTTATTTCTCATAAACTCATAGTATGCTTTCGGTACTTCTTTGTCACAACGGCAGTGCACCCATCGTTTGCAAAAATTACATTCAAACGCTGAATCAGTTTTAGAAACTGTGCAAGAACGTCAGACACCTCGTCTTTGACATTTTCAGGCGGGCTCACAATCACGTGGTTTACTTTGGTCTCTTGTGAGTGTGTGTCTAATGGCAAACTGAGCCTCTATATGATTGAACCATGCAGCTGGATGATGTGTCCAGAAGGTGGGGAGTTGCAACGTTATAGCCATCTGACGCGGAACCGTTGTCAGCCATCTTGCACACAAGACAAAATATTAACAAGGTGATAAAGACCAATATAAGTACAAACAAAACAAATCAAATCTTTATAACCGTGCGTGAAATAAAAAAATATTAACAAAATAGACGGTATGTAAAAAGAATTATTAACACGTTAAGCTACTATGGCGGAAAATGGGCTCACCACTACTACGGCTTAGAGTGGACCTATACTCTAAACACCCTTACAAACTTCTTCACCGTTTTGCAACCTTAGCAGTACACTACTCGACGCGCAAATACTGACGAACTGTATCGCGGTAAAAAGACTTGATGTGACAAGAGTACCAGGGAGAATTATATTTTATTCAACGAAATATGAAATTCAATAAATAAAGAAGTCGTACAACTTATCTGCAGATGTTGCTGGAGGTAGGCTCGTAGAGTGTGCAGAAAGAGAGCACAACAAGAGAGTGAACCAATGAACGTACAGGAGAGTCACAACTCAAAAGATAAAAGTGTATCAAACTAGGTGAGTGAGTTTAAACAAAAGTTCAAGGGTACAATGTGCACTACATATTTATAAATGACCGTGGAATATACAAAGCTCGTAAAAGAGCCTCACTCTTTAACTCAGATCATTGTGTTGTATGGGTTTTACCTAAAATTTATGGAAAATTACACAAGAGAACTTTTTCACACCTCTCTGAGAAAGCTGTACATGTATGTTACGCTAAAGTGAATGTTCAGAATCTTAGGGGCATGCTCAAAGACACAAGGTGGGACCTGTTTAATGAAGATTCTCTTGATGACACAATCTCTAATATTACAAGTTATCTTAAATTTTGTCTTGACACCTGCTGTCCCAGAGAAACGCTATTCGTCAGATTTGACGGTTTCTCCTCCCCTCAACTTAAAATGCTTCTCAGACAAAAAGTAAAGCTATATAAAATGAAGGACAACACTGGTTAGAAAAGGATTAACATCCCAATAATATCTGAAATGCACGGGTTGATTTCAATTTACAACCAAAATTTTAAATCGTGTAAATATGCGTCTAATATGTGGAAACGTTTTAAAGAAATTACTGGTGATAAGCGGATGAATAGTATTCTTTATTCCCTCGATGTTTGCACACTAAACAGGTCTTTCATATATTCTCCCACAAATGCCAAACTTTCTAGTGTTACAAGTGTTAGTGAAACCTGCTTCCCTGGTTTTAATGCAAATGATGTTCAAAACTGCTCCAGTCTCTGAACCCTTCTTGTAGCTTGGGCCCAGACGGTTTGCCTAGTGTTATTCTTAAAAATTGTGCAGACATCCTGTGTTATCCTCTTATGGACATATTTAACGAATCTTTCTCCAGAAATGTCGTGCCAACAGTTTGGAAGGACATCAAAATTGTGCCTATCCCTAAATTGTCTACTGGAGCATGTTTTAAATTCGGACCTATAGCTATTAATTCTCCTTTTCTAAAAGCTATGGAAAAATTACTCTTACTTAATCTTCAACCTTCACTTAAACCTTTAACGATCTTAAACAATTCGCTTATAAACACAGCAGAAGTACTTTAGATGTAGTTGCAATCTTGTACCACAACATTGTCTCCAGCTTAGACAAGGGGGCTAAATTTGTTCGCTGAACCTTCCTAGATTACACACCTGCTTTCGACTCAGTACCTAGAGACATTTTTTAAACAAGCTTGCCGAAACTGAAACTGACTGTTGGGTTGTCAAATGGCTGCATTCTTATTTCTCAGGAAGAAGGCAGTACACTGTGTGTCAGGGAGAGTCGTCCACTTCTTTGCTTACTGAGGCTGGTGTCCCTCAAGGTGCTGTCCTTTCTCCTCTTCTGTTTTCTTTCTTTTTGCATGATTTACCTCACTCTGATGATGAAATGAACTTTGTGAAGTATGCCGATGATCTAACTATTTCGACGTCTGTTAACTCCCAGCTTGACTGTGCTAAGATGAACAGCTTTCTATCAGGAGTTAGCAAATGCTCTTCGTGAAACGGCCTTAAACTAAATCCTTCCAAATGTTAGACTATTAATTTCAGTTTGCGATGTAAACGAAAGTTAGATGAAGCTGTTGGTTCCTATGACCGTTGCAAAATTGATGACATTGATATAGAAATCAAGTCTGCAGTTAAGTATCTTGGATTAATTCTTTGTTCCGACCTATCCTGGTCTTCCTATGTCTTAACGATTTCTAAAAGAATATTTCGTTTGACTTTTTACATTAAGAAGTTACGGCACTCAGTTATATCTCAACCTCTCCTCTTACAGTTTGTCAACTTGCGTATTTTACCTATTCTTCTTCACTGTTCACCCTTATTCTTTCCTGGATTACTTAAAAAGACTATGTGATACTTCGTGGAACTCTGAAGACTGTCAGTAGGACGAGTGGTATCTCGTTGGGTCAAATCGTTGACATTGTCACTGAAAGGCAATTGACGTCATGCAACAAATTTGCTAGAGTAATCTCGTCAGATTCTGAGCACCCACTCTACAAACAGCTCCAACCTTGTGTCTCCTCAGGCAAAACAAGAAGATGAGAAGGAAAAGCATCCAACTGTAGAAAAGAAAAAAGTGTTTATCTGTCTACCATACAAAGGAGATGCAGTGTCACAAAAGATTGACAAAAGACTGAAAGGTGCAATAAATAGAAGCTTCCCAGCAGCAAAACTCATAACAGTATACAGCACCACTCCTTCTTTAATCCACTCAAAACTGGATAAATACCCTGCTGATGTCACCTCCAACTGCGTTTATGAATTCACGTGCACTTGCGGGAGCAAGTACATTGGAAGGACGGAAAGAAGGGCTTCTATCCAGTTTTCTGAACATATTCCCAAAAACCTGTGCCTGAAAGGAAGCAGATATTCCCAGAGTGCAATTACCAGACACATTACTGATACCGGACATCTCGTAGAGATTTCTAAGTCCTTCAAAATATTAAATAGACAAAGGACAGCAAATTTACTACGATTTGCCGAAGCAATCGCAATAAAACGACTTAAACCAGACTTATGCATACAGAAAGAGAGTGTGATTAACCTCTAACTGCCTTGGTAACAGAATTTTGATTTTGATTAGTCATCTAATTCAGTGATCTCAACTCACTGAACAAATCTTAATCTCATAAACTGTAACCGTTTTTGTTTTTTGTTTCTTGAGTTGCTATGTGAACCTAAAAGCTAACACTGTTCTGTTAATCAATTTTTTCCGTTTTCTCTCTTACCCCTCCCTCTCTTTTCACTTTTAAAAGCGTATAAATTGATGATGAAAACTTAAACTAAAAACATTGTAATGCTTTCATTTAGATGCGTCAATTTTATAGTATCTCTTTTCTACCACCACTGGAACATTAAAGTATGTTATTATCATCTATATAACCATTGTAATTTCAGGTAGTCTGCAGCTGACGAGAACCTGTGAAATAGAATGATATCATTTTATACTGCAAATTTCGTCTTGCTTTCTTTATCGAAATTTATCAAGGGAACCAACTGTATGGAAAACAAGACGTCTTTTCAGAAGAATCTACGCACGGACGTCTAAAAATTCAGCTATACCATACTTCGCTCGTACTTTATGTGGTGAAAAGAGAAAACTAAGTATCTTTACACTACTAAACAAACCATTTGTTCCACCCTTACAGTACCAAACTTGATTGTTATTGTATTTCTTATATTTATAATCCTATCAAATTTTTGTTTTTATTTATTGATTTTTCATAATTGTGAACATCAACAGAACATCAGATTCAATATTCTATAGTAACATGCTAAAATTTTCAAACTGAATAGAAACAAACTCACTGTTATTACTACTATTATTTTTATTAATATTTAATGATCTCAATTCGTGCTTTAAATAGTTTTTGACTTTATATCGTAAGCGTGGACAAATTCCTCTGGTTAATTTTGTTTTAATTTTTTTTATTTATATTTTAAGTAAATCGGATGCAATATTGTGACAAATGCTGAGAATTCCATTCTGTATTATAAGTGCTGTTTTGGAATAAAGTAAAATAAATTATTAATTAAATTATTAATTATTATTACAACCCTATCGAGCTATTAACATATTATCGAAACAGTACTTTAAAACATGATCTACGTGAAATTTACTGCTTAGCTGGCGAATAGCTTTGATATTTCAGCTACGACAATGACAGGTGCCGTTATCCAACGGCTAACATACGTTCAAGGTCATTGGAGCGTTCGCACTCCTGGAACGCTACTGTTGAACTTTGCTGAAATAACGTTAGAATGGTCAGATATTATATTTATATTCGGTGACCCTAAACGACAGCAACCTAAAACTTCCTCTAGTGGCCATTCAGATGCTACAGAAGTAGGAGTGCATCATTTGAAGTAAACGTCTATATACAAGGGGTGAGGATAAAGGCTGTCGCGATGTATTTTCGCGCGTTGTATGGGCTATGGTGTTCATGCCTATAGAAGCGTTATGAGCGTTTGTTTTTGTGAAAATGGGGTCTAATCAAGTAGTTTTAGGCTTCTGTGGCCGATAAAAGGTATTTTCCTGGATCGTGTTCGTATTAATGTGTAGTAGTGTCTTGATATCCCAGACGAACTTTTACTAAGAAAGGCGCGCATTCATAGAAATGATTATTATTTTCGGTTTAGAGCCTTAAAGCTTTGTTACTTGCGACTTGTTTGAGATCTTCAGGTAGCAGATTGACTACAGGCTATGTTTGTTGTCATAGCAGTTAATTTATGAGAATCAGATAATTAAAAGAGAATAAGCCCATAGATATAAGTAAGATGTATGTTCTGATGAGGTTAAACATTTTTATTTTCATGCATGATGGTTGAAATCTTCCATAATAAATCGAAAAAACCATACGATGAATGAGATGAGAGGCTAAATTTCATGGTGGTTATTTCCATCTTGATGAAGTGCATGGGTAAAATTTCTCGGCCAAAGATGTGTTAACAGTTGCATTTACGTTGTCACATGGAATCTAGGAAGACCGCAACTCTTAAGTGCATTAAATGGAATCAACTTATCTTGGTTCAGTGTGCACGGAGACAAGAATAATATTATGGATCGTCCCCATGAAATATAACAGTGTTTGCAGTTAGTATTACCTTTTTGTCGAATAGTAGCTAGCAGCTGCATCCCACCACTAGTACACCTGTTACGTAAGTCCTAATAATCGTTCATTTTCAGATCATTTTCTGAGCACCTTCATGAATTATCTGTGGTTATGAAGGGTCCAAAAGCTGCACTTATGACTCATTTTTCGAAACCATTTATTTTTCAATGGGTTATCTATAGGGATAGTGTGATGTACAGGTTACAATGCTTGAGTATGTGTTGTTAATACATGCAATTGTGCGTAAAATGACAGCTGATGAAAATGAAGCGGAAATCAAGCTACCCATAAAATCACTAGGAATACTGCAAATTGTTGACAAGAAACTGCGTCAAGGGAAATACTCCAGTTTCCATGATTACTATCTTTTGGATGTATAAACTGCTGCCAAAACATCCACACTAACCTATGATCACTGCAGAAATACATGAGAGTTGTTGCAGGTCAGTTTGTCCTAAGGGTTCTAATTTTTCAAATCTTTGAATCCACTCCTCACTGAAATATCACTTATATACCTCATTCACGCACTATTATACTCTGTTTTATCTTAAATACCTACGCCTCTATTAAAGCTAAAACTTACATTTTGTTCAAATTTGTTGCTCGTTTGAAGTCTGGTTGCTTTGATGAAAAGCACCAAAACAAAGCTGTATTTTCATCGGAAACTTCATGATTTCCATGATGAGACTAATACGATGTCTCATTCACCTTTTTTTCTCCGCATGTGAACGTAGCCACACGCTGGTGCGTGAAAAGGTCGTCGCTGTTGGCAATTTATAAGGTCATTACTTTTAAATGTCTTCCATTGCGTTTGCACCTTCTTATATATGTGCTTTTTCCGACTGCACCGATTACTCGCGATTAAATTGTAGAAAAAAGCCTTGTTAACGAAGCACATTATTGCCACAGCCTGCTACGGTTAATTCGCAAGAAACACAGCATACTAGACTATATGAGTGAGAAATATCGAAATAGAAAATTATGTACGTTCAACCACAACCCAAGGAATGTATTGAAACCCTCGGGATCGTAGTCACTGAAAGCCACCATAATGGCTAACCAGTTTTAAGGAAGTGTACAACGAAAAGAGCATTGTATTTGTATAAAAACAGTGAAATAACGTTATAATAGCCAATTGTTACATTTACGCTCAACATAGTTGCTTGCAAACCACGAATAACACAAAACCTCACAGGACAGC
>OX235264.1:52328093-52389973 GCA_944472135.2 Trichobilharzia regenti | reverse complement strand
AAGATCAATTCAATAGAGGTGAGTATTAGATAAAGGCATTATTCGCTTGGGCGAGTCTTTGATGAATATTCCTCCATCATAATGATGTCCTTTTATCCCCATCTTTTTTAACAACCCTAATCCGTTTGAAAATTTTCATTCAACTACAATATGCAAAATTGCTCTTCACACTGTGGTCATATTCTGTGATCGAGTAGTGTTGGATGACAAACTAACCAATCACTATCAATGAAAGGGATTTGAATGAAGTCACTTCTTTCACTTACCTCACCAGCATCATTTCAACTACAAGCGATATAGATGAGAATGTCAGACGCAGAAGGGAAAAGTAAGACAGACATTCGGTACTCTGGAATGAGTATGGAAGTCTTCTAGAATCAGCAAGATTCGAATTTTCAACTGTAATGTAAAATGAGTGCTAATATATGGTTCAGAGACTTAACCCGCACGTAATCGAAAGCATTTCCAATAGCTGATTGAAGACTTTCATTGACAGCTGACTCCGCCCCATGCTGAAGATCAAATGGCCAGAAAGGTTTAGCAGCAAGAATTCTGGCAACGAACCAACCGAGTACCTATCGCCGAACGAATATGTCGAAGGAAATAGAAATGGATTGGACGCATGTTGAGGAGACCGTAGAGTCACATCGAGCGACATGCCCTCGAGCAGAATCCAAATGGGAAACGATAAGTCGGGTCCTAGTTCGAGTATCATATGGAGAAGATAGTGTGAGGAGGAGAAAAGACCTCATGAGCAACAATGGAGTCAGCTAAAGTGGACAGTAGATAACAGGATGAAATGAAAATGTGTGCTTCTGAAGCCTTATGTTCCACTTGGAACCCAACGGAATAACAATATAATATACTATGAGTTTATATTTTGTTTACCATGTTACTACGTGATCGTGCTTATTGATTTCCACCAAAACTTATCTCTTTTAATGTGTCAACATTGTATTTGGTCCGTAGTAATTTTCCTCCCATTGTTAAACGGCATTTACTGTATATTTACTCTTTATGTTCCATCCTCTCTTGAACACTGTGTATTCGAATCCCTTTTTCTTTCTTGTTCTATACACTCGCCCATTGTTTATTGCTACTCAGAACCCAAAGGAATAATATTAGTAAATAAAGAATCTGTATTTGTGTGAACGAAAATATCAAAATGTGTTGGTCACATATTAAAATCACGATCATATGGATGAACTATATATGTATATATATGCTGTTTCATTTCTCTCCATATTTCATTTCCATTCTTTACGTTGTTATTCTCTAATCTCTTTTAGAGTCATACATTTAAACTTTTCCCAGGATATATTGGTTTGTGTGGCAAAGAAGTATGGATTAAATCGTTGAGTACGTTACATAACTCACAATCAGAAAAGAATAATGTGTAAGTTGTTTACTAATTTAAAACAACACTTTGTGTTTTTCTCACTGACTTTCACCAAAAGACATAACAGGCTGGAAAAGAGCTAGCGGAGGTCAAACGAAAACATGGCACCAGTCAATGAAATCTATAACAGTTAGTCTAAGCCACGTAGGAAGGTGTAGACTTCCTGGTTGGGGTCCTCGGGATGGTAAAAACCAATGGTTGGAAACAATTGGTGACATGGCTCAAAATCGTTCTCAATGGCTAGTGCAGATGCATCCACTCCTTGTGACTTATGATTTCCAATGAAACTGTTCTGTTCTTCGTTATTACTATTCCTTTGTCTCACACCTCTGTTTACTGTCTCTATTATGGATTTCTTCTACTTTCTCATGTTGCTTTGTGTGCTACATGGAGTGTGGCGACTTGAACTGCCGCACATTGGTGCAAAGTTCTATGTCGAAAACAGACAGACAAAAGACCTAACAACGAAAGATGACGTAACCGATGTTAATTATCAAATAGATTGCATGAATTGAGAAAAAGACTTCATTAGCCAGGGCAGACTCTCTTCATCTTTGTAGTGATGAACGCAAGATATCAGTTGAAAGACATGACATACATTGGTTCACGTGGACAACTATGGGCATCAATTCTAATGGGATAGTATAAAAATTCCAGGCAGATGAATCTAAAGGAACATCAGTAATCCTTTGAGACTTGATATTCAAATCAATCTGCATAGTTATGTCTGTTTATTAATTAAGTAGTAAAAATGTGTAGATCTGCAATTAATTAGACACAAGAATCCATTCATTTCTTACCGTACTACTTGAAAATGACTTGATTCAAAGGATCCTGTAGCAGTCATCATATCGCGAATATAGAGTGGAGGGAGGGGCATCACTTAAAGTTCATGAGTTGCTGGATCTCAAATCTAGGTTTTTCGTCTAAAAAAATAACCTTTAAACAGAATTCTAATTTCTTCCCAGCAAGTATCCAGTATGTCTTTGGATAAATTACTGTTCAAGACGCAGATATCACTTTTTCTGAAGTTCGTTTCTGTAATATGACTCCTGGTTGTGATCTGACATATTGTAAAAAACCAGAGAGGAAAATTTCCATCCAGAGTCATTTATCTGAATTCAATGCTTCATGATCATTTATCCTACGTAACCGGGATAAAAAAAAATAGATTAAGCCATTCGAATCGTCTCTCTTATGGATATTTGAAAATGACACTTACTTTCTTAGCTAATTGTCAGGGTATAATGGACGCAATAATTATGCTTCAGGAATTTTGTAAGCAGTTAGTCATTATCAACCTCAAATTATAGTATAAGCGTCAGTAAAATTCTTAGACGTTATCAGACACTGTCACTTATTCGCCTTGCTTGTATTGGTCTGGGCTTTTCTTCTTCAGCACTAGTGAAATCAGCAAGTTGTTGCAACCTGTTTGTACTCCTTTATTTTCCATTGAGTTCATTGTCTCTGCGATTGAATGGATTTTGTTATCCCCATTATTTGACATCGAAAACCTACCAGTAAATGTTCCAGAGGGTTGCGCACTGAAAATTCATCCATTCGCTTTTACATACCAATTGTACGTTCATAATGCATATCTAAATAAAGACCTTCATATCTCTTGGGTAAAGATCGTTATTCATCGTCCATGACAACATTATTTGTCATACAAATTTCCATCTGTAATCAAACTAATGGGTTCATGTATCTTTTCATCGAATGTTTAAGCTTTTTTTTACTAACTGTTTAGTTACTGCATTGTAAGGATAGTTTAGGAGATAAAAGTCCTAATTAGAATGAATGGATACGATAATAAGTGTATTTTACACTGTAGACGCTAGATGTACTCATTTGACGTACACCAAAAAAAACAGAACAACTATTCTATAATGCAAAACACGGAGAACGTTTCACAATCGGTACTTTTCGGTAGTGATCTGTGCGGTGTGCGGATTTCACCGTGTACCTTCAGTCTAACCGGTCGACTTAAGTAGTGTATGTCAACACTCAATGTTGAATGATGATGAAGGCTGTAGGCTTATAATTTTATAGAATCATTTCGTGCTACAATGGCCTTTATTTAATGCGGAAAGATTATAAATTTTAGCGTTACATATATCAGTTCCCATTGTTTCATTTGTATTCCGAATGTTGTAAGTTGCTGTGATTAGAGAATTTAGGTTTTTGTGTTCAGTGTTTACATCACCAAATTTTACTACTAGCAGTGAAGTCATAGTTTGAGTTCGACGCAGAACAAAAAGTTAGTCAGTTAATTAGTAGGACTTAGTTTCCCTTCGTGTGGCTATGATCCACAGTTATTGTGTGAGGGGCTGATGAAACGACCCAGTTGCTCAGGTTTAAGTACATGCAGCGAGATTTGAATTCGGGTCTTACTGGCTGAAATTCGATTGCTTAATCCAATGGACTACTACACACTGTGTGCCTATGCTCTCTTTGGTAACGTGGAAATTCGCTTTCACGATTTAATCGAATTGACTTCTGGTGAGGATAAAGGTAATCTCAAAGTGTTTTTGTGCAAGGATACTACAGATATTTCATCTGCATAAAAGATCGATAAAACACTTAAGTGCATGAGATGATATAGGCAGTCGGCAGACAAATTTACCTCTCTTTAATTTCCACCTCCCTGATAAAAATGGGACAGAAGCGGTCAATTGCAACTTTTAATTCTGTCAGCTAGTCAATGTTATCCACGATCTTATTTGATTTTTTAAAGCATGTTTAAAGAAATACTATAATACTGCATTTGGCTGTCTTATGGATAGTTTTACATAGCTAGAAAATCTCTTGTGCTATTTAGCTACTCTGTGTGCGAAAACAGCCTGAGATTATTTTTGTCGTCATCCGATTTTACTTTTTATCACAGCCGAAAGTTATATTGTATAACGTGATCCTTACACCTATATTAATATAAGTATATTGAAAGTTATAAATGATATTGCCTTCCTTTTCCTTTAGATTATATTTAGCTGAATGTCAAATGGATTGTTATTGGAAAGTGATTATTGCTAACTGCATTGGTGATGTATTGACAGAGTTCTCGGTGAGTTTCGCTCAACAGATTTATCTGTTTATATGTTAGTTGTTTTATTCTTTGTCAACAACTTTTTCCTTAATAACACCCATCTTTTACCGAATAAACAAGATGCCCCTATAAATGACCTGGTACGACAGAGCTTGGGTAGACTTCAGTCCTCTTCTCAAAATCCTGTCATGTAACCACACATTCATAGCCTTTGACAGGTAAGTCCTGTTCACTATCTTCACGCATTAGAGGTGTACCTCACAAACGTAAAATTAGTCAATATGAACCTCTGACACTTACGATCGGACTGATGGTGGACATGCAGGTCTACCTGGTTGAGCAGCTGGAAAATCCTGATTCCAAACCTATGATTTACGTGCTCTCCGGAATCCGAACAGATCAAACGATGCATGGACCTGTTTTTGTTAGCAGAAACCATGGGAACCTAGCTCCTGACGCCGATTCACCACCTCGTAGTTCCGACTTCATTTCAAAGGCTCGGGGTGGGAGTGACTTCGGTTTAGGCATTCAAGCAGTATCCTAGCCTTCGCACCAACGATGAGATAACAACTTTTGTGTGATGCATCTCATGGGTACCAAAAGACGCACCACGTTTGTGTTTCAATAATAATGACTAAATAAATAAAATCTTGAATGATGCTGTTATCTTTGCTTCTGTTTTTTCTGGCTTTTAAACAGTTTCAGAATTTATCACTCAGAGTGACTGCCTACTGTGCAGTACTGTTACCTACAAAAGAAGATAATTATTCAAATGTATATTTGATCTTAGCAACATCAGATAATAATTTACATCTTTTACAATGCACAATAAACAATTCTACTCAAATTGTTTCAACACACTGGAAACTGGTAGGCCTAATAGTAATTATTCTGTGCATTTCTTGTACTATCTTTGTATATTTTAAATTCTAATTTTCTGTATTTAGTAAAATAACAAACTGTCTGGTTACTTCATTACTTCATCACTTCGATCGTGATATGGAGTGAACTTCTCACCATCTTGGAATTATTTCTACCTCTATTGAGATAATGTGGTTAGATACACCTAGAAAAAGAATTCCTGTTTTTTTGTCTGGTTCCGGCAAACAATCTATTAAATTTAATTTCAAATTAAGACACGACACAAGTATTGCACAGTGTTTATCAGTGAGTTGGTTGGAAGCAGTTAAGTATTTGAGGCATGAGTTAACTCCAATTTCCCTTCCATGATGTATTAACAATTATTGAAGACCAAAGATAGACGTTTCTTCCTAGCCCGAGGTTGGTCATCAGTGCACAAACACAACTACATGTGAAGTTGAATTTAGAACTACCAGGTGAGGAGATGACTAATTGTGAGATCACTGTTTCAGGATGTTTTATATTAGCATTCTAGTGATCGCATAATATATTTTAGCCAACCTTGCATAAAATCACTCTGGACGTGAGTAACTTTTTGACTGGTTATTTTGTTTTAGCGTTGAGGTTTTAGATTTTGATGGTGATCAACAGAAACTTTGAGATTTGCATTCACGATTACCTGCTAACTTTTATGTAATGAATATCAAAAGGGCACCATCATAGAAAAAAACTTATTATATGACTTTGCTACTTCACTTGTATCTAACAATTTGTAAATGACAAAGATGATCTGTAGCTCAGGTGGACGCTTTTGATATGATTGCGTTCTCTGAGTTGAGTGATTTAATTACAAAGCCTCCATTGTACTTCCAGACAACATCTTCTACTCAAGATTTACTGTGAAGTGAAATTATTTGGATTCTTCTGGAATGATATAATTGTATCTCCAGCAAGACACACAACATCCTCCCTCAAAAAGCAAAAGGAGATTCGTCCTGCCATATAAAGAATATTTCTGAAATAACGGTTACAATACTAAAACCATTCGAAATAGATATCACACAGAAACCAATACAATCACTTCATTCAATACTACTCAAACCAAAAGACCCAGAACAAAAGAAAACAAGATAATCACCATCTAAAAAATAAGTTGCATAAATTATGATAAGATCTATGCTGGTTAAACTGGGCATCCCATGACACTACGAATCCACGGACACAAACTAGCTATCAAAATACGCGCCGTGTATTTTTTTATATCAGTAAATGTGCAGACAACTGTGGACATGAATTTCACTGGGAAAATGTAGAAATTTTAAACCGTGGCAATACCAAATAAATGCCGAGAAATTCTTAGAAGCCTGGTACTCAGATGAATAAACAACCAACAGAAACATTACTATAGATCAATTTTATGAACTGGTAACGAATGAGACAAATGACCAAAACTGTCAAATTCAAAATCAATAAAAACGATCAATACTAATGCAAATTAGCAAATGATCCCTATTATATCACTCATGGAGAGTTCAAATAAGTGCACTTCATACTGAAAAATGTGTTCAAGATGTTCTCTAGAAGAACAATGAAAGCTTACAATCAAATCATCAAGCTTGGAGAACGAAACCACACCAAAATCTGTGGACAAACAGTTGATTTTCAAGAGTTAGTTCGTAGGGATTGACGGAAGTTAGAATTCACCAGCCACTGGATTCTGGTCCAAATGATCTAATGAGCAAAGAGCTTGATCTCACAAATTGAACACCCAGGGTCCGACCCCCATTAGCTGCGTACTTCTGAAGAATCTCAAAAAAGGACGAGACGGTTATCCAGTACTCCCTGGATTTCAGTGGTTCTCTCACTGATATCAGTCTGTGATCAAACTTGAAATAAACAGTTGCTTATTTTGTTTCTATGAATCGCTAGTCTTATTATTCCCAAAATAACACAATTACCATATCGTTGTAACATATAGATACTGAAGATTCAATTCCTTCTTAAAATTATTTTTTGAAATGAAATGATTACTACTATTATTAGTGAACAGTAGTAAAACGGTAGTTGTCATGCTAAACGATATTATTATATTCCCTTGGTGAAAATTTGTTTTCTATGTGACATTCATAAGTCGGACAGAGTGCAATTGAAAACATATTCAGCCGCGCCCTTTCAATAATCCAAGAGCTGAATTTACTTTATGACCGACGGACATATTTGTTTGCATGTTAAGATGATGAACTGTGAGAAAGGACGTCCTTAAAGTTTATGATGACAATATACATTCATGCTAACTTCACGACAACACATATTTCTTTTCTTTTATAGATCACTGTCTATCCAACTGAAGCACAGGTCACTAAACTTACCATTGTCAATGAAAACCCCTTAATAATTCTTTGTGGTGACGTACAAGGTCGAGTTGACTGTTATGCCTTACTGTGATAACCTAATTCATATCATTTCCAGAAACCTGTTTTATTTTTCTCCCTTTTATATCGCGCAATGGATTCCCCTAGATGCAAGTAGTATTATTAATTTGTCATATCATGGTTTTGATAGAGACAGTTTTCTAATCTTTTCTTATAGTAATAATTTTATTGGACTCATGGATTTTTTAAAATACCATCTGTAGTTTATTTGCATCACTTGTCATTGATTAAATAAATTATCTTTCTCTTTTTCAGTCTTTATTCAACTGTTCCTTAACTTTATCTGTTTCAATCTAGCTCAAAAGTCTGAAAAGAGCAATTTGGAGTCATGTAGAAAAAAACAGCTGCATTGTAAGCTTATCTTGTTTAAATGTAATGACTAATTTATGTTCTGTGACGATTAGTGCATGTTTAACGCTAGCGTCCTGTGCTTGGTAGCTGTAAAGGCTGTTTACACTATTCAGATGAACACTACCATTTCAGTATATCAGTTAGGTCTATAATCAACCTAGGTTCACTCTTTTATTCCTTTGCTTTTCGAATGGAATATAGGGCTTTAAGCTTGAGTCTTGAAGTTCTAGTAGCATTGGTATTATTTTTATTGCCTTTTTTATAGTGACGTCCATCATTCTCTCTATATCAGATTCGATACGGGCTAGGCGGTTTTAGAACTGCGCCAGCCAGAGATCGAATCCTGATCAGCGAGTATTCTACTACTGAACCACCGATGCACGATCAACTTAGGTATTATTACCTTTAAAGAAAGTGGGGGTGTGGTGGAAATAAGCTTCACAGTTCCAGTATTTACACCATTCTGAGGTAGCAGTCTTTCTGTCTATTGCCTTTGCAGGTGTACATACACAGGACGTTTTATAAACGCTAGTGGCATTCAGTGGGTGGTTAGTGACTAAGGAGTACAGAATGACAAGATGAGTAACCAAGTAAACATTAATCCTTCTTCATGCTTTGTAAGGTTCTCTTTCTTTATTGAACAGTATTGAACGATGAATACCCTTCTGTGTTTGACTAGATTTCTCCGCTTCATTTGCCCACCAGCGTGAATAAACTAAACAGGCGTTCATCGGTAACTGCTCCCTTCTTACTCCGATCTAGCTACATATTCTGCGGAACTGTGTAGGTTATGCAGTACCGATAGAAAGCAGGAAGAAGTAAACCTCGAACAGCTATACAGACAAACGTTTTAACCAGCCATAGCCTGTTCGTTAATAGTCATGTTTCTCAAATTTTTGTTTACTGGTAGACATTTCGAACACCATTTATTGTTTACACAAACATGTCAAATGCAACTGCACAACTTCGAATGCTGGATTTCATACTCCCAGTCCTTCTTTTCTATTTGGCCCAGGTGTATATATATATATATATCCTCAGTTGATTCAGCACATACAGCTAAATAGCATTCTTTAACAGCAAACCTTTCAGTGTCATCAAGTCGCATTTTGCAAACCAATTCGCTATTTGCGATTTACACAGTTCGAGGTGAAATTTCACCACACAGTTTCCTTTTTAGATACAGAAATTATTCACATCACAGTATGTAATAGCAGTCAGGAAACCAAGCATACATACATGACGTTATATACTACCGGCTAACTGATATGAATAGTTGGACACCACTCTCATCGAGCAGTAGTGTTTGCTATCCAGTCGCCGAAGTTGCTACTTAGAACCCAAGCAGTCTGAACTAATTTAGCTCTCTGAGCTGAACCAAATCGGGCACAACGTTGATGAACTCAGCCCCGAACGAGCGAAATGGCTGTCCGATGTTTACATTACTTTTATCTGACTGCTCAGAACTAGTGATTGATGTGACAGGTGTTCACCAACTACTCATGCTAGTCAATCAGTAATATATATGACTCAGCATCAAGCTACATATCGCTACCAGTGTAGCTTCATTAGATGTCCAACAGCATATTTACATTCTATTGCATAATTCTGTGTCGCTGAAAACTCTGTTGGATCTGATTAAGAACTACTAATAAAGTGCTGTTTTCTAACTTGTTTTCGCCATATCATTTCTGCGCTTTGAATTTTCTGTAGCGGTTGAGTTGATTCTCTAGGGTAGGGTCGCTAGCCCCATACCTATCTTTACCCCTATTTTTTGGGCTTGGGACAGACTAGAAAACTAGGCGAGATTAGCGAAAAAAGTAGCTTGGAACAAGGCATAAAAATTTCCAAATGGAATAGTCGGTGAAAGGAGTACTGGTGTAACGGTAGAAGACGAGAGACTTGGTGAAGGAATGCGTATTTGGAAATCGATATCTTTATATGGCGAAATTATGTACACCTTATTTTCAAATCACCATTTGCACAGATCTTCTGTGTTGTGGTACTTCTGGTCTTAATATTGTGTGTTCCTTTCGCGTTTCCATGTATACCTGCAACGCCATATCATCTGCTTTCTCTGACATCAAATATTATTCTCCTGCTTTTGACGTTTTTATGCCGATCAACCTCTCTTTGCATATGTATACTACTGATAAATCCTATCAGTAGCACACGACACACTGCTAACGATTTAGAATTATTGTTTCGAATTCACCAAGTAGCGCGTGGTGGCATTTACCCACCGATGGTATTAGAGGACAGTTCCGCTTTATAGCCGACTGCCAGCGTCCATATTTGGAAAGCATAGTTAGGGCGGTTATGAGGACAGAGAGCTGAGTAGTTCATAATTAAAACATAACTGTAACCCTTAGTTTTTAAAGATTTTGTAAGTGATTTGCTCTGTGACAACACAAAATTTATTCATATACCACCAATGCCTGAAACATATTCTAACTATGTAGCAATAGTCTTCAATCATATCAACCTTATAGTCTAAGCTTACATTTTATCCGAGTTAGTTCGGATTAGATGACAGGGTAGTTTTATTGAATCAAACGTGTTTCATAGTCTAGAACAAAACCTGTATCATTCATTCAGGTCAAACTAATAATAATCAATAAAATTCGGAGCAGTAGTGTCTAATACACAATAATACGACAGAAAACAATACAAAATTTAATAAGTTGATATATATATATATATATATATATATATATATATATATATGATAGCAGTTAATTGCATATGAACATACCACCCTAATTAAACCATTTGACAACAGATTAATACAAGAATTTCGAAACTTCATAAATAAATCGATATATGCATACATAAACAGATAACGTTAACTGAATTATTTGCTAACAGGTTAATTACTGACAATTAAATTTCATTTTGACATGGAACTTAAGCAGTGTAGTAGAATACGACCCCATAATAGAATAATGTATCTGACACAGCACAGTAACGGCGGTGTATTGCTCATTGCTGATGGTATACTATAGTTCACTCCTAATGTTATCTAAAGACCTCTTTGTAGCACGTTTTTAGGCATACACTGTATCACAGTAAAAACTATACTGACGTTTATAAGTATCTATAACATGCAGGACAATTGGGCTGTGAACAGATTTATCTTCAGCTTTTCCACACCAGGTGTGTATGTGTTCACCAATCCGGAGATAACTGTATGTACTCGTACACCATGAATAACTTGATTTACTGACTTACTATCAAAGTGTGCACACTATCAGTGATTTCATATTGTTTTTCTTAGCACAAAAGTGTAGTAGTTCAGGTGGCCAAGCTTGGTAAAAGCATATATAGAAGTAGGAAAAAATGTAGCAAGAGTACAACGCATGAACAAGTACGATAGAGACTATAATCAGATGAAGATCAGCTTAAGTTTTTAGAATCTGGAAGATAACAAGGGGTGAACATATTTGCTTTATTGTGAACGATTCTGAGCCATAACAAGGTCTTCAACAATTGATTATTAGCATTCTGAGGATATCAAACGGGTAATCTAAACCCTCCTACATGGCTAAAACCAACAACCAAAGACTTCATAAACTGGTGCTAAGACATTTCCCATAACTAACCCCAACCAAATAAGACTCCAGCTAAATGAATCGTCGGAGGAGAGGTCACGGTCCATCACAGTTGTTGGAGCTTCATAACCTCACTGATTAATTTCATGTCCCATCACGTAACACACACTATACCTAATCACATTCTTATCAAGTGTACTGCGCCACCTAACACCAGGGCAAGTGAAGACAACAAAAGTCAGAAATGCCAAATCTTTCCATATTTTATATCTTCAACAGCAATGTCTTATAGCTGTAAAGTAGGGAAAAGCAGACATTACACGCATCCTTTGATGGGGAACTATGTTTCATGCTTCTGCTAAACCAGCCATATATATGCGCCAAGAGATCGTGTCAGCAACCAGTCAATTAGTATTGATGCAACCTCACAAATAAGTGAAGTGCTAACGCATTCAAATAATTTTCTTCATACCCTTAAAATAAACCCTTACAAGGTATCTTGAGAAAAAAAATCGAGACATCTGCAAACTAATTGTGTGTTGGAGGATAGACGACACAGACGTGCTTTTTATCATGTACTGTGATACATACTTCTGGCGTGCTGCTTCAGATATGTAGTGACGGCATAATTTTGGCCGAAAAAAGGGATATAAGAAAAGCATTTTCATAAAACTGGTATCTTTTATCTAGAGATGAACATTCTTTATCTCTCTGGTTCCTGATTTCATTTGTTAAGAATTTCATCCCTCTTAAACTGTTACACAAAACTAAGTTTACCGTACGAACTGACTCGATATTAATGCAGTCAAGACAAGTATTATACCGCCAGTGAGTTTTCTAACAACACAGAAAAACTTTTCATTCAAGAGGAAAGGATAAAATTCAGACATTTTTATTTGTTGACAAATAAAATATAAAAAGACGACTATTATCCCTGATATATCAATTTTTCTATGAAAACTTATTTTGTTGAAAAAAGAAAAATGAAAAGCGGAGAAAGAGAAATCAGCTTATCGAAAAAGCTTCAGTGTAAAATGTGCTAGTGTTTCTTTTTCTTTTTTAGATTTCCCATGATATCATCTAGTGAGATATTGGTTCTACATTCAGTTAATCACAGTCTTCATTCAGCATAGCAACACGAACATTAAGAAGTGACGCGAATCCAGTCCATAGTGCGTATGGAATCATCAGATTACTAGCGTCAACATTGATTGGTCGAAATAAGTATACACATGCCAGAGCTCCACCGAAAATGCCTAAACACACTGCTGTTCCCTATAGTGAAGAAGAAGCAAGGTATACACTCAATAACTATAGGAATATTATTTCAAAATATTATAATATAAATGTCTAAATAAATAATTACTTTTTAATAAAATATCCGAAAAATAAGTCTACGAGATCTGTTAGGCAGTGACTAAAGTATAAATTCAAGACAGGTCATTTTTACATCAAATATAAAAGATCATGCATCCCTAACAAATATTAAGTGACAGTTTCTATACGGCACTGCAACTTCCGCCCACGTGCCTAGAGAGCCGTAAATATCCGCTAAGCAATTCGTAAAAATAGTGTAGCCCAGTATGATGTAAATACGAATCTGAATAGGTTGCAGTTGAAATCTCTGCTTCGCGCTTAACAATGCAAGTTAGAATTTCAAAAAGAACATACGTTACCTCGGAGTTGCAGATACGCCTCAGAATACTGGTTTAAAATCCCTTAAAGTGGTGTGAATAAAATCACTGCTTATTATCTTCTAGATTTTGAAAATATAGACTAACCAATTTATAATCCCTCCCGCACTTCTACATTCATTATAGCCTCATTACATTTCTTTCTCTACTTTATTTGTGCGTTTCCTCTGTGACAACTTGAAATGATTCACTTTTATGCAAAGTTGTTATCAAAACCAGTGACTTACGACTTATGAAACCAAACTGTCTTACATACCCTACGCAGGTAAGGCAGGAAAAATTGCATTCGTACAGAGGATATTACCAGTCGGCATACGGCAAGTCAGGATGTAAGATTTCTGGTATTAACCTGGGAAGACGACATAGCTTGAGGAAACATCTTATCCCTATCTATCACAGTACGACCACTATCAGCCCCCCTCCCATACAGTAAGCAACAGACGCCATGATGGTAACTGCTTTGTGTAACCATAATCAAAGTAAACTTCATAATGACATTGAGGACGCTCATTTCAGCCAGAATAGCTTTTTAAAAAACGATCAAGAGTCTTAACTTATCTCCAACTACTTTGTTAAGCTAATAATGCAATTTATGAACCAACGATTACTGCTAAATATGTTACGGTACCAAACACATCATTTCCAAAAGGAATAACTAACATACATATTTTATTCCATATTAGTTTGTTTATTAGATGTATCACACAGTGAAACAGTATTATATGCTGGATGACGTTTCGAACACAATTTATTGTTCATTATCATATCAATTATGATCACACGACTTTGAAATATTAGTTTTTTTCTTTCAAAGTCGTGTGATCATAATTGATATGATTATGAACAATAAATTGTGTTCGAAACGTCATCCAGCATATAATACTGTTTCACTGTGTGATACATCTAATAAACAAACTAATATGGAATTACTTACTACCACAGTGCCCAAGTTTTACACATATATTAACATACATATTTTAGTTTATGCTGCCCGAAAAATAGAGGCGTCCACGACCAATTAAGTAGAAGCTGAGCACCATAAACAGCCAAAGGAAGTAACGCCTTTTCATGTGATGCATCTCTCCACACTAAATAAGATGCAGCGCCCATGCAACCATAAAGCGCACTCCACACAGGACCAAACACCCATTTCGGGGGTGCAAATGATGGCATTTTCAGAGAATCATACCAATCCATATTCTTGGAGACAATCCGCTGGCCAGCAAACACTCCAACGAAAGGTACAGCGATGAAAGGGGCAGCATGTAATAAGGACATTTCACGCATCATAGCTCAGTGACCTACAGAAAAAGGAAAGGTTGTTAGGAGCAAGACAGAATGCTACTGGCATTCAAATAAATTACACAAACGTATGGCAATAGCCTAAGACTCCAACTGCCGCCTATCATGATATTACATAGATGAACAGGAAAATAACAGAATTTCATGTTGTGATTGTCTTTTTATAAAAGGGAAACCACTACCGTTGTGAGCGACCCGTTGTAAAATCGTGTGCTAAGTTGATTTTTGTAGGTAAAGGGGACAAAGAATATCCTTCTATCTGACTAGAAACATCTCAAAATACATATCAGACCAGAAAATGAGGGAATGAAATTTTTTCTACTAGAAATGCGTAGAGATTGACATTGGATACACCAGAAACAAGCGATCATCAATATAGAAACTATTAAAATTCACCCTGGCAGAATCCATAATTTACAACGAACGTGAACTATAGTAGCCATTTAAGCACATATAATCTGAATGGTTATTGGCTAACCGATTACTTTATTGATAAATAAGTAGGGTTAAGTGGTTCAAAAACTAGTTGGCCGCATTTATAGGGTTCATTAATGAAGTACTTATTTCTTTAACTGTAATTATGGAGCAGTCTTCCGGCCAACTGATGACGTCGAGAGAGGTTAGTGACATAATGGATAAGGCCACAAAACTGTACTTTCATGATTTGAAAGATCGCATCCAAAGGCGTAATCTGAAGGAAGGAATTCAGGTAAAACTGTGAAACGCCCGTTTACTTTTAAAAATCGACGTTTGATCAACATTTAGTGAACACAAAAGGGATTTTATTTCTAGGCAAATGCAAAAGATACCAGGGACATAACAGTGCCAGTTATGTAAATAAACTTTTCTAAATGTGAATGCTGAAAATGTGATGAGCATAATTTTCCATCGACTTATCTTTTATTTTGCTTATTTACAGGATGCTACCAGTGGGCCTCATTTGACGGATTTGCAGTGACATTGTACTACAGTTTCTAAATACAAAATTCCCTTAATTATAAAAACTGACTTCTTTCGGCAAACTAAACGAATCGCGCCAGCATAGGACACAAGTGATGGTAATTAGTAAAAGTCTTTTTGTTCTTTAGTAATGCTAGTTCATGCTTTATATGCTCTATGAGGGCTGGAACAACGGTGATCATCAAACCCAGTACGTTCTGATCAACTTCCGAAAAATTTTATTTTTTTTATTACGACATCCCTGGGTATAAATTAAAGGAAGTGTGTACCGTGCAGCAGTTTGCTTTTTCATTCTTTATGGATGTGAGACATGACTGTGGAAAGAAAAGTTATAGATAGACCAGGTGTCTTTGGCTACAGATGTTTGCGTTCCAGTTCTTGTGTTAAAAGGTGTAATTTGGTGGCTAATACTGCAGCTGGACATAAAGTTTTGATAAGGAGGGCAAGTGAATCGATGAAGTTGTGAATCTATATCGACTGAAATGGTTAGAACACGTGGTACACATGCAAGGTCGTTTCTTCTTTGTCGAGTAATGCTATCTGTCATAGGCTAAGGCTTGGAAAGAGTTACGAATGGTCATATGAAAAGCTATCATCAATCCATGAAGTTTCAGACCGTTAATTTGAGAGGTGTAGACTGTCTAGCTGGGAACCTTGAGTGGTTGTAGAGTCTTAGTGATATGGGTCAGAATCGTTCTTAATGGTACAAATGCATTCACTATTTGCAATTGCCCAGACCCATTAATTCTTCATGTTTCTCCATGTAATCATGCTTTTGCCCACAAATTTCGGTTCATTATAGTTTCTTTGAACTTCTATTTTTCGCTACTTTTGTGTTTTATGTGGATTATGGCAACTTGAAATGCTGCACTTCTGCGTAAAGTCCTACTTTAAAAACTCCATCACTCGGTCACAGATACTAAACATATCAAACCATAATCGTGCATTGATACACGATGGTAGCTGAAGTAATTCTAAGTTAAAAAATACTGGGGATGATCGGGTCAAAAAATAACACCATTCTATGAAGTTTACGGACGGTTGAATTGAATCAGTTACATAACGGCAAGTAAATTCTCTGGATGGTGTACTCAGGATGCTAAGAAGAATTGATACTTCAAGAATCTGGATTAAAACCACCTTACCATCAAAATCCTGAAGAGTAAAAGTGCGGCTGACGGATCAACTATGAGCTTCGCATAGAAGTGTAGCAGCTCAAGCTAGCATACTTTGGAAAGCACACAAAATAAAGTAACAGAAACATGATGATATCATAACACACGAACCGGAAGAATAATGAGTTGAAGAATATTTAAAATTTTCAGACTATGGATAGTAACAAGATATAAATGCTTCTGTGTCATTATAACTGATTATTAATCATATCACCAAGGCTATGGAATCAGTGACTGTCAATCTCTAGAACACTTTAGACAGGTAAATCATACCTCTAAATGCAGCTCAAGCCAATAGTCATAGACTTCGTGAATTGGTGTCACATTTTCATCTAACCACTACTTACTCGTTTTCAACTTCAACTAACAATATTTTTTGTGGAAAGAGGTGGTTCAGCATGCATAACACATGTTCCAATCACTTCAATCGAAAAAGCTTCACAACTGATTTAACCACTGATTTAACAGCCTGCATTTAACTTTACTGTAACCTATCAGTGTACTCCAACTAACGCAAACGATTAAATGAAGACACCTATGGTGAACTGACACAACTTTTGTCATTCAGTTCAGCCATTAGTCTATTAAAACAAAATTATAGAAATCCGCCTTCCAAAAACTAAAAAACAAATTAATACATATTATTGTGCATCACCTTTATGTGACATTGGGCAGAGAAATATAGCAACTGATGCTGGCGACATTTACTATTCATAAGCATATCAAATTAGTAATACAACGTAGGACACATGTTTTATAACCGAAGAGTTTTTTTAATTTTAACTGCAAAAAGGGTATTCTGTATAATTAGGATTTATGTTGAAGGTGATTAAAAAAACTGAGATTTGGTAATTAATCTTTCTTTATCTGATAGAATACAGTGGACTCTAGAACTGCCCTTATTTTTTTATTCCTTTACGTCCCGAGTGAAATATAGGCCTTCAAGCTGGAGCTTTGAAGTGTCAGTACCAAAGGTGTTTTATTTTTACGGGTTGAAGTTGCTAGCTTCACACCCTACCATCCCTCTTTGCCCGCCCTACTACCGGCTTAGTGAGGTACAGGAGTGCCTTGACCGAGGATCCAACCTCGAACCAAAACCGTGGTTGACGACCGTTCTACCGCTGAACCACTGGACCCAGAACTGTCTTTATATTCCACCTAAACTTGTGATCATGGATCACAACAAACACTGGAATAGCAAAGCATGTTCCTGGAATACTTCCTATAGTGTTTAAATGGGAATTCGACATAAATCAACATCAGGATCCCAAGCTTTGTCTGCTTTATCCTTTACCGTTACTAATCACTTTTAAAGGTGGGAAAAAGCCAGCTTCTTATTATGTTTTTGAAGCTTATGAAAGTTTTCTTTTATTATTCATCAGTGCAAACAATGATTTAAGAAGCCACACGTGTATCATGTGCTAAATAACTGACTCTAAACTGTTCATATCGGTTAGGGTACATGACCATCATAGCTGAAGTTGATAGAAGTGAATATCGATGAAGCACAAGAAAAAGAAGAACAAATAGAAGCTATTTAGCCTATTTCAAAGGCAGTTTGATATCATCGTAAAAAAGGAATAATAATAAAATACCTTGGTTAACTGTTGAATACTTTCTTCACAACTTTGATAACGACGATCAACAATGTATATACCATAAGATTTAGGATCTTCTACATGCTCTTCAATGAAACAACCGAATCCAGAAAGATTAGTGGTTACAGAGGGAATACCCATTACAGTGTATTCAGCTTGAAGTGAAAAAGGAATGAATATTACTATGACAGTAAGATGAACATCAGGCAGCGTATATCATGAAACTACAGTATTTTAAATTTGGTAAGAATAATTAACTACGCATTTTGTCACCATTCATTAAAAGCAATTCAAATTATCGTAAACTGGTTGGACTGGACTCCGTCCCAGTGACTGAATGGTCAACGAGCTCATCTTGTAACCCTAAGGTTTTAAGTTGGATCCCTGGCAGTGGGGTCATGAGTGTGTACCGCTGAAAAGTCCAGATTTATTGTTCTAACAACATTGGAAGTTTTGCAGTTTATCTTACACTAGAAACAGGTGTTGTCCAATATCTTCACTGTAAAAGCCAGATACTAAATTTATCCAGTAAAAGACAGTTGTTATTTCTGTCTACTTTTCACCAATGGTACCGACCTTCATTTATATTGACATTATTTTTAACCAAAATAAACTGTTCGTGCTAAACAAAAATTTAATCAGCCAATCACACTTCCAATGTTTATACGTAAAAAGATGAAATTGCACTTTGAAAGAAGGAATGGGCAGTAGTTAGTTAACTGTCTAACTTCACGATAATAAAATAACACTGTTTGATAGACATACAGACATATCTTACCTGGTGTATAACCCCATGGTTCATAGTAGGAGGGAAATACACCTAAATGGCAGCCTCGTACAAATTCTTCGTAATCCATAGGCAATAGTGGATTAGTAGAACTCAAAAACTCCGGGTGGAAAATAACCTTCAATGAGAGAAACAGAAATATTTATATTATTATCGAATATATATATATATATATATGATGCTGAACTGTCTTTTGAAAAGGCGTAAGAATTACTCTCACACCTCATATTGAGTATAGGATTGAACAAAAATACTAACAGATTTGTAGTTTATATGGAAGACATCTTGTAATGCATGAATCTAATTATGAAATAAATATATGTGACACAGGGAGCTTTAGATCACACTTAGTGTCCTAATAATTTACTAGTACTTACCGATGACTTGCGTATCTATTCAGTGTTTCACTGCAAAAAGCAGCTAAAGCGGCCTTATCACTTGACATGCTACCACCAAAAGGAGTATAGGAACGTATTTTCGTATAAACAATAAGGTTATCAAGAAAAGCAGGGTGAAAACGAATATAATGCTAAGCTTACCTTAACACGATCGTGACGATCGTTAAATAATTGGCATCGGCGTAAATTGCATAACACTAAATCGATGTTATCTTGAACAACATTGTGTGTACAAATAGGAGGTAAATTATTTCGTTGTGTTGCGTATATGCAACGTTTAAGTCGATATATATCACCCTAAAAAGAGACCACAATACAATTTTAATAGCATCATTGTAAATTAAGTTTGGAAATTGAATTTGTGCAGTCTTTAAATTAAAAGTTTAAAAATTACCTGAGTAAGTATATCAGTTCCTTGAGGAATACGTCCACGAAGACATACTTCAAACAAGCGATGCCCCATCTCACATTGAATTGAGTTCACTGTTTCACGTAATTGTTTTACAATAGCTTGAGCGCGAAAAGAATCCACATTAAAACTATTTGTGTGGGCCGGAAAGATGAGAAATGCGACAACAGTGACATCAGTCTGAGCTTGCTAAAATAAAGTTATAGCAATAAAGAATAACTGTAATGAGTTTTTTAACTGAAATAACTCAAAATATCAAAAATGAAGACTATGTAACAGACGGGTCTTTTGAATAGTAGTAATCGATTGGAAGTAGTATATGGTGGGTAAATCCCTAGATTAATACAGAAATAAATCTCGTTAGAGAATATTTACACTTAATGTGGTGTACGATAAACTTGGAAAAGTAGTTTCGATGGAAGACCAGTTTATTCTTTCCAATCTTCAGTTTACACACGTATATTTAAATAATTCATGGAGAAAAAAGTTAGAGAATGGTAACTAGCAGTGAAATTTAGGATGTACACTCCGTCCAATTTAGGACTGCTGATCTGAATGTACTTGTATCCTTAGTGAGTGGTAGTGTTCTCACTGAAACTTGAACTTCCCACACATCGGTTTAAACGCTAGAGTTATGCACTAGACTACTCGACCAAGAGATCCACCTCTTGTGCTTTTAGGTAAATTTGTAGATCGTTAGACATCATCGAAGCGTTCGTACCAGAAGCTGACATGTCAAAAGAGACTGACCATTCCTGTCCAACATAATCACTCAACGCAGAATGCGAAATAACCCAAAAATAAATTTAGGAAATATATCATTTTTTAGTAGCTCCGAAAACTGCTTATCTACAGCTTAGATAGCAACAAGGCAGATGCCGTACACAGCCTACTATTTACCAAGTCGCACTTTCCTTCTGAAGGTAAAATCGAGACGATGACTACAGATACAAACTTCAAATTCCAAACTGTCAAAACAGAATAAGTTCTTAGATCATAGTAAAGAAACCTATAGAAATTGAAAGGCGTGTTACAAAAAGGCTATTAAGGGAAATGTACGCCTCTAAATTACAGGAGAAACAAGAGTATGCAAAAGTACCATAAACTTTGAGGATGAAATACACCAATAATTCCAAAAAAGCATAAATATCACAATTTATTACAAAAATATTTCATAGTAGTATTTTCTATCTCTTACACTTGTATTTCTACTCACATCTTATTGCACACAATTCAGAACCTTTGATATTAAATTTTATGTGGAGTAAACAGTTACTGAAAGGAATTAGTCATATAGTGATAATTACTACAGGTGACGTGCGCCGAGTGTATATATCCATTTCTAATAAATAAACTACCTTTTTACTTGAAATAAGAAGACAATTTCTGAATATTAGCAGCTACAAAACAAATGAGGCTGATACCAATGTGATTTGTAAATCCAGATACTTATGTGATCTCCATTACTTTCATATTTAACTGGTTATATTTTGTAGTAGGCTTTGATTCAACAGAGAACTCAAATGAATCTAATAAGAACTAAATATTAAAAGTTACTTAGCAACCATTTGCAATTCCGTGCAGTTGGCCATGAGCCATACCTATTGTGTGTGTTGGTTATACTACCCAAACCTGCCTAAATGTCGATGCACGTAATGGGTTTTGAACCCATGATCCCCAAATTGAAGGGCGAGTGCATGAACCAATGAGACGCAACTCGCTAATAAACTAAAAATATAATCACACTTTATAACTATATACTGTGACACGCATCATAACGTCAAAAATAACCCCAAAACAGTGACTGTTTCAATGAGTAATAAACTAATAAATAGAATGAAAAGAAAAGTGACTGAGAAAAAGATAAGGAATAAAAACTATAAGTTAGTTTGAATTAAAAAGACTAACATACTTTTAGGTGATGATTGAGACGAGCCAGTGACTCAATAAATACATCAGCCCCCTTGTTCTGGAATTCATAACGACCAGCAATAAAAAAGTACAAGGTCTTATCAAGATCAAAATCATAATGCCTAAAACAAAAAAATGATAAACAAATTTCAAAAGTTATTGTTTGAAACAGAAAGTTGGATATGAAAGTTGAATTAACACTAAAGTAACTGACTTACCCATAGAAATGTCCCTGAATGAATTGATTCAACTTTTCTTTCGCCAATGCATGACGATTTTGAAATTCATGCAGAGCAGCAAATTTAATGACATTAAGACCATTCGGAGTGATGACATCTGGTTCTCTTCGTAAAAGATATTTACTTTCTAATCCAGTAATTTTACTAACTGTTGTAAATGTATGCGCACAGTGAACACCGGCACGTTCAAGACAGTATCGATGATAAATATTTCGATCACCAGCTTCCTACAGAAGCAGAATATATACAAAAATTAGTCGAACAAATCGGAATAATTTCAAAAGCGCATACTAAATACATAAATTTACTGGAAATCATGTTCATTTATACCCCTATAATTTCGTATGACTACCTACATGACAGTGTTTTTTATCCTTAAGTAGTCACTGAAAAAAAGACTAGATTACTGTAGGTGAACTTATTATAGAGGGGAAATAAATAAAGATCATATGTGATAAAGTATAATGGAATTCGAATCTAAACCAATACCTAAAACACACAAGAAATAAGATATGGCATTACATAACTTTGCAGAAAAGTGCATCAGCTCTGTTTCCTAAACTTCCAAACACCACGACACAGAGGAAGCGAATAATGAATACTGAAGTTTACAAAAAGACAGGAAAATTTATGAACGTTTGGATAAAACGCATATTGGAATGTCTTCATTTTAATGACGTTTCCTTTAGTAATTACAACTGACAGATTTGATTCAAGAAATTGTAGTCACAATTCCAAGAAGAAAACTAGTATCACTAGAGTTTATGCACTCAAAGAATATGAGACATATGATAAATCTGCTTTAAATAAAGGTTCAAAATGCAGACTTATGATAAAAACACAGATAATCAGTTAGCTGTCATCAAACAGTAAAATAAATAAAACGTTTACTATTCTCAAATGACTGGTGTTTCAATTCAATACCACAAAAAATAAACATAACAAATAATTACGGAGGTAATGCTTGTTATAAAGTATTTACTTATACGTAGTTTTCATACTTGCTTTTCATTCCTACATACAAATTCCAAAAGGTAGCTTAGCTCAGTACCATTCGGTCTGAAACGTAACTCACTGAACGAGATGTATGGTAGGATATAAGACTGCTCGCCACACTTCCTACATACAAAACCAGTTATTTCAACATTTCTAATCTGATTGGGACCGTAACTTACCGAAAGCTGTGTTAAGCCGATTAGACAGTTGGAGAGCAGCATATTAACAGGCAGATGCACAATACACAGTAAATAATTTTTAAATAGACACCCACCCCCACCAAAAAATGATATAACAGGCATAAGCACAGAATGATGATGAATGAAAAGGATTTTGCCATTTAAATAGATTTACTTGCTACTTAGATTCTTGTCACCTAAGCAAAGCACAAATCAAGCAGGGGTCAAGTGGTTTGTCTGAGAAACCTGCTCTACCACTTGATAGTCATTCAGCAAATACAAGTGTGGATGCAAGCATGACTTAAATAACCACTTCTTTCTGCATTCACATATTTGGCATAGCGGTTAGGGCGCTCGCCGACGATGCACATGGTCCGGGGATAATAAATAAAATAAACTATATAAATAAGTACATTCAAAGTTACGATTCACTATGTAATTTCATAAAATCTATTAGATGCACGAAATCTGAAATTTGATTTGCCTAACTTTAACACAATGATTTCACCTCACGAAAAAAATAAACCAGAAAAATATATGATACACAAGCATCAGTAAGAGAAACTACTATTCATCTCTCTGAAGCACAAATAACACCTTCACTGAGGTTGTTGGTTTCGATTTGATTGAGTCATCCTAATTAATCTAAGGCTGAACGAATAATCATGTGGAAAAGTAACGAATAATAATACATAAGGATTTATAGCTAGGTATTAGCAAGAGCTTCATAAAATAATTCAAAAAGTGAAAATGAAGACAAACCTTGTCCAAATCAAACTTCGGAAGATGGTTATACAAGTCAACGGAAGATGCACATAAGTAACGCCCAAAAGTGTTGCATGCGTGGTGAACACAGTAGCAACTGGTAGATGACGTGTACGTGAAAATATTAGGCCAATGCTTGTCAGCCATTCATGAAAATGTGCAATTATTGGCGGTTGAGGATCCGTTTCTAATTCTTGTGCATTTTCAGCAAACTGAAAACACAAAATGACAGCAAATGATCAGGGATTTACCTTGGTAATACTATGTCACAAGAAAAAACAGTAGTATACAAGCAGTTCCACTGCAAACTGAATATACAATTACTTAATTGTACATAAAAATTTAGACTTTATGTGGCAAATCATGACACTTTCGGAAAAATGGTGTTTTAAAAATGGAAAACTGGTAGTCTTAACACAATATAAGAAGTGCCTCCAAAATCATATCCCTATTATAGTGACCTCTACTTTCCGATTTTGTGTGAGTAACATGCTTGAACTTCTTTCCAATAAATTTGTGCACAGAAACCATAAATATAAAGACGAATAAAAACTTATTCTCATTGTCGGAGTATTCGGATGCGATAAAGATAAGAGTTCTTCCATCTACCAAACCGGCAAGCGAAATACGCTTATCTTATATAATAAACACAATTCAATGCTTCCCTTCTTAAGTTGTTCCAATGAACCAAAAGAGGGAAAATTCAACTGTGATTATGGTTATAAGCCAAACCAGTGACTTCATATTACTCAAAACACTATGTTACATATTATTTCCCATCACCAATAGATTTTTGTATATTGAATTAGAAACTTTAAAATCTCATCATTTCTGTGTAGTAAATATGGTCAATTATTAAAGCCCTCTACGGTTCAATTGATTCAGCAATCTAAGTAATCACAAAAAACACTGTAATTTTTAAAATCTAATAACAGTCAATTTACTAGTTACTCACTTCTTTCAAAAACCAGGCAACAAGTCCGCCAAAAATGACAGCATCGTTACACTCACTATCGTGAACCGGGACGCCGATGTTGCAAGACTCCCATAACTCTTTCTTCCATGAATCAATCCTCCAAGCAGAAGACCCGATATCAAATAGGACAACATTTGGATAACCCTCGATAAGCCACCGACCGAAAACGATCTATGAGTGAAAAACAACAATAACAATAAAAAACACATAGCCTCGGTTTCTCAGTTGTGAGACTGTGGTGAGTCACAATATATGTTGCTGTTTTTAATGGCATATAACAGGAAATATCTAAATCGGTCACTTAATTTCATTAAATTATGTCAGCTTTAGAGGTCTTCGATATGTCTGAAAAAATGTTTTGGAGTGGTGAGAGTTGGCTTTTTCAGAGTAGTTAGAAAAAGGGGCTTCACTGTCGCTGAGGGTGATAACAGTACAATTTAAGAGGAAAAGGAGCCAAAGAATACATGTTTTTCACCAGCGAAAAATATTTTCTTTGAATGACCTTAGAATTGCATTTGTTCAATTAATAAGGGAGAAAAACATATGCTGACTTAGTGATATGAACAATGATCTGAAATTTTATTAAACAAGCAAGTGAGAAACTATGTGATTCAGTCAGAAAAAAACTGCGTTATCAAGGGTTGCTGAGTACACATATACTACTTATTGGTTGCCATATTAACCCTATTATTTCTAAAAATATTTCCAGCATATGAGAGTCATATTTCAAAAAGTAAATTCTGGAAAAAATGCGCATCTGTTTATCAGCCATCACAAATAATCACGGCCCAGAAACGTACTACTCAGTAGTACACTCATCCATTAATGTATAATCAAACCTTAGTGAAACAACGGACATTTCAAATTGATGAATCTACACCAAAATTCCGTTACCAACTGCTCCAGCAGAGCTGATACTACCTCACGTCGAAGTTGTCACCGTAGTTTGATAAAATATACAGATATATATGGTTACTGTGAAGTCTTTTTATCAGTGTCTCCTGTTGAAATCATAGTCAAAGCAGTCCGTGCAATTACCCCATATATTTCACCGACTCCTCAATACATAACCTTAGAATTAAGAAATAAACTCTACACACTCGTTTTTTCCATGAATCAGAGTGCACTGTGACAATGAATTTCGATTGCAAAAGTCCAAATCTTAATTCGCACAGTGGTACCATACGTAATTTGATGGAAAACCGGAAACATTCCCACTTTTGTGGGTGAAGTCTTATGACTCAAAAAGTAAAAAAGTGACATCCCTATAACTACGACATAAATGCTGAAATGAGAGCACGATGCACTGATCTACACGACTTACCTTAATATCATGATCACGCATAGCCTTGATGGTCCGTTTCAGTGCCTCGTTACTTGGTTCAGCAACATCGACCTCGGTTCTCATACATACTTCGTTCAGAGGTCCTATCAAAATATAACGGTCACCAAGTTCCTCAACCGTGGATGCGGCTTTAGTGCGAATGACAGTATATATTCCACCAACTGAAAAATGTGTAATATGAAGCAGATAAGAAATTTTCTAACTTTTTGAGAAACGACAAAACAAAGCTTCATATGCCGAGTCTTACCTTTATTGACTACTTCCCAAGCAACTTCGAAAACATATTTACGCTGATAAACTTCAGGATTAATTGAATGGACTAAGTCATTATTGACTAGAGAGTCCCTGGCGAAGCGTCCAGAACTTGCTCGTCTTCCGATAAACGACATAGATCGCGGGTATGAATCGTGACCCAATAAATCAACTCCTAATAGACGTATAGAGCAGATAAACAAATAACTTCAAACAACAGTTTCCCAAGTAAAATCACCTTGCCGAACACTTAGTTCCTCTCAGTATTATTAAATAAATCTGTAAGTGTCCAAGACAATGCCAGAAATTTCTGAATTTGCTAACCCCTGGATTTCTTCCCGCAGGTTACATTTGGTAGATAATTGGTCCACTACATTTATCTGGCCCGGAAGGATGGAAGGAAGAGAGA
Organism: Trichobilharzia regenti; assembly: GCA_944472135.2. Classification (NCBI taxonomy): domain Eukaryota; kingdom Metazoa; phylum Platyhelminthes; class Trematoda; order Strigeidida; family Schistosomatidae; genus Trichobilharzia; species Trichobilharzia regenti. The sequence goes on along the minus strand of OX235264.1, from coordinate 52,362,938 downwards.
TAACTGGATATTCGTTTCCGGAACGACTTAAAAATCACAGTATTTCTTTGTTTACACACATTTTCATAGTCAGTCAATAGTAATAATCTCTTGGACGGCGAATTCACTGACTTAAGCACCACTTTGCCGTACAGATCATCTGATAAATTGAAGTTCTCTTGGATTAACCCAGGGCCTACCCAGCAATATTATACTGACAGTGTGATAAACTGGCTTCTTTTCATAGCGGCATTCGATGGAGTGTGGCGCGGTACAACTCGAGGCAATCTTCTCTACTCATTTCATGTAAATGAGATACTGTTCGCAATCAAATCACCTTATCTGAATTTCGCCAACGAGATCGAGCTTTTCAAGACTTAAGACACAATAGCACTCAGGTTGATTGGAAGATGGTCTAGATCTGTTAGCTGAATGGTTGAACTATCAGACCTCGGAAATATATGTAAGCAAGCGCTTCTCTATAACAGCACACACAAATAAAAGACAAGTGCGTTCAGTCTACCTAATATCACCAGATGTAAACATTTAAGACTGATTGCAAACCATATCTTAAAGCCGTCAGCTAACTGAGTGGCTATGATGCTGAATAGTATCTAACGCATTACCGAATCTATGTAAAGTCGTGTAGTACCCGTAAACCATCTGTAAACACGCTTTTTAATCTAATTTGTATACGTATATTATATGTTCACATAGACCTTGCATGCGCTCCTTGAGTACGACGTGCTTTCTCCTCTCTAACCGGAAGATACCTATTTTGTGAATTATCCGTTTGGGAAACCTGATCTACCTAGCCGGTGAATTAAATTCAACCATTACTTACATATTAAGTCTCTGTGTGGTAGGTACAACAGTCTCCAGCTACTGCCGAAATTTCAGGTGCCACTTCTGTAGGAGCATCTCCTTCACTCGTTCAGATGAACAAGACTTGTTGGTTCACAACGTGATTGATGTAAAGCCGATCATCCAGGAAGTACTGTTTGAAGTCCAAAACCTTTTCTTTTCCTTGTCTTGTACTTTTTCAGTCCTATTCTTGTTCTTGTGGGTAGACGCTGTTGCACTCCTATTCTTATATAGCATAGGTCAGCCTCCTCTTGTAAACCGTTAATGCCCAGCTCTTGCTACGCTGGGACTCACGCTGTTCCTCGAAGCTTCTCAGAAACGCTTAGTACGAACGGACACAAAAACCAGAACACAGATTGGCGACTCGATAATTATTTATTCTAACACCAACATATAGCCAATATTACAACTAAGGTCTATGAACAAATATTACAATAATGAATCACAATATTACTTCTGACGGTTTTGTACGTGCTTTTTGAACAGCGATCAATGAGACGATGACTGGTGTATTGATGCCTTCGCGAAAAATTGGGGAAGTTGGGTTTGAGCCAACAACCACGAAATGATCGTTCAATCTTCAACTACATAGACGGCATAAGTCACAGTGATTGTTAATATGGCTGTCAAAAATAGCCTTAAGTAAAGCAATAAAACACCATACTCTGTAGTCACGAGGGCTTCGGCCAGATAAGGCAAAAACACAGGGACTTCAACCCCTTCCGCACACTGATCCTTAAGATTCGTGTGGGTCTTGTCTGTCCCGATACTATGCCTGAATTGCCACAGTCTAGCACTGAAACGGCACAGGCATTACCAGGATGAAAAGATACTACACCTGCATCAACTGAACGCCAGTGTGTGAAACACAGCAAAGCTAGAAGGAAACGTTCAAGACGTCACAAGACCCCGAAGGCGTCATCAAGGAAGGGAGATGAATGTCAGGCATGTAGTATCATAGTTCCTAAAACTGACTCAGTGTTTGAATGCAATTTCTGAAAACGATGGGTGCCCTGTCGTTGTGACAGAGCGGTACCGAAAGCATACCACGAGTTTATGAGAAATAACCGTGGCCATAGTCAGAAGTAATATTGTGATTTATTATTGTAATATTTGTTCATAGACCTTAGTTAAAACTTAATTTTAAAGTTGGCTATATATCGGTGTTACAATAAAGAATTCTCGAGTAGCCAATCGGTGTTTGGTTTTGCGTCCGTTATTACTAAGCGTTTCTGAGAAACTTCAAGGAACAGCGTGAGTTCCAGTGTAGCAAGAGCTGGGCATTGACGGTTTACGAGACGTGGCTGACATTTATTCTTAGACCTTGTGTATAATAACCTTGTTGTTGGGTACATATTGGCGTAGGAATAAAAGATTCTCGAGTCACCAATCTGTGTTCTGGTTTTTCGCGTTACAAATTGTTTCTGAAAGTCTTCCAAAAACAGCATGAGGTCCAGTGTAGTAAGACCTGGACATTGAGAATTTCTGATAGTTTCTCTTCGTCTTCCCTCGTGTCCGCCCGTCTTCTCAGGAACTTTTCTGGATTGTTTGGTCAAGTTCAATAATGCCTGCGTCAAAGAAAGAACAAAGCGTCTTGGAAGCAGATAGGAAAGTAAGCAATGATGAGTTGCCTGTTATATGTATTGATGTGTGTGATGTTAGGCATGATAAGATTGATGTCAATGTTTCGCCAGCTAAGGATAATAGAAATTTTAAAATTCTTAATATGAACGTCGGCGTTTCGACGGAAACCCAGCTGACTATTTACATTTTATAAGAGAGTTTAAAATCATGCTTCAAGAGCTATACAGTGCTGTAAGTTCATGCCTCCTAATGAGGGATACACTGAGGCTCTGAGCATATTACGTCAAAGGTTTGGAAAGCGATTTATGATATCCCGTAGCATTTTTGAGACTGTTAAAGGTAATGGGGCGCAGTTAAGAGACAACCCCGAGGAACTCGCAGAGTCCTTGGATAATTTTAATGATGTACAGAAACACTCTCTTTTAGCTTAACAATATGGATGAGTTGAACGCAGGTTCGATGCTTGAGACAGTTATCAAAAAACTACCGGTTCGTCTACAAAGGAAGTTATTAAAGGTTAGTTCCCGACTAGAGGAAGATGGTTTGGAGCCTGGATTCGATGATATTATGAAGCTGGTGAAAGACAACTCCAACCAATCGACGGGAAAATTCGCCAGCATAATGCATTCTAAGTAGAACCTAAGGAACCTGTGAATATAAAGAAATCATTTGTAGTAAAGGCTCAAGGCCCAGCGAGAAAGGATGAGTGTGTTGTTTGCCAAAACACGCATCAACTGGGTGATGACAATCGCACGTACAAAACCGTCAGAAGTAATATTGTGATTTATTATTGTAATATTTGTTCATAGACCTTAGTTAAAACTTAATTTTAAAGTTGGCTATATATCGGTGTTACAATAAAGAATTCTCGAGTAGCCAATCGGTGTTTTGGTTTTGCGTCCGTTATTACTAAGCGTTTCTGAGAAACTTCAAGGAACAGCGTGAGTTCCAGTGTAGCAAGAGCTGGGCATTGACGGTTTACGTGGCGTGGCTAACAGTTTCTGCTTTAAACGGTTTTGTACTTTTGGCACGTCTTTGGATTGTCACCGTTCATCTTTCCTGGTGCTGGCCAAGTCTTCTTTGGACAAGCAATATCTGGACCTTTTTTGGAATGGGGTCAAGTTTGAGAATGCCTGGGTCAGAGAAGGGACAGAGCGTCTTGAATGCAAACAGGAATGTAAGTCATGGTGACTTGTCTGTTACTTGTAACGATGTGTCTGATATTAAGCCTGACATGTTTGATGCTACTGTTTCGCCGTCCAGGGATAATGGGAACATCAAGCTCCCTAAGTATGAACGTCGGTGTTTCGACGGAAACCCGGCTTACTATTTACAGTTTGTAAGATAGTTTGAAATCATGTTTTTCATTAAACGATGAAATGGAGTTCATGTATTTGATGAGGTACTGCACTGGAGTTGCTTCAAGAGCTATACAGTGCTGTAAGTTCATGCCCCCTAATGAGGGATATACTGAGGCTATGAGCATATTATGTCAAAGGTTTGGAAGACCTTCGATGATTGTAGGGAACGTATTCGAAGCTGTCAAAGGTAACGGCAGTCAATTACAAGATGACTCCAAGGCACTTACTGAGTTTATGGATAATCTAATGACTTATAAGAATACGTTGATTTCGATGAATTGCATGAGTGATCTGAACTCAAGCTCAATCTTGGAGGTAATAGCAGGACGCCTACCTACTCGACTGCAAAGGAAATGGGTGAAGATAAGCTCCCGTATGGAGGATGAGGGTATTGAGCCAAGGTTTGATGATATTCTGAAACTGGTAAAGGACAGTGTCAATCAGGCGATGGGAAAATTCGCCAGCATTTTGCATTCTAAGGTAGAACCTAAGGAACCAGTGAATATAAGGAAAGCATTTGTGGTGAAGTCTCAAGACACAACGGGAAATGACGAGTGTACTGTTTGCCATAACATGCATCAATTGAGTGATTGCAATCGCTTTATTGCCATGTCCCCCGTAGAAAGGTTAAAAATGGCAAAGCAGAAGCGGCTGTGTTTCAGTTGTTTAAAGATTGGGCATACAAAGTTGAACTGTAAGGCAACAAACAAATGAAGTAGTGGTTTAACGGATATGCACCTACTTCTGAGGACAGTAGACAGGCCGGGGAATTCGGTTAATTGTAATAGTAACTTTAGACCCCTTGACAACCCACAAGTTTATTCAGGGGTATTACCAGTTAAGGTGAAAAGACCGAAATCTTGTGTGGAGACTTATGCATTGTTGGATAATGGTTCAGACGTTACATTGATAGACGCTAAACTGGCTGGTTGCTTGGGTATTAAAGGCCCAAAACAATCCTTGGTTGTAAATACTTTCAATTCTTCGAAAACAGTAGTATGTGAACGAGTGTCATTTCAGTTAGAATCCTTGGCTACTGGGGAAACCCTTGAAGTGGATACTGCTTACACTACCTCCAGTATGAAACTTGGCGAAGCTATAGTACCTAGTCGTGAAACGGTTGTCGGTAAGCCATACCTGTGTGACATACCGCTTCCAACACTGCAAGATGGAAGAGTGAGAGTACTCATTGGATGTAGTGTGCCAGAAGCTCACAAGGTATTAGAAGAGAGATTCGGAGGTAGAGATGATCTGTTCGCGACGAAAACACCACTGGGATGGACAGTGAGAGGACCTATACCCATAGTCCACATATCATCATTAGTTGCAAACGATGGGGACAAACTAGAGACTATGATTAAAAATATGTATGACAAGGAGTTTTGTGACTGTGGTGTCCCAGAGAAGGGTCGTTCTGTAGAAGACTTAAAGGCAGTTAAAATGGTTGAGGAGTCTTGTAAATACGAAAACGGGCGTTTCAGCGTTGGCCTACCATGGAGATTCAAAGATAGACAGTTGGTTTGTAATAGAGAAGTTGCTCTTAAGAGACTAATGGGTTTGAAGAAGTTTCGGGCAGATGCAGAACTCTGGTCCAAATATAAGGATGTCGTCGACAAACATGTAATGAAGGGTTACGTTGAAAGACTAGTTGATCAGAGTGAGCCAGGGAAGTGGTATTTGCCCCATCATCCCGTCTTTAACCCGAGGAAGCCAGGTAAACTCCGTGTGGTGTTTGATTGTTCTGCGAAACACGGAGTCTCTTTGAATGATAATCTGTATAGTGGCCCAGATTGCGTGAGCTCATTAGTTGGACTGCTGTTAAGATTCAGAAAGTTTACAGTTGCTGTCGCTGCGGATATAGAGGAAATGTTCCTACAAGGGAAGGTGGCAGAAGGCGACAGAGATCACTTAAGGTTCTTGTGGTTTGACGATGGTCCTTGTGTCAGAATATAGGATGACAGTGCATCCATTTGGTGCCACGTCCTCCCCGTTTTGTGCTAATTTTGCTCTACGAAAGGCAGTGTCCACATTTGGTTCTAATGATCTGCTGGACGTCATCGATTGTTGCTTCTACGTGGATGATTGTTTAGCCTCCTTCGATGATGATAAGTCTGCAGTTAGATTTGCAACAAGCATTACTGAAGTGTTAGCTAAGGCCGGCTTTCGTCTAACTAAGTGGGTCTCGAACAGCCTAGACGTTTTGAAGCATATAGTTCCAGAAGACAGAGCACCTACCGTACGAGATTTGCCTGTTGATACTCTACCAGTTGAACGCACATTAGGTATGCGATGGGATGTGAACTCTGATACCTTTGGATTTAGTGTTGGTGATATTGATAAGCCAGTTACTCGGAGAGGTGTGCTCTCTGTGTTGTCGTCCGTGTTTGACCCACTTGGATTAGTAGCACCTTATCTACTTTCGGCTAGGAGGTTATTTCAAGAGACATGCAGGAAAGGGTTACAGTGGGATGAACCATTAAGTGAGAGACACAGTGAAGAGTGGAAAAGGTGGGTTAACAGTTTAAGAATGCTGAATCTACATTCCGTCTCACGTCCACTTAAGCCATCGAGAAATCATGATATAATTGACTTCCATGTTTTTCTGATGCCTCTGAGGTTGGATTTGGTGCAGCCGTATACATCAGAACCACCTTATGGGATGATATAGATGTTCGCCTAGTGATGGGTAAATCTAGAGTTGCACCTCTAAAGACGATTTCGATTCCGAGATTAGAACTTACTGCAGCCTTGCTAGCTGCGCAGTTATTCACAACGGTGTGTAAAGAGTTGGATTATCCCAAGTATCCTGTAACGTTTTGGACTGATTCGATGTCTGTGATATATTATATACGCAACGAGTCAGCAAGATATGCATGTTTTGTAGCTAACAGAGTATCTCAAATTCGTGAACAAACAACCGTTGAGCAGTGGAGGTACGTACCGTCTGGAAAAAATCCACCTGATCTAGCGTCGAAAGGAGTTATTGATATGAATGCGGTTAAAAATAAGTGGTGGAAAGGTCCAGAGTTCTTGCTACGAGCTGATAGTATGTGGCCTCGTAGAGAAGATGAACCACCGATAAACGAGAGTGTCTTGGAGTTTAAGACAAGTGTCAGTTTAACATCTACTCAAGAAAGACATTCAGGTTTACATCCACTTTTTAAATATTATTCTTCTTGGTACAAACTACTGAAGGCTGTTGCGTGGTTGGCACGATATGTTACGCATTTAAAGTTCATGCATCTTGCAGGGTACGATAATATGAATGTGGGACCTTTGAGAGTCGAAGATATTAGAAATGCAGAGTTAGCGATTTTGAGGGCTGCTCAGTGGGAAGCGTGAGGTGAGATTGCCAAGGAAGATAGCACCGATTTCGCAGATTTCAGGGCGCGATTAGGAAGATTATCTCCGATAGTTTCCGAAGGGATCGCTAGAGTTGGTGGACGTCTACAAATGTTAGAATCGTCATATGAGACCCGTCATCCGGCTTTATTACCTTGCTACCATCCAGTCACTGATCTCATTATAAGACACTATCATGTCCTTGTAAGTCATTTGGGTACTTTGCAAGTACTATCAAGTATTAGATGTAAGTTCTGGATGGTGAAGAGAGGTACCTCTGTCAGTAAAATAATTGATAAGTGCATGGAATGTAAACTCCGAAATGCTCGTTCAGCACAGCAGATGATGGCATCACTTCAAGCGTGGCAAGTTTCTGAAGGGAATTATCCATTCGAGTACGTCGGAGTAGATTTGTTCGGACCTTTTGTGATAAAGAGAGGCAGAAGCCTATGTAAAATATATGGCTGCTTATTCATCTGTTTGAAGATGAGAGCTGTGCATATTGAGATGATTCATACGTTAACTACTGATTCATTCGTACTAGCATTACGTAGAATTATAAATCGCCGAGGTGCACCGAAGATGATGTTCAGTGAGAGAGGGACTAATTTTGTTGGCTGCCAAACCGAGGTTAAAGAGTACTTCGAAGGTCTTCAAACGAGAGTTCATGAAGAGTTACTGAAAAGAAACATCGAGTGGCACTTCAACGCACCACATACCAGCCAGAGAGGTGGGCTATGGGAAAGACTAATAGGAATTATCAAGCGTACTTTAGGCTCCATAATTAAAAATTAGAGCTTGAATGACGAAACGTTGGAGACATTTTTGTGGAGCTGAACGTGTATTAAATGACCGGCCGCTATTACCTGTGAGAGACGACGTCAAGGATTTTGATGTGTTAACCCCAGATAAATCATTTTTATTGAGGTAACCCTGGCATAGGGGACTCGAGCGTGGAACGAATACCTACGATTAAAAGATGGAAACAAGCCAGGCACATAGAAGAAATATTTTGGAAAAGATGGTGAAAGGAGTATGTTCTAACACTGCAAACCAGAGGCAATTGGAAAAAGTTGTGCAGAAACTTAAAGGTTGGTGATATAGTCTTAGTAGCAGATAAAAGTGCCACAGGTAGATGGCCTTTGGGAGTGGTAGAAGCCTACTCTGTAGTGGTGATGGTTTGGCGAGGACAGTTGAGGTGAAGACAAGTTGTGGCATGCTGGTGCAAGGTATTAGGAAACTGCGTCTACTGGAAGGTGCTGAGAGTCGAGAGTCGGAGAATGAACCACTTGACGATTTTCCAACCTAGAGCGTCAGACTGAGAAGGGTTGTAGACGTACTGCTGTAACTCCTAGAGTTCTTCAGGGGTAGTTTTTCATGCGAGTATCCACAACATTTGATGTATTGACTGTACATATGTTTGTGTTAAATAATTGAGTGGGTTCCAATCCATGTAATTGTTGGTTAATCTTGTTTGTGTCCGGACATTCTTCAACTTACAATCGTCAACTTGAGAAGGTTTGAAGGCGTACTGATATAAGTCCTGCGATACTTCAAGGTAATTCCATCAGGACATGATCTGCGAGTTTGTGTGTACTGTTTGTATATATGTGTGGTGTGTCATATCAATTGGTGTTTTTGGATTCACTGTGTTTACTTGTTGTTTTCGTACCTTGTTGTATTGCACTTCCACATTGGCGGTACCTTCGAAATTGGTGACATTTTTGCACGTGTTTGCTCTGAAATTTATTTACTGCTTATTGTCTTATAATTCTTGAAATTATGGTCCAAATCTCTAAAAAGCGTGTTCATAGAAACACAGTTGTTTTAGATAGTGGCTCAAATTCGGTTATAACTGCATTACCGCCAGGTAATATAGTATCAACTACTAGCTCTCAAAATGGTTTGAGTGCAGATCTCACTCCTGTGATACAGGTGAAAGATGTTCTGTTAGAGAACTCTGAGTTCTGTAAACTAAACCTCCTTTTGAAAGATATGCAGAGGCAAGTAAGTGAAGTTCAGAAAAAATTAGATCAGTTTGATAGTATGTCACTGCCAATCTCAAATACCACGGAGAGCCGTTCTGATATTGGCCAGGTTAAGTCTTTACTGGATGTAACTCAAAACAAGCTTTCGGATTTAGACCCAATAGCCTGTCTGTTGAAACAACATCCTAAAATATCTTCAGACAACCTAAATAAAGCTGAAAATCTGATTGACTGCTTGGCTACGGAGGTGATGAAGCGTATAACCTCTTCTCACCAAGCTATAGTTTACAACTTCCCAGATTCTGTGCCCCTGAAAACTGTAAGACACAAAATCCTGATTTGTTGCGGCATGGCTAGTGTTCCATGTGAATGCAAAAGACTTCGTAAAAAGTCTAACCAGGCTAATTGTCCCATCATTTTTAAATTCAGTGATTCCCTTGATGCTAGTAAGTTTACTAAATTTCAGGATCACTTAAGACTGAATAGCAGTTATAAGTCTATAACCGTAGCTCAGGATAAAACACCGTGTCAGCGCAGAATAATGCGTAGTAATAACCTGGTCACCTCCTCTAGCTTACATTTACCAAAAAAGGATCGTGCACAGCAAGAGGCACCGAGTGCTGAAACTAGCATTCAGCAAACTACACAACAAACACGCTTGCCAATGGAACTAGGAACTGATTTAGATACCACTACCCCTGTAAATAAAGCCTCATCGAAAGATGTTAAAATAGCTAGAACATCTGCAAGTTGTTCTAAGAAATTTCCCCCCAAACTTAGTAACCTCACCACGATGAACAAATTTCGCAGGGTTGAGACTAATGATGGGGAAGAATACTTTGTATTCAATAAGCCTGCTGAGAGTAAGAATGTCAACAAACCATCACTTGTTACGAAAAACTCCTCTCGAAACACAAGTATGTCTGGAGGTTTTCAGCATGTTCCACCTTATAGAAAGTCAGGTTCCAAGACTCCTAAAGTCTTGCAGCCCAAGCACCTTCCCTCACAATTCCCTTCAAGTCATAAAAACAACACGAAAGTGTGTACCGGTATGACGAATAGCAGTTGGACGGGTAGACCTTTTGATGTTATGCTTTTTAACCGTCAACCTAGGCCCAACCCCTACTACCCTTTTATCCAGGAACACATGGTAAATTTTCCAGGTGTCCCGAATCACTGGTATGACCCATAGCACCTAGGACAACCTCACTGCACTCCAACCCCGATGTACAGACACCCAGTCCGACCCCCCTATCATTCATAAACTCTTGCGGTGCTGACGCACAAATAGATTGAGGTTATGGTGACATTTTAAGCCAGTTTGTAGTATCCCGTGACTTATTCACGATATTGCTAATTAATGCACGTTCCTTAATCAATAATATATCTGAACTAAGGACATTATTATTAGTCGCCAAGCCTACTGTAGCTCTGATTACTGAGTCATGGTGCTCATCCTCTGTACTTGATGTGCATATAGGTATCGATGATTACACTGTACACCGTGCAAACAGAGATTGCAAGCGTGGTGGAGGATGTCTCATATATATACATAGCTCATTTGTAGTCAGTAAGGTGGAAGATGAAATAATGAATAATGTACCTGACTCACTCTGGGTTGTCTTACATGGAGATAAGTACAAACTTCTCATAGGCTGTGTTTATCGAGCACCAAGCGCAGCAAAAGAAACTGATGCGTTATTAGCTAAATCGTTTGCACACGCCTCCTCGTTTAGTGCTAATTACAAAATAATTGCAGGGGACTTCAATCTTCCAGAAGTCAATTGGTTGAGTAGTTCCGGCCCCCAACGCTTCGACGAATTACTTGCCACTATAGACTGTTATGGATGGCAACAACACGTCCAGACACCTACTCGTGGTGACAACATGTTGGACCTTGTTTTTTGTCATGACACAATCCCAGTCTCCACCTATGTTGGTAATAGATTTTCCAGTAGTGACCATAGAATGGTACTCTGCTCTCTGCCTTTCTCACCACTAAATACAGGAAACAAATAAGATTCAGGAGGCACGATATGTCGTAGTTACAAATATACAGACTGGGGATTAGTCCAAGAGCTTATTCGACTCTGTCAATGGGATGACTATTTTACCACTGACTTCCTGGAGGCCGTAGTAACCCTGTTTTACAGGAATGTTACCCTTTGTCTAGATACAGTTGCTCCAAAGAAAATAGTGAAATTAGGTAGACACCGAACTGAATATATTCCAAGGGCACACCGCAATAAGTTAAGGAAGCTGAAGAAACAGTACTATTCCACTAAGGATATATCCCTACTGCTCTCAATCCATTAGTCTCCTGAATCTATCTATTAGTTCAAATGATATTTTTATATGTTGGTGTAACAATAAAGAATCCACGCGTTACCAATTGGTCTTTTGGTTTTTTCGTCCGTTATAACTAAGCGTTTCTGAAAAACTTCAAGTAACAATGTGGGCCCGAGCGCAGCAAGAGCTGGGCATTAACGGTTTATGAGACGTGGCTGACAGAGGTATATGTTCCTGATCTTCGGTAAACTTCTGTGTAGCTCGTCCCTCCGCTCGCCTGTCGTAGCTTTCTTGGACTCCAAAAGGAGTAGTGTTAGGATTAATTATATATGGTTTGTAGTATGAGGTGTGTTAAGACTTTTACTACTGTGAATGGAGTTGATCTTTTCACCAGTTAGTCCTTAGGTATCGTCGTCAAAAGAAGAGATAATAATAATAGATATAATTAATGAAGCTATTCAGACTAACAAACAGAAAAAGAAATGAAGAAAACGTAACAACAGTCAGCTGATTAAATCAGAACAATATGAATAATATATATATATATATATGACCGTTTGGGCCTACTAAGGCGCATGCTTCCTAGTTGGTTTTCTTTCTGACGTGAATCAAGACAAGTTTTTGGGGTTTGCCAGGAGTTTTTTGTAAGGGTTTGCCTTGAATAACCCCCTGTCCCTCCTGACTCTCGAGTTGCACCGGTTCCTGAAATCCAGGTATGCGTTGCGGTTGGTCTGGGCCTTGGATACTCGCCACATAAAACAAACCTTCTGTCAGCCACGTCTCATAAACCGTTAATGCCCAGCTCTCGCTACGCTCGGGCCCACGCTGTTCTTAGAAGATTTCTCAGAAACGCTTAGTTATAACGGACGCAAAAACCAAAACACCGATCTGCAGTTTGATATTTCTGTATTGTTACACCAACATATAAAAGGAATAAGCGAACTAAGCAAACTAAGGTCTGAAAACTAATATTACAATAATAAATCATTGTTACTTCTGACGATATTTTACTCTTCTTTCTGAACAGCGACCGATGAGACGATGACTGTCGTATTGATGCCTCCGCGAAAATTGGGGAAGTTGATTTTGAGCAAACAACCAAGAATTGATCGTTCAATCTTCAACTCCATTGACAATCCCCGGCAAAAAAGGGATCCAACCCTTTTTTCCTTCACGGCCAATACAAGTTGACTTGGATTCCATTGCGAGAACCTGGGTCACACGGACAGAGCTGAAATGGAAAACAAACAGAAAATCCAACACACCACAAGCATACCCACAGCACAATCTCACACATCAATGACGACCTGCGCGTCCAGACAGAGACCTCCTCTTGACATCTTGCAACACAATCGCCACTTGCTAGAATGACTCTTGCAGAATGCAAAGTGACCATGGCAGGACCTCACGATACTCAATGCACATCCTCTTAATTACTCACTACCAATTACCATTGAAATCGCTTGTCACTCATTCTGCCTCAGTTCTAGTAGCGGTGACGCATGCGAGCCTCAGTCGTTTACACTCTTTCTCCCCGGCGTGTCGGACCGCAGCTAACAATTATCTCCGTGTGCGTTTCATTCTCAGCAATAGCCTAGCCTCCCCGGCGTATACGACCCATCTGCTGTCTCTAACATCAATCAATTCATTCACGAACGTGGAAGACGCGAAACAACTTCAGAAGTAATCACGACGAAAATTTTAACAAAATTATGCAATAAAAACAAGGCACGAAAACAACGAGTAAACACAACTGATCAAAAATCACAAATTGCGAAGACACACCACACGTATACACAAACAGTACAAATAACCTCGCGGATCATGTCTTGGTGGAATTATTTTGAAGAATTGGAGGACTTACATCAGTACGCCTGCAACCCTTCACAGGCTGACGATTGTAAGTTGTGGAATGTCCAGACACAAACAAGATTAACCAACAATTACATCAATTGGAACTCACACAACTATTTAACACAAACATATGTACAATCAACACATCAAATGTTGCGGATTCTGCCTTGACGAACTACCCTTGAAGAACTGTAGGACTTACAGCAGTACGCCTACATTCCTTCTCAGGTTGATGATCCAAGTGGAAGTCGTCCGGACACAAACAGAATTACCAACAGCTGGATGACAGATGATATCAATTCAGTATATACAATATGAACATATGTACAAAATCACAAACCAAGCACAGTGGACTGCTCATTGATGCGCTACCCTTTGAAGAACTGTAGGACTTACACCAGTACGCCTACAACCCTTCTCAGGTTGACGCTCTAGGTTGGAAAATCGTCGCAGAGTTCATTTGCTGACTTCCTTCTATCAGCTATATCCTCAAATCTGAACGGCAACACGCCCATGTCATTGTATCGTAGAATATAGATGACCGACAAACACACGACATATCTCATCAACCAAGTGTAGAAACAGAGTAATTTACACCAAAGATAATAGCATTCAAATAGTAACTTGAAACTAGAAATGCCTTTGTTCGTGCAAGTCAATTTAACAATTACTCTCTCGTTTACACTTGGCTTATCCTCACTAAACTGACCATTGATATTCGTCCTTTCAAACGAACTGATACTAGCATAGTCATTGCACAAGATACTTGAGTTGATGGGCGTCTGTTTCATTGTGGATGACAGCACCAACGACGACTGATTGAAATCAGTTGATGAAGTTAGCGGTGGATCAAAAGCTGTTGTTGCTCGACTTTCAGAAAGTTGTCTAACTGCAACATTACCACCACTGCTGTCTTTTACTATCAGCTCAGGTTTAGCACTGGCATCTGATGATAGGTGGGCTACATGCTGATCAATTACACTGACGGTTTGACAAGTATGCACACCTTCTGGAACTGCATCTGCGTTCAATTCTACTTCACGTTGTAGTTGTACAGAACCTTTATTTAACTTAGCAGTAGTAGCCATTCGCCTCATTTCATCATGATCAACCAAAGACAAATGTGAAGTATCATGATCATTATCACAAATATTCACTTTACCATCAAGTTCATCATTTTCAAACTCTTTGTTAACAGCAGTAGACAATTTTGGTTCCTTCTCACAAATCAATAAAGGTTTTATATCTTCACTCTGACTAGTTATGTAACAACAGAAGACAAGGGCCAGGCAACAGATCGTTTTATTATGAAAATCAACACGTATTTATACATATTTCACATACATTATTATAGACAAGCGCAGTCATCTGATTGGTTGTTTATCAGAAGTTAGGCAGACAAACGCAGGCATCTGATTGGTTGTTTCGGGATTCCTTGACAAATAGAGTTCTCTATCTGCGAATCATATTTTGCCACGTTAACTTTGCTGTGATTGGTTGTTGACTCAGCCTTGTTCATATTTTCTCACGGCCCATATTAACGTAGCTTAGTGTCAACCAATCGACTAGCAGCCCGCTCTCACCACACTCGTCCCCCCGTCAAATACGTGCGACTGAAGTGTGCTTGATCTACTTGGTGCAGGCGTCATCGTTGGCTTGTCTCGCTGTATCCATTTCTGGAGCTCGCTGACGTTCACGCGCCTCTTATGGTTCGCCATTGCGACTGTGTCTGCGTAACCCCATCTCGAAGTGACCATATATGGTCCTTCCCACTTTGGAAACTGTTTGCCTGACCCTGTCGAACATTCGTCCATACTTCGGCTCACACTTTCATATGCTGCTTTCACCCGACCTCCCAGCAGCGTCCCAAGTAGCAGCTCCATCGCTGACAGATCTTGAACGCCACTCAACTGCGCAGAAGCCTTGAAGTCCTGCCCGAAGATCCATATGTCTCCATCAAAAACTGCAGGGTATAGGATTTTCATTTGTCGGTAGGCAGCGACACCAAATGTAACAACAGAAGACAAGGGCCAGGCAACAGATCGTTTTATTATGAAAATCAACACGTATTTATACATATTTCACATACATTATTATAGACAAGCGCAGTCATCTGATTGGTTGTTTATCAGAAGTTAGGCAGACAAACGCAGGCATCTGATTGGTTGTTTCGGGATTCCTTGACAAATAGAGTTCTCTATCTGCGAATCATATTTTGCCACGTTAACTTTGCTGTGATTGGTTGTTGACTCAGCCTTGTTCATATTTTCTCACGGCCCATATTAACGTAGCTTAGTGTCAACCAATCGACTAGCAGCCTGCTCTCACCACAGTTATACCTTGTAAACTTATGGAGTCAGAACTGCACTCTGAAGCAGCAACTCTATTCTGTGACACTCTATTCAACAATGGTTTACCAGTTGCAACTACAGACTTCTTGACCGCACCGTTATCGTCACACAATTCGGAGTCAGGCCTGGATTTCACATTTAGTTTATCACTGAACTTGCTCACTGGTTCACAGCTCACCTTTCTATGCACCTCTTGCAAACGAGTACAACACAACCGTGTTTGTCTTGCATCTTGCAACTTATCTGTTGAGGATGTACTACGAAAGCTGTTACACTCACTAGATCTATATGCATTACTAGACATCATGGAGCCTTCTCGATATCCACCTCTCTGAGGCTTATTCGTCATCAATGAGTGCGTTTTACCCTCAAACTGCTCTATTCTATGGGTGGGATCTAACAGACTGGCGAACTTGCTCATAGATTGATTGACACTAGTATTTACCAGTTTCAGGATATCATCAAACCTTGGCTCAATACCCTCATCCTCCATACGGGAGCTTATCTTCACCCACTTCCTTTGCAGTCGAGTAGGTAGACGTCTTGCTATTACTTCTAGTATAAAACTCGAGTTGAGGTCACTCACGCGATTCATCGAAATCATTCCATTCTTGTAAATTAGCAAATTATCTAAAAACTCAGTGAGTGCCTGAGAGTCATCCCGTAATTGACCACCATTACCCTTAACAGCCTCGAATAATTTCCCTGCAATCATCGAAGGTCTTCCAAACCTTTGACGTAATATGATCAGAGCCTCGTAGTAGCCCTCTTTTGGCTTCATAAACGTACAGCACTGTATAGCTCTTGCAGCATCTCCAGTGCAATATCTCATCAAATACATTAACTTCATTTCATCAGTTAATAGAAAACTACTCAGCATGATCTCAAACTCCTTTACAAATTGTAAATAATCAGCCGGGTTTCCATCAAAATACCGTGGTTCTAATTTAGGGAGTTTGATGTACCTATCATCCCTGAACGGCGAAACAGTAACACCAACCATGTCATGTTTAACATCAGACACATCGTTACAATTAACAGACAAGTCAACATGACTTACTTTCCTGTTTGCATCCAAGACACTCTGTCCCTTCTTTGACCCAGGCATTGTTGAACTTGACCCAATTCCAAAAACGTTCCAGATATTGCTTGTTCAAAGAGGACTTGACCGGCACCAGGAGAAATGAACGGCGACTATCCAAACTTTCACCAACTGTTTCAATCCGCCAGATCTGTTTCTATCGTCAGAAACCTTCAGCCACGTCTCATAAACCGTTAATGCCCAGCTCTCGCTACGCTCGGGCCCACGCTGTTCCTTGAAGTTTTCAGAAACGCTTAGTTATAACGGACGCAAAAACCAAAACACCGATCTGCCGTTTGATATTTCTGTATTGTTACACCAACATATAAAAGGAATAAGCGAACTAAGCAAACTAAGGTCTGAAAACTAATATTACAATAATAAATCATTGTTACTTCTGACGATATTTTACTCTTCTTTCTGAACAGCGACCGATGAGACGATGATTGTCGTATTGATGCCTCCGCGAAAATTGGGGAAGTTGATTTTGAGCAAACAACCAAGAATTGATCGTTCAATCTTAAACTCCATTGACACCTTCCGTTTTGCTTGCAGAGTACGTTGCGTGCACCTCTTCAGCCATGGGGACCTTCCGTTCGGCTGCGTTGTGACTAAAGGAACGGTACCCGAGATTGCTATATGAATAATCCGTTTTCCTACTTCCCAGCGTTCATCCACAGATTACACATCCCATGCTAAGAGCCATTCTGCATCGGGCAAAAGCCTCCGAATTTCAGCATAGTCAGCCTTGCTATAACACAGACATGGTCGTGTAACATCCCACTGCAACGCTCATGGAGAACAAGATCGAAACCTATGACTGCATGGTCACTACTTCCTAGAGGAGTCATGATATGGAACTTTTCGACGATTGGTCGGTCACTAGTTAGAATGTAGTCTGGTTTGATGATTTTCCACTAGGGCTCCACCTAGTGTCGTCTCCAACATTCTCAGTCAATCCTGTATTTCAAACAGTTTGCAGTAGATTTCGGCTGAATTTTCCCTTAACATGCCCGGAGCCAAGGTTCAGTGATGGGGCATTGAAATCTCCAGCTATGGTGATTCGGTCGTAGCCCAAATCTCGTATCCCTGTGATAGCGCTGAGCAGTAGTTGGTTGTGCTCTGCCCCACAGGTGGGAGATCGGTAGATGCCACCCAGTAAGTGCTTGGTGTGGCCTACGGTGAAATGACACCATATGTAATTTGGGCGTTCGATAAGTGGCGAGTCCGTTGTGTGCACACATTTAATTTGCCTATCAAAGTATATAGCAACTCCCCCTCCTTCTTTATTATCCTTGTCTCTCCTGACTAGAACCATATCACCCATACTGATTTCGTTGTCGGCGATAGTGGGGGTTAGCCACGTTTCAGTGAGAATAATTATTTCAAGTTGCAGGTATGATTCGCCTACTTTTCCTCTCAACCCTCACATTGCTATATAGGCCGCTGACAGTGAGTCTCACAACCTCAATGTGTTGTGAGGTAGTTGGGATGAAGCTGCCTGCTGGTCGGGGACTTAATATTAGGACTGGTTGGCCGATCCCGATGGAACCAGCCCGTTGTAGTGACACTTAGCAGCCTCGGAGAGCTAATCAGTGTGAGATAAACGCAGCGCATTAGCCGGAAAATGGAGACTGTTCCAAAAGCGCCAAGGGGATCTGAGATGATAGTCATCTCCATTGCTGTACGTCATGCATGTGCTTTTCACAAACAGTGTCCATTTAGAGCTCCGGAACACCGTGTACGACCATATAGAGAGGGCATCTACCAAAGTCGAGGTCTTACTACACTGGACCTCATGCTGTCTTTGGAAGACTTTCAGAAACAATTTGTAACGCGAAGAACCAGAACACAGATTGGAGACTCTAGAATCTTTTATTATTACGCCAATATGTAACCAGCAATAAGGTCTAAGAATAAATGTTATGACAATAAATCACGATAATACTTCTGATAGTTTTCTCTCTTCCAACGAACAGCGAACGATGAGACGATGACTGATGAATTGATGACTCCCGCGAAAAATATGGAATTGGGTTTGAGCAAACGACCACGAATTGATCGTTCAATCTTCAACTACACTGACACTCCCGCCAAAAAACGGATCTACCTTTTTTTCCATCACGTTCAATACACGTTGACTTGGATGCCATTGCGAGAACCTGGGTCACACGGACAGAGCTGGAATGGAAAACAAACAGAAAGGCCAACACACCATGAGCATACTCACAGCACAATCTCACACATGAATGCCCACCTCCGCCTTCCAGTTAAAGGTGTCCTCTTGACATCTTGCAACACAACCGCCACTTGCTAGAATGACTCTTGCAGAACGCAACGTGAACACAGCAGCACCTCACGATACTCTTGAAACATCCTCATATCTACTGTCTACCAATTACCACTGCAATCGCTTGTCACTCATTCTACCTCAGTTCTAGTAACGGTGACGTATGCGAGCCTCAGTCGTCTACACTCTCGCTCTTCGGCGTGTGTGACCACAGCTTGAATAGAAACTTTCATTTTCAATCATTGATTCCACAGCTAATCATTATTTCCGTGTGCATTTCATTCTCAGCACTAGCCTCCCCAGCGTAGGCGACCCATCTGCTGTCTTTAACATCAATCAATTCATTCATGGATGTAGAAGACTCGAAACAACTTCAGAAGTAAGCACAACGAAAATTTTAACAAAATTATAATAATAATAATAGTATATTCTCATTTTGTACATGAGGAACGCCAGTTTACAGGCATCATCAATATGATAAATTACATATACGATTATTAATCATACTTAATAATAATGTTTTAATAAAATACACATTTTTTCCTACCTGTGTAGGACACACCAAATATACAGGCATGGATAAGCATTATTTAAATTTCATAAATTTGGTTTATGGTTAAGTTACATGGTTGCTGGCGTTTTTGTCTTTGGTTTGTGGGAACAATATGATAACCAGTCATTCAATGGAGCACATCATGAAATATAGGAATATTGACTTCGCATTAACAAAAAAACCCAAGTAAGTTTTGGATGGATTAAAAATACTTGGGAAAAAATAAAGCTTGAAGTAATTCCTCAATATAACTTGGGTGTGTACAAATCCGAATCTCATTTTTGATTTATATCCAAATTGGGTAATAAGGAAGCTATTTTTACAGATACGATCAGTTATGTTATAAGCTACAATCGTGACGTTGTATTACAAATTGATACTTTTCCATTGGTATAAGAGTATATTCCACAAATGTAATCCAGGTTGCGTCGTGGAGAAAGTTAATTCGTTATTAACCAGGCAACTGAAAGATACGGGACCAATAATGTTTGCAGATCATTTGTCATTGTAAATGGTCAAATATCCACATTATTCATTCTCATTCAAAAAGTCAAATGGAAGCTGAAATGGTGAGAGAAAAAAGAAGACAAACAACAGCAACGCAAAAGAAAGCAACGGGAGTCCTTAAGGAGTGATTAATAAATATATACATATATATTCTGTTTAGTAACTGTGGTTATTTTTGTACACAAACTAACTAGTCCCGTTATGCTAACTTTTATATTATGTGTGAACTAATATTACTGTCCTGTGTAGAAATGTTTATCATCTAGTTCCAATAATATTAAAATTTATAATTGTAGTTTGTTGTAACTACACGTTTAAAGAACTTAAAATATCTATGTAGGGTGAAAAAGAAGGTGTAAGAGTCAGAGCAAAAGTGCATTGTCATCTTTGAGCAGTCTGGTGACTGAGGAGATGAACACTGGAAGTGTGTTTGCATCGCGCACATTAGCTGGTAGTCTATTCCAAATGACTGAAAACTTATTTAAGAAGAAGTTGTACCGCACGTAAGTCTGACAGTGCTCCATAGCAGCTAGGTTGTGATGATTTCTAAGATTGTAACTGATGACAGCGGTAGGTTTAGTTATTGGCTCGGAGGAATGCAAGAGAAGATTAGTTAGCTTATAGTAAAAGATAAGGTTTAGCTTAAGGCGTCTTTTCCAGAGGGGTTCTAATCTTAGTCTTTCGCATCGCTCATGGTATTCCAGACCACTTTCTAAACCAAGAGTTCTTGAGGTAAACTGCCGTTGCACTCCCTCTAATTTAAGCTTGTCATTTTGTCTGAGTCCGCTAAGAATAAACGGGCAGTATTCTAAGATAGGTCGGACACATACTTTGTATAATAAAACCCTAGTTTCACAACAAAAGAAATTGCGTGTTATGCATCCTATCAGCCTTCGCGTTTTACGTCTGGCATAATCAGTCTGTTCAGCGAACGTTAGGTTACTAGAGTATCTAATACCGAGATCTACGACTGAGTTGAGCTTAGCTAGTTTTCGCCCATTTATTTCAAGAGTTAGATCAAGGTTACTGTTGCCGATACAAATCCAGCCGCATTTGTCAATGTTAAAATTTAGACAGGATTCAGCACACCATGTTGCGAGGCTACTTAGTTCAAGATGTATTTTAGTAACCATATCGCTTAATTCATGAGTGTAGCAGGAGTAGACGACTTTGAGGTCGTCAGCATATAGGAATGGTTTACCTGAGGTGAAGCACTTGCAAATGCTGTTAATGTAGACTGTGAATAAAAGTGGACCTAGGACACTACCTTGCACGACCCCACTTGAGATCTGCCTAGGATGAGACAATACAGATCCAACTTTGGTTATTTGTACCCTGTTGCTTAGAAATGATTTTAACCAGTTCAGTAATGGGTTGCGAATTCCACAAGAGTACAGCTTCTCAAAGAGAATACTGTGAGATACCATGTCAAATGCCCTAGATATATCGAAGTAGTGCTTCGCGACTACTAGTGATGCAGTTGAAAAAGTCGAAGTGGCAAGTAACGCAGGATCTATTTTTGAGAAATCCGTGTTGAGACCTTGTAACAAGATCTTCCCTAATTAGGTAGTCTGACAATTGATCTTTTACAACTTTCTCCATGATTCGTGAGATAACTGGGGTTATATTTATGGGTCTGTAATTGCGGACGTTTGCCCTATCACCAGATTTGTAATGTGGAATTATGAAGCTAGTTTTCCACTCACTAGGGTAAGTGCCAGTGTCCATAGATATTGAGAAGAATTTAAGAAGTAACAGGGTATATCACACCCACTGTTTTTGAAAATTATCGAAGCGAGGCCATCCGGTCCCGTACTAGTGGAAGGTTTAAGGCTTTTAATTGCTTGTACTATTAACTGATTAGTGAACACAATGCTTTCAAGGGAAGAGATAGTAAGGGGAGCGGTTTCACCAGGCATATGTGTTTCTAAACTAAAGTTTGCAAACCAATCACTGAAAGTTCACAGATAGTGGCAGGTTCATTGTAGATTACTTTGTCGTGAAGTAAGTATGGGATTTCCCTCGCCGACTGCATTCGTTTTTTAAGAAGTGCCGTTAAGTTATAAACTTTGGAGGTACTTTCAAGTGCCGTTAACTCTTCGTCGAGGTCCTTTTGAGAGCGTAGGCGCTTGATAGATTCAAGAGACTCGTGGATTGAGAGCAATAGTGATATGTCCTTAGTGGAATAGTACTGTTTCTTCAGCTTCCTTAACTTATTACGGTGTGCCCTTGGAATATATTCAGTTCGGTGTCTACTTAATTTCACTATTTTCTTTGGAGCAACTGTATCTAGACAAAGGGTAACATTCCTGTAAAACAGGGTTACTAAGGCCTCCAGGGAGTCAGTGGTAAAATAGTCATCCCATTGACAGAGTCGAATAAGTTCTTGGACTAATCCCCAGTCTGTATATTTGTAACTACGACATATTGTGCTTCCTGAGTCTTGTTTGTTTC
The DNA here is from genome assembly GCA_944472135.2 of Trichobilharzia regenti. Taxonomy (NCBI): domain Eukaryota; kingdom Metazoa; phylum Platyhelminthes; class Trematoda; order Strigeidida; family Schistosomatidae; genus Trichobilharzia; species Trichobilharzia regenti. The sequence continues at coordinate 52,340,441 of OX235264.1, read as the reverse complement.
CTGTATTTAGTGGTGAGAAAGGCAGAGAGCAGAGTACCATTCTATGGTCACTACTGGAAAATCTATTACCAACATACGTGGATACTGGGATTGTGTCATGACAAAAAACAAGGTCCAACATGTTGTCACCACGAGTAGGTGTCTGGACGTGTTGTTGCCATCCATAACAGTCTATAGTGGCAAGTAATTCGTCGAAGCGTTGGGGGCCGGAACTAGTTAGCCAATTGACTTCTGGAAGATTGAAGTCCCCTGCAATTATTTTGTAATTAGCACTAAACGAGGATGCGTGTGCAAACGATTTAGCTAATAACGCATCAGTTTCTTTTGTTGAGCTTGGTGCTCGATAAACACAGCCTATGAGAAGTTTGTACTTATCTCCATGTAAGACAACCCAGAGTGAGTCAGGTACATTATTCATTGTTTCATCTTCCACCTTACTGACTACAAATGAGCTATGTATATATATGAGACATCCTCCACCACGCTTGCAATCTCTGTTTGCACGGTGTACAGTGTAATCATCGATACCTATATGCACATCAAGTACAGAGGATGAGCACCATGACTCAGTAATCAGAGCTACAGTAGGCTTGGCGACTAATAATAATGTCCTTAGTTCAGATATCTTATTGATTAAGGAACGTGCATTAATTAGCAATATCGTGAATAAGTCACGGGATACTACAAACTGGCTTAAAATGTCACCATAACCTAAATCTATTTGTGCGTCAGCACCGCAAGAATTTATGAATGAAAAGGAGGTCGGACTGGGTGTCTGTACATCGGGGTTGGAGTGCAATGAGGTGGTCCTAGGTGCCATGGGTCGTACCAGTGATTCGGGACACCTGGAAAATTTACCATGTGTTCCTGGATATAAGGGTAGTACAGGTTGGGCCTAGGTTGACGGTTAAAAGGCATAGCATCAAAAGGTCTACCCATCCAACTGCTATTCGTCATACCGGTATACACCTTCGGGTTGTTTTTATAACTTAAAGGGAATTGTGAAGGAAGGTGCTTTGGCTGCAAGACTTTAGGAGTCTTGGAGCCTGACTTTCTATAAGGTGGAGCATGCGGAACACCTCCAGACATACTTATGTTTCGAGAGGAGTTTTTCGTAACAAGTGATGGTTTGTTGGCATTCTTACTCTCAGCAGGCTTATTGAATACAAAGTATTCTTCCCCATCATTAGTCTCAACCCTGCGAAATTTGTTCATCGTGGTGAGGTTACTACGTTTGGGGGGAAATTTCTTAGAACAACTTGCAGAAGTTCTAGTCATTTTAACATCTTTCGATGAGGCTTTATTTACAGGGGTACTGGTATCTAAATCAGTTCCTAGTTCCATTGGCAAGGGTGTTTGTTGTGTAGTTTGCTGAATGCTAGTTTCAGCACTAGGTGTCTGTTGCTGTGCACGATCCTTTTTGGTAAATGTAAGCTAGAGGAGGTGACCAGGTTATTACTACGCATTATTCTGCGCTGACACGGTGTTTTATCCTGAGCTACGGTTATAGACTTATAACTGCTATTCAGTCTTAAGTGATCCTGACATTTAGTAAACTTACTAGCATCAAGGGAATTACTGAATTTAAAAATGATTGGACAATTAGCCTGGTTAGACTTTTTACGAAGTCGTTTGCATTCACATGGAACACTAGCCATGCCGCAACAAATCAGGATTTTGTGTCTTACAGTTTTCAGGGGCAGAGAATCTGGGACGTTGTAAACTATAGCTTGGTGAGAAGAGGTTATACGCTTCATCACCTCCGTAGCCAAGCAGTCAATCAGATTTTCAGCTTTATTTAGGTTGTCTGGAGATATTTTAGGATGTTGTTTTAACAGACAGGCTATTGGGTCTAAATCCGAAAGCTTGTTTTGAGTTACATCCAGTAAAGACTTAACCTGGCCAATATCAGAACGGCTCTCCGTGGTATTTGAGATTGGCAGTGACATACTATCAAACTGATCTAATTTTTTCTGAATTTCACTTACTTGCCTCTGCATATCTTTCAAAAGGAGGTTTAGTTTACAGAACTCAGAGTTCTCTAACAGAACATCTTTCACCTGTATCACAGGAGTGAGATCTGCACTCAAACCATTTTGAGAGCTAGTAGTTGATACTATATTACCTGGCGGTAATGCAGTTATAACCGAATTTGAGCCACTATCTAAAACAACTGTGTTTCTATGAACACGCTTTTTAGAGATTTGGACCATAATTTCAAGAATTATAAGACAATAAGCAGTAAATAAATTTCAGAGCAAACACGTGCAAAAATGTCACCAATTTTGAAGGTACCGCCAATGTGGAAGTGCAATACAACAAGGTACGAAAACAACAAGTAAACACAGTGAATCCAAAAACACCAATTGATATGACACACCACACATATATACAAACAGTACACACAAACTCGCAGATCATGTCCTGATGGAATTACCTTGAAGTATCGCAGGACTTATATCAGTACGCCTTCAAACCTTCTCAAGTTGACGATTGTAAGTTGAAGAATGTCCGGACACAAACAAGATTAACCAACAATTACATGGATTGGAACCCACTCAATTATTTAACACAAACATATGTACAGTCAATACATCAAATGTTGTGGATACTCGCATGAAAAACTACCCCTGAAGAACTCTAGGAGTTACAGCAGTACGTCTACAACCCTTCTCAGTCTGACGCTCTAGGTTAGAAAGTCGTCGCAGGGTTCATTTGCAAACTTCCTTCTATGAGCTATATCTTCAAATCTGAACGGCAACACGCCCATGTCATTGTATCGTAGAATATAGTTGACCAACAATCACACGACATATCTCATCAACCAAGTGTAGAAACAGAGTAATTTACCCCAAAGATAATAACATTCAACTAGTAACTTGAAACTAGAAGTGCCTTGGTTCATGCAAGTCAATTTAACAATTACTCTCTCGTTTACACTTGGCTTATTCTCACTAAACTGAGCAATATCTTTCGTCTTTTCAAACGCACCAATACTATCATAGTCATCGCAGAATATACTTGAGTTGATGGGTGTCTGTTTCATTGTGGATGACAGCACCAACGATGACTGAGTGACACAAGGTGATGAACTTAGTGGTGGATCAGAAGCTGTTCTTGTTCGGCTCTCAGATAGTTGTCCAACTGCAAGATTACCACCACTGCTGTCTTTCACTACTAGTTCGGGTTTAGCACTAGCATCTGATGATAGGTGGGCTACACGCTGATCAATTACACTGACTGTCTCACAAGTATGCACACCTTCTGGAACCGCATCTGCGTTCAATTCTACTTCACGTTGTAGTTGTACAGAACCTTTATTTAACTTAGCAGTAGTAGCCATTCGCCTCATTTCATCATGATCGACCAAAGACAAATCTGCACTATCATGATCATTATCACAAATATTCAATTTGACGTCAAGTTCATCATTTTCAAACTCTTTATTAACAGAAGTAGACAATTTTGGTTCCTCCTCACAAATCAATAAAGGTTTTATATCTTCACTCTGACTAGTTATACTTTGTAAACTTATGGAGTCAGAACTGCACTCTGAAGCAGCAACTCTATTCTGTGACACTCTATTCAACAATGGTTTACCAGTTGCAACTACAGACTTCTTGACCGCACCGTTATCGTCACACAATTCGGAGTCAGGCCTGGATTTCACATTTAGTTTATCACTGAACTTGCTCACTGGTTCACAGTTCACCTTTCTATGCACCTCTTGCAAACGAGTACAACACAACCATGTTTGTCTTGCATCTTGCAACTCATCTGTTGAGGATGTCCTACGAAACCTGTTACACTCACTAGGTCTATATGCATTACTAGACATCATGGAGCCTTCTCGATATCCACCTCTCTGAGGCTTATTCGTCATCAATGATTGCATTTTGCTCTCAGACTGCTCTATTCTAGGGGTGAGATGTAATAGACTGGGAAGCTTGCTCATAGATTGATTGACGCTATCGTTTTCCAGTTTCAGGATATCATCAAACCTTGGCTCAATACCCTCATCCTCCATACGGGAGCTTATCTTCACCCACTTCCTTTGCAGTCGAGTAGGTAGGCGTCTTGCTATTACTTCTAGTATAAAACTCGAGTTGAGTTCATTCATGTGATTCATCGAAATCATTGCATTCTTGTAAATTAGCAAATTATCCAAAAACTGAGTGAGTGCCTTGGAGTCATCTTGTAGTTGACTACCATTACCCTTAACAGCCTCGAATAATTTCCCTACAATCATCGAAATTCTTCTAAACCTTTGACGTAGTATGCTCATGGCCTCATAGTTCCTCACTTTTGGCTCTATAAACTTACAGCACTGTATAGCTCTTGCAGCATCTCCAGTGCAATATCTCATCGAATACATTAACTTCATTTCATCAGTTAATAGAAAACTACTCAGCATGATCTCAAACTCCTTTACAAATTGTAAATAATCAGCCGGGTTTCCGTCGAAACACCGTGGTTCAAATTTAGGGAGTTTGATGTTCCTATTATCCCTGAACGGCGAAACAGTAACATCAACCATGTCATGCTTAACATCAGACACATCGTTACAATTAACAGACTAGTCACCATGACTTACTTTTCTGTTTGCATCCAAGACGCCCTGTCCCTTCCTTGACCCAGGCATTGTTGAACTTGACCCAATTCCAAAAACGTTCCAGATATTGCTTTTTCAAAGAGGACTTGACCGGCACCAGGAAGGATGAACGGTAACTATCCAAACTTTCACCAACTGTCTGAATCCGCCAGAATCTGTTTCTACCATCAGAAACTGTCAGCCACGTCTCGTAAACCGTTAATGCCCAGCTCTTGCTACGCTCGGGCCCACGCTGTTCCTTGAAGTTTTCAGAAACGCTTAGTTATAACGGACGAAAAAACCAAAAGACCGATTGGCAACTCGAGAATTCTTTATTGTTACACCAACATATAAAAATAATGGGTTTACTAGGGTCTGTGAACAAATATTACAATAATAAATCACGAAATTACTTCTGATGGTTTTCTGCTGACTTCTTTCTGAACAGCGACCGATGAGACGATAACTGTCGTATTGAAGCCTCCGCGAAAATTGGGGAAGTTGGTTTCGAGCAAACAACCATGAATTGATCGTTCAATCTTCAACTCCATTGACAACTGTGTTTCTACGAACACGCTTTTTAGAGATTTGGACCATAATTTCAAGAATTATAAGACAATAAGCAGTAAATAAATTTCAGAGCAAACACGTGCAAAAATGTCACCAATTTCGAAGGTACCGCCAATGTGGAAGTGCAATACAACAAGGTACGAAAACAACAAGTAAACACAGTGAATCCAAAAACACCAATTGATATGACACACCACACATATATACAAACAGTACACACAAACTCGCAGATCATGTCCTGATGGAATTACATTGAAGTATCGCAGGACTTATATCAGTACGCCTTCAAACCTTCTCAAGTTGACGATTGTAAGTTGAAGAATGTCCGGACACAAACAAGATTAACCAACAATTACATGGATTGGAACCCACTCAATTATTTAACACAAACATATGTACAGTCAATACATCAAATGTTGTGGATACTCGCATGAAAAACTACCTCTGAAGAACTCTAGGAGTTACAGCAGTACGTCTACAACCCTTCTCAGTCTGACGCTCTAGGTTGGAAAATCGTCAAGTGGTTCATTCTCCGACTCTCGACTCTCAGCACCTTCCAGTAGACGCAGTTTCCTAATACCTTGCACCAGCATGCCACAACTTGTCTTCACCTCAACTGTCCTCGCCAAACCATCACCACTACAGAGTAGGCTCTCTACCACTCCCAAAGGCCATCTACCTGTGGCACTTTTATCTGCTACTAAGACTATATCACCAACCTTTAAGTTTCTGCACAACTTTTTCCAATTGCCTCTGGTTTGCAGTGTTAGAACATACTCCTTTCACCATCTTTTCCAAAATATTTCTTCTATGTGCCTGGCTTGTTTCCATCTTTTAATCGTAGGTATTCGTTCCACGCTCGAGTCCCCTATGCCAGGGTTACCTCAATAAAAATGATTTATCTGGGGTTAACACATCAAAATCCTTGACGTCGTCTCTCACAGGTAATAGCGGCCGGTCATTTAATACACGTTCAGCTCCACAAAAATGTCTCCAACGTTTCGTCATTCAAGCTCTAATTTTTAATTATGGAGCCTAAAGTACGCTTGATAATTCCTATTAGTCTTTCCCATAGCCCACCTCTCTGGCTGGTATGTGGTGCGTTGAAGTGCCACTCGATGTTTCTTTTCAGTAACTCTTCATGAACTCTCGTTTGAAGACCTTCGAAGTACTCTTTAACCTCGGTTTGGCAGCCAACAAAATTAGTCCCTCTCTCACTGAACATCATCTTCGGTGCACCTCGGCGATTTATAATTCTACGTAATGCTAGTACGAATGAATCAGTAGTTAACGTATGAATCATCTCAATATGCACAGCTCTCATCTTCAAACAGATGAATAAGCAGCCATATATTTTACATAGGCTTCTGCCTCTCTTTATCACAAAAGGTCCGAACAAATCTACTCCGACGTACTCGAATGGATAATTCCCTTCAGAAACTTGCCACGCTTGAAGTGATGCCATCATCTGCTGTGCTGAACGAGCATTTCGGAGTTTACATTCCATGCACTTATCAATTATTTTACTGACAGAGGTACCTCTCTTCACCATCCAGAACTTACATCTAATACTTGATAGTACTTGCAAAGTACCCAAATGACTTACAAGGACATGATAGTGTCTTATAATGAGATCAGTGACTGGATGGTAGCAAGGTAATAAAGCCGGATGACGGGTCTCATATGACGGTTCTAACATTTGTAGACGTCCACCAACTCTAGCGATCCCTTCGGAAACTATCGGAGATAATCTTCCTAATCGCGCCCTGAAATCTGCGAAATCGGTGCTATCTTCCTTGGCAATCTCACCTCACGCTTCCCACTGAGCAGCCCTCAAAATCGCTAACTCTGCATTTCTAATATCTTCGACTCTCAAAGGTCCCACATTCATATTATCGTACCCTGCAAGATGCATGAACTTTAAATGCGTAACATATCGTGCCAACCACGCAACAGCCTTCAGTAGTTTGTACCAAGAAGAATAATATTTTAAAAGTAGATGTAAACCCGAATGTCTTTCTTGAGTAGATGTTAAACTGACACTTACCTTAGACTCCAAGACACTCTCGCTTATCGGTGGTTCATCTTCTCTACTAGGCCACGTACCATCAGCTCGTAGAAAGAACTCTGGACCTTTTCACCACTTATTTTTAACCGCATTCATATCAATAAGTCCTTTCGACGCTAGATGAGGTGGATTTTTTCCAGATGGTACGTACCTCCACTGCTCGACGGTTGTTTGTTCACGAATTTGAGATACTCTGTTAGCTACAAAACATGCACATCTTGCTGACCCGTTGCGTATATAATATATCACAGACATAAAATCAGTCCGAAACGTTACAGGATACTTGGGATAATCTAACTCTTTACACACCGTTGTGAATAAGTGCGCTGCTAGCAAGGCTGCAGTAAGTTCTAATCTCGGAATCGAAGTCGTCTGTAGAGGTGCAACTCTAGATTTTCCCATCACTAGGCGAACATCTATATCATCCCATAAGGTGGTTCTGACGTAGACGGCTGCTCCAAATCCAACCTCAGAGGCATCAGAAAACCATGGAAGTCAATTATATCATGATTTCTCGATGGCTTAAGTAGACGTGAGACGGAATGTAGATTCAGCATTCTTAAACTGTTAACCCACCTTTTCCACTCTTCACTGTGTCTCTCACTTAATGGCTCATCCCACTGTAACCCTTTCCTGCATGTCTCTTGAAATAACCTCCTAACCGAAAGTAGATAAGGTGCTACTAATCCAAGTGGGTCAAACACGGACGACAACACAGAGAGCACACCTCTCCGAGTAACTGGCTTATGAATATTACCAACACTAAATCCAAAGGTATCAGAGTTCACATCCCATCGCATACCTAATGTGCGTTCAACTGGTAGAGTATCAACAGGCAAATCTCGTACGGTAGGTGCTCTGTCTTCTGGAACTATATGCTTCAAAACGTCTAGGCTGTTCGAGACCCACTTAGTTAGACGAAAGCCAGCCTTAGCTAACACCTCAGTAATGCTTGTTGCAAATCTAACTGCAGACTTATCGTCATCGAAGGAGGCTAAACAATCATCCACATAGAAGCAACAATCGATGACGTCCAGCAGATCATTAGAACCAAATGTGGACGCTGCCTTTCGTAGAGCAAAATTAGCACAAAACGGGGAGGACGTGGCACCAAATGGATGGGCTGTCATCCTATATTCTGACACAAGGACCATCGTCAAACCACAAGAACCTTAAGTGATTTCTGTCGCCTTCTGCCACCTTTCCTTGTAGGAACATTTCCTCTATATTCGCAGCGACAACAACTGTATACTTTCTGAATCTTAACAGCAGTCCAACTAATGAGCTCACGCAATCTGGGCCACTATACAGATTATCATTCAAAGAGACTCCTTCGTGTTTCGCAGAACAATCGAACACCACGCGGAGTTTACCTGGCTTCCTCGGGTTAAAGACGGGATGATGGGGCAAATACCACTTCCCTGGCTCGCTCTGATCAACTAGTCTTTCGACGTCACCCTTCATTACATGTTTGTCGACGACATCCTTATATTTGTTCCAGAGGTCTGCATCCGCCCGAAACTTCTTCAAACCCACGAGTCTCTTAAGAGTAACTTCTCTATTACAAACCAACTGTCTATCTTTGAATCTCCATGGTAGGCCAACGCTCAAACGCCCATTTTCGTATTTACAAGACTCCTCAACCATTTTAACTGCCTTTAAGTCTTCTACAGAACGACCCTTCTCTGGGACACCACAGTCACAAAACTCCTTGTCGTACATATTTTTAATCATAGTCTCTAGTTTGGCCCCACCGTTTGCAACTAATGATGACATGTGGACTATGGGTATAGGTCCTCTCACCATCCATCCCAGTGGTGTTTTCGTCGCGAACATATCATCTCTACCTCCGAATATCTCTTCTAATACCTTGTGAGCCTCTGACACACTACATCCAATGAGTACTCTCACTCTTCCATCTTGCAGTGTTGGAAGCGGTATGTCACATAGGTATGGCTTACCGACAACCGTTTCACGACTAGGTACTATAGCTTCGCCAAGTTTCATACTGGAGGTAGTGTAAGCAGTATCTACTTCAAGGGTTTCCCCAGTAGTCAAGGATTCTAACTGAAATGACACTCGTTCACATACTACTGTTTTCGAAGAATTGAAAGTATTTAGAACCAAGGATTGTTTTGGGCCTTTAATACCCAAGCAACCAGCCAGTTTAGCGTCTATCAATGTAACGTCTGAACCATTATCCAACAGTGCATAAGTCTCCACACAAGATTTTGGTCTTTTCACCTTAACTGGTAATACCCCTGAATAAACTTGTGGGTTGTCAAGGGGTCTAAAGTTACTATTACAATTAACCGAATTCCCCGGCCTGTCTACTGTCCTCAGAAGTAGGTGCATATCCGTTAAACCACTACTTCATTTGTTTGTTGCCTTACAGTTCAACTTTGTATGCCCAATCTTTAAACAACTGAAACACAGCCGCTTCTGCTTTGCCATTTTTAACCTTTCTACGGGGGACATGGCAATAAAGCGATTGCAATCACTCAATTGATGCATGTTATGGCAAACAGTACACTCGTCATTTCCCGTTGTGTCTTGAGACTTCACCACAAATGCTTTCCTTATATTCACTGGTTCCTTAGGTTCTACCATAGAATGCAAAATGCTGGCGAATTTTCCCATCGCCTGATTGACACTGTCCTTTACCAGTTTCAGAATATCATCAAACCTTGGCTCAATACCCTCATCCTCCATACGGGAGCTTATCTTCACCCATTTCCTTTGCAGTCGAGTAGGTAGGCGTCCTGCTATTACCTCCAAGATTGAGCTTGAGTTCAGATCACTCATGCAATTCATCGAAATCAACGTATTCTTATAAGTCATTAGATTATCCATAAACTCAGTAAGTGCCTTGGAGTCATCTTGTAATTGACTGCCGTTACCTTTGACAGCTTCGAATACGTTCCCTACAATCATCGAAGGTCTTCCAAACCTTTGACATAATATGCTCATAGCCTCAGTATATCCCTCATTAGGGGGCATGAACTTACAGCACTGTATAGCTCTTGAAGCAACTCCAGTGCAGTACCTCATCAAATACATGAACTCCATTTCATCGTTTAATGAAAAACATGATTTCAAACTATCTTACAAACTGTAAATAGTAAGCCGGGTTTCCGTCGAAACACCGACGTTCATACTTAGGGAGCTTGATGTTCCCATTATCCCTGAACGGCGAAACAGTAGCATCAAACATGTCAGGCTTAATATCAGACACATCGTTACAAGTAACAGACAAGTCACCATGACTTACATTCCTGTTTGCATTCAAGACGCTCTGTCCCTTCTCTGACCCAGGCATTCTCAAACTTGACCCCATTCCAAAAAAGGTCCAGATATTGCTTGTCCAAAGAAGACTTGGCCAGCACCAGGAAAGATGAACGGTGACAATCCAAAGACGTGCCAAAAGTACAAAACCGTTTAAAGCAGAAACTGTTAGCCACGCCACGTAAACCGTCAATGCCCAGCTCTTGCTACACTGGAACTCACGCTGTTCCTTGAAGTTTCTCAGAAACGCTTAGTAATAACGGACGCAAAACCAAAACACCGATTGGCTACTCGAGAATTCTTTATTGTAACACCGATATATAGCCAACTTTAAAATTAAGTTTTAACTAAGGTCTATGAACAAATATTACAATAATAAATCACAATATTACTTCTGACGGTTTTGTACGTGCGATTGTCATCACCCAGTTGATGCGTGTTTTGGCAAACAACACACTCATCCTTTCTCGCTGGGCCTTGAGCCTTTACTACAAATGATTTCTTTATATTCACAGGTTCCTTAGGTTCTACTTAGAATGCATTATGCTGGCGAATTTTCCCGTCGATTGGTTGGAGTTGTCTTTCACCAGCTTCATAATATCATCGAATCCAGGCTCCAAACCATCTTCCTCTAGTCGGGAACTAACCTTTAATAACTTCCTTTGTAGACGAACCGGTAGTTTTTTGATAACTGTCTCAAGCATCGAACCTGCGTTCAACTCATCCATATTGTTAAGCTAAAAGAGAGTGTTTCTGTACATCATTAAAATTATCCAAGGACTCTGCGAGTTCCTCGGGTTGTCTCTTAACTGCGCCCCATTACCTTTAACAGTCTCAAAAATGCTACGGGATATCATAAATCGCTTTCCAAACCTTTGACGTAATATGCTCAGAGCCTCAGTGTATCCCTCATTAGGAGGCATGAACTTACAGCACTGTATAGCTCTTGAAGCATGATTTTAAACTCTCTTATAAAATGTAAATAGTCAGCTGGGTTTCCGTCGAAACACCGACGTTCATATTAAGAATTTTAAAATTTCTATTATCCTTAGCTGGCGAAACATTGACATCAATCTTATCATGCCTAACATCACACACATCAATACATATAACAGGCAACTCATCATTGCTTACTTTCCTATCTGCTTCCAAGACGCTTTGTTCTTTCTTTGACGCAGGCATTATTGAACTTGACCAAACAATCCAGAAAAGTTCCTGAGAAGACGGGCGGACACGAGGGAAGACGAAGAGAAACTATCAGAAATTCTCAATGTCCAGGTCTTACTACACTGGACCTCATGCTGTTTTTGGAAGACTTTCAGAAACAATTTGTAACGCGAAAAACCAGAACACAGATTGGTGACTCGAGAATCTTTTATTCCTACGCCAATATGTACCCAACAACAAGGTTATTATACACAAGGTCTAAGAATAAATGTCAGCCACGTCTCGTAAACCGTCAATGCCCAGCTCTTGCTACACTGGAACTCACGCTGTTCCTTGAAGTTTCTCAGAAACGCTTAGTAATAACGGACGCAAAACCAAAACACCGATTGGCTACTCGAGAATTCTTTATTGTAACACCGATATATAGCCAACTTTAAAATTAAGTTTTAACTAAGGTCTATGAACAAATATTACAATAATAAATCACAATATTACTTCTGACGGTTTTGTACGTGCGATTGTCATCACCCAGTTGATGCGTGTTTGGCAAACAACACACTCATCCTTTCTCGCTGGGCCTTGAGCCTTTACTACAAATGATTTCTTTATATTCACAGGTTCCTTAGGTTCTACTTAGAATGCATTATGCTGGCGAATTTTCCCGTCG
>OX235264.1:52256665-52327593 GCA_944472135.2 Trichobilharzia regenti | reverse complement strand
GACCAATATGTATAATATATTACATATACTTAAACCTGCACATAACAGAAATACTACTAGTACACTGATTGCAAAAGCTATCCAGCAGACTGAAGCATTTTTTTCGCTTCCCACTGTGTGTCTGACAATCTTACTGTCGCACTTTTCATGATACCAGTTAGAAAAAGTAACTTGTGACCAGTTTCAACTGATTGTCGATAATAGTGTAATCTGACAGGTCACATTATTAAACAATTGGTGTAATCCTACTGCACAATCTATGACAAGAACACTTCATGTTCAAACAAGTCTATTAACACTGGCAATATAACTTTTAAAGCCATTTCAACAAAATGAAAACACCAAAGGGCTACTAATATGCTTATACAGAATGAAAAATCGATAATTTTGAAACCTAATAAATAAGTACAGTAATAATCACCCTCGAAAGAAGTAACTATGTAAACAGAATGACTGCTATACTAAATGGCGAACTAAAATTTGTTAATTGAGAGATCGATCCGATATAAACAAAAACAATCGAGTAAGTGGGATGGTTACAAAAGTGGAACAAATTCTAATTTGTTCCTTCCATTCGGAGTGCAACATAGGGCTTTGTCAGAACATGTTCATTTCGTTAGATCCTGTGCAGCCATTATCAGATGGCTCCGAGACCGTCCTTGTGCTTTCTTCCCTTCAAATAATCTTCACCTCACTTTCAGACGCCCAACCTCTTTTCCTATTGTATTGTCCGTCAAGGAATTGGTGTGTGATTTTACCTGAAGGTCTTCTCAGAATGCCTCCATTTCATTTCCATTTTGTTGTGCTTATGTATTGGGCAACAAGTTGGCTGCCTGAGTTCCTTGCTACTTATCGCCTCTGACCAACAAACCAATCTTCAGTATGGAGCGAAGGCAGCTTTTGACGAAAGTTTACAGTCTATTGAAGATGTTTTTGGTGACGCGTTTATCAGGCTTCCGAACCATATACAAGCCCTGATTTCATAATATTGTTGGAAATTCAAGTGTTGCTTCCTTATTCTGAGTCCAACTGACTTTTATGCTGCTTTCAGTGTAATAAAGGTCTGTCTTGCTTTTCCCATCCTGATTTTGATATCCTCACCCTTACCACCTGTAGTTGAAACGATGATATCCAGGTTAATGAGAGACAGCTTCCCTGAAATTTCTCCAGTTGATGGTGACCGGTGTTTGTTGTCATCGGTTGGGCATCCTCTTCATCTCTGTCACCTCTATGTTCACTTGAAATGCTTCGTTCGCCACCTCTTCTGATAACTTTACGGTTTTCACTTGTAGGTTTTCCAGTTTGCGTGACATGAGAAACAAATCATCTGCAAAGTTCAGGTCTTCTAGGGTCCTTTTGTTAGTCCAATATATGTTTGTCTTGTCGAAGGGTTTTTCATTGTTAAAAAGCAGTGAAAATGACACATACATGTCGTAAATCCATTAGAAACAAAACTATTACAACAATCTGCCAAAATCACAGTTACAAGTTTTAGGCTTCCGCATTACTTATCTAATAAAAGAAGTGGCGAAAACAGTGATGTATGAAAAAAGGGTGCTGAATCCGAGTCTCACTGGGAATACCACCACTCATTAGGGAACAAATATTTCCACATGATGAGTCTTAAACTGGACGAAACAGGGGTATGGGATTCTACTGGCTACACATCATCAAAAAAATAGCCTTTAGTTATTAATCCTGGTTAGATATAGACATCTGTTTAAGTAACCCATATACCGAAACGCGGTTGATCATAAAAGTGAATAAACAATTTCAAGAAAATGTAAATTCGACTGCAAAAAAAGATATCACTTTTCACATTTCATGTTACTTACTTTTCAACTCTTGTAGGTAAGTGTTCAGCGAAAATTTATCTTTCAACTTTTCGACAGATATATATGCCTTAAGATAAGCTATTGGTAGCTGTCTCCCTTCGATGACCGATTCCTGAAAATTATAAAATGAAATCATGCGTGATTAATAAAACTGCATGTGTTAGAGTAATAATAATAATAAAGCTTTATTTCAAACAATATGTGAACATATATTACAGAAATTTTCAGCGCATTTACTGCCAAAATATTCCCTCTTAAAATAGGGTTTATTCATAAAGTAATGATTTGAAGTTTATCAAATGGCATAGCGTTGCTGTAAATGAGAAAAAAACAATTCTGAAAGCTTTTTGTTCATTTATTTCAAGAATTGCATAGCTTCTAGTAAAGGAAGTCAATTAAATAGGCACGCGAGTTCACATAGCGTTTATATGATATAATTGCAGGATTAAAACAATAAGAAATGCAGAGAAGTTTAAGCATTTTGATGGACGCGAATTCTGTCAACCCAGTGATTAATTTAAGCAGGCCACCTTAGGATAATAATAATAATAACCATAAAATTTCATACACAAATTCCCCCTTAGTGAATTTGAAAAACGTGATAACATCAACGCATGGAGTAAGATGAAATGGACTCATTGTTCATTTCTTCAGTCAGCTGCGCTTACAGGGTGAATAATAAATGTTAATTGCTCTTATTACAGTTTAAACCTAGTTTATTTCATTGGAGAGATAAAATGTGGAACAATAATTAAGAATGATCATGGTATATAGATGAATCGAAATGTTAATTGAGTAAAATAACAAATAGTTCGGCTCAAGTCTGTTGACGTTAGCAAAGATCATTGCTGTCGAACGGTTTAAACCTTAATTACTTATAAAAAAGCAGTAGTTTTGATTGTCTTTTAACCTAAATTGATAGCATCATCTTTTATTGAGTGTAAATGCTGATTATCGGTTAGGCGCAATGCTTTATATATGTTATCTAACTAAATGAAATTAACTGACAATATTTCTTGCACATCTCATTTCTTGTATTAACACATTCCGACTGACTTACGTAATCTTATAATTTATGTGGTTCAACATCTTACGGCTACCATTGCTCCCCACAGTTTGTACCAATCAAGAAACTTCGATCACAATACGCATGTAAGTACAATAGTATTATCAATTAACATCTCGATTCATCTATATACCATGATCATTCTTAACTATCGTTCCACATTTTATCTCTCCGATGAACTAAACTAAGTTAAAACTTTAATAAGAACTATTAACATTTATTATTCACCCTGTAAGCGCAACTGACTGAAGAAATGAACAATGAGTCCATTTCATCTTGCTCCATGCGTTGATGTTATCGCTTTGTTCAAAAATAAACAAAACACAGGTCAGAGTAAAAAAAATCATGTGCTAGATAATTTGAACAATGCAAGAACTACAGTTTTAGCAGAATAAAATGGTACCATCTTTTATTTCGTTGCCTTCTCGTCAGCTGCTTACATGGCAAAGACATTATTAAATATATCTACAACAACAATTTTAACGTACTTGCACAGAATTAAGTTTAAACAAAAATCAATCGATCAATATACTCATACACTAAAAATATATACATATATAAATATGCAATATTAACCACTATTCCGAACAATAATAATCAAACACAATGGAAACTTTTAGCATTTCACATTCGGAGGAAAGAGAGGTGAAATTATCCAGTTACCAGGGCAAAGAAAGGCTGATAACCGCTTCTTTCTGGACGCATAAATCAGGTTTCAGGCGCTTGATGGAAATGGCTTCAGCGAATTTAAGGAGAATTGAGCTATTTTGCTTATTGATAATTTTGAACGACTTTTCAACGTCCACCTCATGACTAATTATATTATATTTATTGGTTCAGCAAATACCCACAGCCTAACTCTATACTTATTTTTCGCAAAATTATATTCATAAGAATGTTACAATTTTTCAATAACACTGTAATACTGTCTGGCAAATACTTAATCCTACAGAATTAATGCGTAATAAATTGATAGGTCGATAATTATAAGGATATACAATAATTAAATGGATCAGTTGTTATGTTACCGTATCCAACAAGGAAAATCATTTCAGAAGAAGATAAATTATAGGCAACCAACCAAATAAGCACACCAAAAACCTAAAACCAACCAGATACGGCAAAAAAAGAGAAGTCCTGTTCATAAGTACGAATAATGAATGGTGGTGAAGACATATGCAAAAGATTACATCTGGAGCTTAAAGCCTAACTAACAATCCCTAGCCCCAAATTTAAGTTAACCGCAATTCAACCAAACCCATAGCTAAATCTAACTGCTGATTCCCAGCGATAGTCACTTGGAAGGATACCGACACACCTGAGAGATAATGACTATTATACTCCCAATATTTCGACAAAAAATAGCATCCTGTCTAATCACCGAAAATAACCATTG
Organism: Trichobilharzia regenti; assembly: GCA_944472135.2. Classification (NCBI taxonomy): domain Eukaryota; kingdom Metazoa; phylum Platyhelminthes; class Trematoda; order Strigeidida; family Schistosomatidae; genus Trichobilharzia; species Trichobilharzia regenti. Next base: position 52,323,296 of record OX235264.1, on the reverse strand, counting down.
AGTCAGGAAGAAAATAAAAAACAATTCAGAGAAAAAAATTTTCTTTATCGACAAAATCATCTCACACCCACATTACTTGAGGAATTCCAACACTTTAAATCCACAGTTCTTGATTGCTGTCATCAGTTTAGTAGTTCAAAACCTAGCTCTAATAATCTTCTGACTAAAGAGCATATAGACCAATTCAAAGAACTGGAGAAGAATGATGATATTATCATATGCCGTCCAGACAAAGGTGGGGGTGTTGTAGTTATGAATCGCCAAGATTATAATGATAAAATCTCAGCCATCCTTTCTGACCAAAAGAAATTCGCCAAACCCGATGGTGAAAAGAACAAGACACATCTAATTTAAAATCAACTGACTGATGTCCTAAAGAACATAAGGAAAAAGTCAGTAATCTCGTCAGAAATATATGAACGCATCCGACCAGTACGCTCCATTATACCACACTTGTATGGACTACCGAAAATACATAAGACAAGATTACCCCTCCGTCCAATCCTCGATATAGCGGGCTCTCCTTATCACGGAATGGCTCAATGGCTAGCCGAAATACTGGAACCAGTCAGAAGGCAAGTATCTAAGTTTTCCATTGATGATACGTTTAAATTTATTGATAGCATTAAAGAGTTTAATGTCTCATCTGTCATTTTGACATTTATAAAAGATACGTAAACGACCCTTTCATCATCTGCGATAATAACGTAATTCTTGATGATGTCTTGTTTGCTTTCAACAACTGCCATCCTTCTTTACAATTCACCATAGAAAAGGAATCTGAACTAAGTATTCCGTTTCTTGACGTGTGCCTTAGCAGACGTAGTGACGGATCTCTCAAAAGATCTATCCACCGGAAACGTACATGAAACGGACAACTAACTGATTTTTACAGTTGGGTGCCTATTTCTAGGAAAAGGAACTTAATTCATTCACTATGCTTTAGGATCAGGGAAATTTGTAGTTCTGATTGCTTTGACTCAGAACTTGACTTCTTAAAAGCCACACTCGCAGAAAACGGTTACCCTAACCGATTTATTGACAGTAACATGAAAGGTAAGCAGTCTAAACTGGTCACTGACTCAGTTCCAAAGAAAACCTTATTCATGAACTTAGAATTCAAAGGTGATCAAGCTTCAGATATGCTCAAAAATCGTCTCTCTAAATCAGTCAGTAAGACGTTCCCAGTAGCAAAATTACATATGACGTTCACGAGTCACAAATTGTTCTCTACCTCTGTACAAGATAAGCTCCCCCATCTGACCGCCTCCATGTGCATCTACCAGTTTACCTGCTCTTATGGAGCAAGGTACATTGGCCGTAGTCAGAGAACGCTCTCCATACGGATACGAGAACATATTCCAGCTTGGTTTTACAAGGGAGAAAGGAAGTATGTGCGAAGCTCCATTCTGGAACACCTGATCGACTTCTGTCACTCGGTCAACCCTGACCATGATTTCAAGATCATATATAGAATCCATTCTAACTTCCCGCGTTTTCTTCGTGACAGACTTCTAAAGACAGCTGAGGCCTTGGCAATTCATGACTTTAAGCCAGACTTTTGTGTACAAAAGAAGTATGGTTTGGTTTGTAAGGATTAGTTATGTTTTCGAGTTGATCACGGATTGATATCAGTTAGAGAACCATTGAAAACCAGGGAGTACTGGACAGCTGCTATTTCATCCTGGTTTGGGAATCATCGGCAGTACGCACCCACTGGGATTCGAACCCAGGACCTCGAAAACATAACTAATCCTTACAAACCAAACTATAGAAAGTTAATCTGATGCTCGCTAGTGACTTGCTACAGGTTGGAGTTTCCTGAGTTCTAGTGAGAAGTCGTGACCAGTGAGGTTCAATTAGATGTCACGTGTGTGGATGGATGTCCCACCAACGACAATGGTTGGGGTCGCGCTAAATCACGAATTGGTAGAAGTTAGAATTCTCGAGCCATTGAATCGAGTCCCAGTGGCTGAATGGTATACGAGCTTGCCTTGTAACCGGAAGGTCCTGGGTTCGAATCCCAGTGAGTGCGTACTTCCGATGATTCCCAAACTAGGATGAAACAGCAGCTGTCCAGTACTCCCTGGTTTTCAATGGTTCTCTAACTGATATCAATCCGTGATCAACTCGAAAAGAAGTATGTACAATCCCTACTTCTGCCTTGGCCGTGGAGGGATAGACATTTATTTATTTAGTTATTCTATGTACTTTTCCCTTATTACTTCGATTATTATTATTATTGTTACTATTCTCACTCTGAATCTTTTCCACTTGACCCACTTGACATTTCAAACCCAAAATTATTATCAAGTATTGGTTTTGTAGGGATTTTGTTTGATTGCATGGAGGATTTAATCATGAGCTGACATCAGTTAGAGAACCACTGAAAAACCTGCGAGTACTGGACAGCTGTTTCGTCCTAGTTTGGGACTCTTCAGCAATACGCACCATGCAATCCAATCCTCCATGCAATCAAACAAAATCCCTACAAAACCAATACTTGAAAATCAATCTGATGCTCACTAATGACTGGCCCTATTCAGGCAGTTAACCTGGGGTTCTAGTGGCAAGCCGTGACCAGTAGGGTACAGCAGGTCGAAGATGAGGCAGTAACTCATCGAAGAAGACATTGCGAAGTGGTCGCGCTATGTCGTGAATTGGCAGAAGTTAGAATTCAAGGACCATTGGATCGGGTCCCAGTGGCTCAATGGTCTACGAGCTCGCCTCTTAACCAGAAGGTGCTGGGTTCGAATCCCGGTGGGTCTGTACTGATGAAGAGTCCCAAACTAGGACGAAACAGCTGTCCAGTACTCCCAGGTTTTCCAGTGGTTCTCTAACTGATGTCAGCTCATGATTAAATCCTCCATGCAACCAAAATTATTAATTTGCATACTTTTTATTTTTATTTTTACAATATTGAATTCTATCTTATCAAATTTCACACCATGTTATGTAACATTTTATCTGCGTCTACTAATCTTATAATTATATACCTCTTTCCAAAATCTATACACTTTATGTATTATTCTATATATGACATTAATTATTGTTCCACTTGACATTAAACTATGATTATAATCACACATATTTAATTGCATTTCATACTATTATTATTTCATGTATTCACACCTTTGACCTAATTTATAAACACACATTGAAGTGGTCCATAGCGGAAGTTTATCCTTCACACCTTCACTGACAACTTTTCGGCTGTAGAAATTGATGACTTTTATTTTTACTTTTGAAGCCACTTCTAAGTAATTCAATCAATTATGTTACCCCTACTACTCGGCAATGGACTAGTTTACATTTTTGGTAAATATAAATACTACTGTACAGCCTTTGAAGATGATTTTGTCCATAAAGAAAACTTTCTTCTCTGAATTGTCTCTTTTATATTGTGTAATATTCTTAGATTTTGTTTAACACACTTTCACTTGGTTCCACTGGTTGACTATGATTGGTCAGTGTTCTAGGGCATTAGTACGCCCATTCGGATAGGTTTCTACACTTTACATTCGCCTATATATTTTACATATACGCAATAATGGGCACAACTCAAACAACCAACCATCGAATACTATGCCTCGGTTAAACGGAATAATGCACATTTTATAATTCCTGTGTTATAATACACCAAAATATCACTTTCCAACATAAGCAATTCTTACCTCTTCACCTATTTAAGAGTTAATTTAGTGATTTTTCGGTTGTTGACGGATACCAGTGGAATCTAGAACGGACATTTCATCCTATTCCGGACTCGTCAGTTGGATGTACTTACCCAATGAGACTCGAACCCTGCACCTACCTTTTCAAACGACAAAGCCTTATCCACTGGGCTACAACAGCCACCCGTTGCGCAACAGATACCAGTTATTACTTAGTTTTAGGTTAACTTGCATTTCTTGTTCATTGATCACGTAGGACCGAAATGGTCAGTTTCGGTTAACATGTCGGCTTCTAGCAAGGACTCTCCAACGGTCAACCTATCAAAACAACCACTATCAAAAATGGAACAACAACTACTACAAAAAGGATTAAACTACAACACCGGAGATGCTTCAAAAACTGATTTCTTCGCTGCCTTTGAATCATTACTCAAATCATCAAACTTAAACGAGGAAACACAGGAAGAGATACGCCAAACAATTGTACCAATGGTCAAACAGAAAAGACAACACACACAACTCAACGCTCAAGAACTAAAGGCCCTCAAAAAGCTGAAAAATAGGAAGGACATCGTCATTTTACCAGCCGACAAAGGAAGAACAACAGTAATCATGGACAGAGAAGAATATACCAAGAAAGCTGAAGAACTACTCAAAGATGAAGATGTATATCAACAACTCCCAACAAATCCCATACAAACATTGGATAACCGCATCCAAAGGACCTTAAACAAGCTCACCAAAACTGGACAGATCACAAAACAAGACCAATGGCGAATGAAATCCAATGGACCAGTCCTACCCCGATTCTACGGCAGACCCAAAATACACAAGGCAAATATCCCATTACGACCAATTGTATCACTCCCAGGAACTCCAACATATAATTTATCCAAAGAATTATACAGAAAACTAAAACACCTAACGGAATCTTGCGATCACTCCATCAACTCTGCCATCCAATTCCTAGAGAAAATCAGAGACATCCAAATAGATGAACAAGAAATAATGGTATCATTCGACGTGACAGCATTATATACATCCATCGGACAAAAACTAGGAAAAGAAACCATGGAGCAATTACTTAGCAACGACGAACAACTGCCACAACAATCAAAAATGCAACACACAAGCTGGATGGAATGCATAAATCCCAATGGGACTCTCCAACGGTGTCTGAAAATTGACATGATGCTATTTGGATTGATGGTGACTATCAATCGAACCTAGGGGACACATTTCATCTTTTATGGGACTCACCAGCTAGATGTATCTGCCAAATAGCATAGTGTTATCCTCAATACAACACTCAAGCGTCCATAATAGGAGTCGGCATGGCAACATAGGCCGAGCATTTCTGTCCACTAAAATCTATCAACAGGGAATTCAAACAGTAATTTCAACAAATTAATTTAGTTATGACTAATAAAATCCACATCTCAATCGTAAATAGTCATATACCTTGTGTATTATTAATCTTGATAATAAAACGAAATCTTTAGTCTATTGAAGAACGCAAAGCTTTGGTGAACACTAAATAGCCAAAAGATTCATGCTAATCCCACAAAATGACAGATTAGTGAATATCTCAAGTGAAATATATATATATTGAAATTATTACGTGATAAACTAAGAAAATAGAAATTGTCATGTGAAGAATGGACAGGTACATCTACCTGTAAAATTCCGAATTCATTTAACCTCATTCTATAGATAATTATTTACACATATATTATAAATGTGCATGAATCACTTGCATGTTTTGGTAATTACGATTGCACTAATCAAAATTTGGTGGATTAAAAAGTAAAACACTGTAGGACTATACTATTTAGATCATGATGGAGAAGTTTCTTATTGTCTTAATCACTGAACTTTAATCCAATAGACCCCGGGATTTAAATCCAACTAACCACGTCGGTAGCATAGCGGTTAAGACGCTCGCCGACCATACACACGGTCGGGGTTCGATACCCGGCCGACGCACTCCTTTACCTCACTAAGCCAGAAGTAATGCTGATAAAGAGGAAAGGTTGGGCATGAGGCTAGCAACCTCATCCTGTAAAATTAAACACTGCTACAGAAACTTCAAGTCACTAGCTTGAAGCCCAATGTTCCACTGGGAACATGAAGAAAAAATTATTATTATTATTAACCACTACTTCACCCTTAATGATTGAGTATATTCATAACCCCTCCAAACAATACAAATACAGAAATAGAAAATGTGTCGAGAATAACCAACTTCTGGCTAACAATATATAACAGGTGTATCGATCTTTTGTCGATTCTCAATTCAGGCCACATGAATCACTAGAATTATCGTTCATCTATTAAACCAATCTATAAAATCTGTCTACTATTTGATGGTATATCTGGAAAATTCAAACTTTTGAGTTGAGTAAAAATTTAGTAAAAAAACAGAGCAATACAAAAATATACCTGGATTGTTTATTGGTATTTCAAATGATCTCTTAAAATGTGTCACTATGATTCATTTGATTATATTTCGAAAACTTATTTTGAAATTTATTCCCCCGACCTTTAATGCTGACTAAGTAGTTGCCGTAAGGCACAAGTGGTTAACAGAATAGTAATTACGCAAGAAAACAACTGCTAACAAAAACCAAAGAGACATACTAAATAGTAATGAAATGAGAAAATTACAACCCATAGACAGTCTTTCGATAAGAAAAAACTCACTTGTTTTGACAAAATCTGGAGAATAATTTCATGTTCTGCTTCAGAAAGGTGTGAATCTAATATACTTTCTATGTTTTGTAGAATTATTTCATGTCCAAGCTCTCCACAGGCTAAATAAGCATAAATAAGGGGAAGCAACTACAAAATGATTGAAAAATATACTCCCATAAGCTACAGATTTACTTAAATGGGAGAAAAAAAATTCATTCACGTAAGATAACTAACCTCAACAAGATTGGATAGTGTAGAAAGTAAGTAAATTTGCGCGGAAAGCCTGAATGCAATGGTTCATATGTTATACGAAAAAAAAATGTTGCTTAACGTTCTCGATTCACTTTGCAGATGAGTGAAGGTAAGTGGGAAGCTTGGGTTTAAGGCTTAAGTCTGAATGTTTGGCATCTTGAAAACTAGAAAAACGGGCAAAGTAACTCGATTCAAGGGCAATACGAACTTGGTTAAAATTACCTAGAAAAGTCATGTAAATAGGTCTCTATAAATCGGTAAGATATTAATTAAACTTTACTGTGTAGAATAAATTACAGTGGATGATAAATTCCGAAAAACATGGAGAAGATGCAATTAAAGATGAAATGAAGATTTGGGTTGCTACAGTATTTGAATGGGTAAACAATGGATTACCAGCCATTTTCTGTATCAGAAGACAACTACTACAGACAACCTTGCCAACAAAAAAGTAGACTGAGTGAAAATTAAAAACTACTGAAAGTACTGTGAATTGACAGAATTTAGGTGGCTCAGCTATTGGATCTCATCTTAGTAGATGGACGGTCAACAAGCCTCTCTTGTAATCCGAAGGTCAGGACCTCCGGGTTTGATCGCCGGCATCATCACGTGCGTATATTGATGAAGAGTCTAGACGAGGACGAAACAGTCCTCCAGTAATGCCTATTTTTCAGCGGTTCTCTAACTGAAGTCATTTTGTGGTCAAGCTCGACATTATTCAAATCCCTACGAACTAATGCTTGGGGAAAATAATGGTTATATCGCTGAATGAATACGCTTTTCTTTCTATGTAATAAATTTTAACATGAAAACATATAACCAGCTTAACAAAGCTACGGTAGGTTCATCAGACAATGAGTAGTATTTAAGAATAGTGAGGAAATAAGTCGCCAACTAACAGCTTTTTTTTAATAGGTGGTTGACATCAATTCCTTTATGTTCAACAGCCACTCCCACTAAGTTGTGTAGATATTTTACTCATCAGCCATAGCTAAAAACCTTGTTTTTCATAGGAAAAATATTCAAAATATAAAAAGGCTTGAAACGTCATTCCCTGGAATGAACACCTTAACAAAAACAAAAACCATATAATTTAATGGTTCCTATGAAGATTGGCTTCCCAATAAATCTTCCATTATGGGTTCAGAAAAACTATCTTACCTTTACTGAGACCGTTTGATATATTATCAAAGTGTGACTACAGCATCATTGATGCAGCATACTTGTCGATGCAAAAATAATTTCACATTATTCTGAACATCAATGTTCTCTAACGGTCAAGACGCAAAGTCCTTATAGCACAAAACAGTTGCTCCAAATATCCCTATCAGATTATCGCGAACTTGAATAAGTGATTTGGAATTATGAGCCAAAGTTTTACATGCAGATGGCTTATCATGTAAACAATTCCAGACACGAATAAGGTGACACGAAGTATCACCTACAGAAACAGTTAGTGTAAAACGGATATTCTACGAAATGCTAAATGTAGCAGTGAGGATCAGTGTAAAGTAAGAACCACAAGAACAAGTTACAGCAAACACAATGTATGTAGATTTCCAACTAACACACTGCATTTCCACATACGAATTGCACGCAGAAACTTATATTAAGAACTCTTCGTTTGGCTGTACTAGATTAGAGTTTCTCGCGACCAATTGCCAAAACATATCTACAACTTTAACGTCTTAGATATCCCAACAAATGGAATCATTTATGAAAGTCCACATTTGTATCCTGATATAAGGAAACTTACCTATAAGATTCCTCCAAGTACTAACATTTTTAAGAGCTGATTTTGGGTGGTTAGGAAGTTTCATACGTAATCCAGCCTTCGAAGCATCCCAGTCACCATCCAAATTCGTATGTATAAAATCATCAAAATTTGAGGGATACTTCTTTTCAAGAATGCACATGACGCTGAATGCAGGTTTCCGTATATGTAGTTTGCGGACGATGTCTTTCAAAGTGAAAATGTTCGCAGATTTGTCTCCCTGTACTGATAGAAAATTTCCATAGCGGTAATCCACTGCTTTATCACCTGCAGTTTTTGAACCCATCTAAAGAAGGTAAGGGCTGTCAAACAAATTACCTCGCACTCAGAAGCACATTCAGCTCTGATTTTGCGCCTGCATTGTGCTACAAAAATGTTAAGTGAATCCAATCTTACCTAGGTCGTACGGACTAAATTTAGTAAACTTTGAGATCATACATCTTTTTAATGCATTCGGCATTTTATTAAGACTGAAATCATTACTTAATAACTTCAGAAAGGGTTAACATATGATGAAAACCTACTGCATAGTATTCGACAACCTTTATCCAATCCATTGGTGAACTAATGCACGCGTCAAAATACTTCGTAAGGAAAACCCGACACTCTGCATAGAGGCAGGCACTTGAAAATAACAAATTAGTTATCTTTTGGATGTTTAAATGTTTGTGACAATAAAATGCGATCTAAGATGCATGAAATGAGGATGGTAAGTTACCTTGAAAAGAAACTCCGGATCCTGTCTGCTGCAGTCACCGATTACAGTAATTAAACGTCCTTCGCTCTCCTTACCAAGTCTATTAATAATTGACTCCAACGCTATACTAAGGACAGAACACTAAAATTGTTGGGTAATGAAATTCATATCTAAATTCCATACTTTAAAGGTAAAATGTTCTCCAGTCTTTGACTTTAGGTTGTACAAGGCAGAGATATCTGAGTCACTTTGCCGTTCAACAGGTGACATTTTAATGAACCAATCAATTAAGGTTAGAAGTCATCCAGTGTGCCAGTTCAATTTTTCTTCGATGTTTACCACTACAACCAGCTTTTTTATCCTCGGTTTCAAGAAGATACTGAAGTAATTAAAATGATGCAAAAATTCAAACGATATGTTAGATAACACATATATTTCAAGCTTTAGACAAAATATATTTTGAAACCCGAAATGTTGGAAACAGACTACAATTCACATCATAACAGCACACAAAACCTGTGAATAGAATACCACATAATTTCTTACACCAGAGGCAGAATCAAAGATTTTAAAGAAACGAAAAGCATAATTAAGTATCACTTACCTTAGCAACACAAAGTGGAAAAGCTACAGAAATCGATAGTCAGACAATATATTTTAAGTGAACATTACAGCTGAAACAAAATTTTTTTCTTTAAGTCAACAGCTGTGATGCGTGTCACCCATAAAATACTGAAAAAGCAGTATACTATTTACACAACCGATCACACACATATCCATTGATAAGACTGAAAAGAGTACACTGAGAACTGTAGATCGTTAGGGTGTTCATAAAAACCGAAAGTAGATAAAACATACAGTGGGCTGGAAACAACTTAGCCTCAAAACTACCCTCTACAAGCCTTTAAATTCCACCAACAATTAAGGTTGAAATACACATAGCTATCCCAAGAACAATTTAATATTATGTAAAGAAACAGTGTGGTGGCGAAATTATTGTTACAACCATGTTCTTATTAGAACACAAGAAATCCATCTATGATAAATTTCTAAAAACGGATGGTGTGGGAGCAAATATGCAGTAAAACAATAATAATACTCATTGGAGTGTTCAAGGCAGCACATCCAATCCATGTGTTTAGTACAATGATTCCCTTTTATAAATTTGAACAAAGAAGAAACATTGGCTCAAAATAATCTGGATCCATTTTATTTCGTTGGTTCTCATCAGCTGCGTACAATTTTAACGAACTTTTGTCCATTAGCAAGCATATTGTCAGAGCGTCAGAGAAAAATAAGGCTTCGCGATTTACAGGGTGCCTGAAGTGTTACGACATATATATATATATATATATATATATATATATCTTGTTAGAGAGAAGTTTCTTGAAAAAATTATTTAACAGTTGTGTTGTTGGGGTGGTAACAAAAGAAAATTAGTAATAGTTACGTAATTAGATAAGAGATCAAAATTTTAAAATTTGGGTGCACATGAGATAAGATGAGTTGATGATGTAATACAAAGAGCAGAACTCAGAAGATCAAGAAAAATTATCTCTTAAGAGAGCCAAGCGGAAAATAAAGGAGGGGGCAGTGAAAAGATAAGTTAACAAATTTAAAAAAAAAGTTACTAAGAAGTGAGTCAACAGGATAATTGAAGTCCAACAGCGGATTCTTTTTGGACAAGCTTCAATCGTTTTATTGCTATAGCTTCAGCAAACCTGAGAAGACTTTAGGTACTTTGTATGTTCAATATTTTGAATGATTCCAGCACATCTACTCGGTGTCCTGTGTCAATCAGGTGTTTGGCGATTGAAAAGCTTAAAGAATTCGGTCCCTTTAACCGTAGGTTGTATATCATAAAGACACATGGAGTGGTCTTTACTTGAATTTCCACAGCTTCTGACCAATGAGATACAAACGAACGCTGGTGAAAACGCTATTCTCTAGAGCGAAGAGAATATGTTCCCCAAACAAACTAGAGTGAACTAATGCTTCTTAAAAAATGCCTGAAAGAAAATGGTTACACATGAAGTTTCATTAACAGATATAGCAAGAATGAACTCAAGAAGCTTGATACAGCTGTAGTCAGTAAGAAGCCTATTTTCATGAAACTCGACTACAAGGGCGACGACATTATGAGAGTGGTAAATAAAAGATTGAGCGCAGCCCTGTCTAGGATGTATCCTGCAACGTTATTAATTTCTCTACCCCGAACAACCTCTTCACTGGTGCAGTCAAAGAGTGACAGTTACCCCTCACATGTTACGGCCAATTGTGCATATCAAATCAGATCTATCTGCTGGAACAGTTACACTGGAAGAACAGACGGAAGGGTCTACGTCAGATTCTGCGAACATGTACCAAGGACCCTCCAGCTAATAGGACCGAATTGTCTGAACTCTTCAATCGTCAAACACCTGATTGACACAGGACACCGAGTAGATGTGCTGGAATCATTCAAAATATTGAACACACAAAGTACCTAAAGTCTTCTCAGGTTTGCTGAAGCTATAGCAATAAAACGATTGAAGCCTGTCCACAAAGAATCCGTTGTTGGACTTCAATTACCCTGTTGACTCACTTCTTAATAATAATTTTTCCTTCACGTTCTCAGTGTAACATAGGGCTTCAAGCCAGTGACTTGAAGTTTCTGTAGCAGTGTTTAATTTTACATGATGGGGTTGCTAGCCTCATACCCAACCTTTCCTCTTTAAGGGCATCATTTCTGGCTCGGCGAGGCAAAGGTGTGCGTCGGCGGGGTATCGAACCCCGGAGACTCACTTCTTAATAACATTTTTTCGAAATTTGTTAACTTATCTCTTCACTGATGAGAACCAACGAAATAAAATGGATCCAGATTATTCTGCCCCAATGTCTCTTTTTTCTTTGTTCGTGTATTTAAATAGACAAGACTAATTAATCACCTAGATTCAAGGTAGTCTTATTACTGCCCACTAGAAAACGCAAACGAATATGCTGCAGTGACTCGATATCCAATATCCTGATTACGAGCTAGTATAAACCAGTGATTTCTTTGAGCTCGCTTCTTGATTGTGAGGTAGAGGTTCCAGATCTTCGGTGAGCTTCTGCGTAGTAAGTTCCGCCACTCGACTGCTTTAGCTCTGGTAGACTCCAAGAGGAGTGGTGCGGGGATTGGTCGAGATGTGGTTTGTAGTATGCAGTATGTTAGGACTGTATTGCTGCCGTGAATGGAGTTTGACCTAACTCCCGTTGGTCATTCGGTGTAGTCATAAAAGCAGAATAGTAGTAATAATAATAATAAAAATAATGGTTGTAGTGTAGATAATATAGGTTGAGATAAGTGGAATAATAAAGGTGACCTAAGGAAAAGATAGAGTGAGAGAAGGCAGAATAGGTCGTGGGGATTTAGTTTGTACGCTTATCCATTGACAGTGTGGTTTAAGTTTTATGAGGATAAGCCATTGAGACACAAACCTTGCATTTCTGCATGATTGTCTAGCTTCCGCTTAAAAATCTCCAGAGATGGCGCTGTAGTCACGGCCGCCGGTAAAGCGTTCCAGAGACGGCAAACACGAAGCGAAAAGAAATGTGATCGCACTCGAGTCTTTGGTCTCTGGTGTGCTATCCTTAGCGGGTTACCTCGTGGAAGCCTATAATCACTTAATGGCAGGATGCTTTTATTTGGGTGGGCCTGGTCATTTAGGATCTTGTAGACGGTGATGAGGTCTCCCCTGTGCCTACGGTAACTAAGTGTGAAAAGACCTAATTTCTTTAGTCTTTCCTCATATGATTTGTTGCGGAGGCCGATCACCCATTTTGTCGCTCGTCTCTGGACACTTTCTAGAATGTTAGCATCCCTTTTGAGTAGCGGAGGTGCAATGATATTATGCACCTCAAGGTGTGGCCTCACATATGCCTTATATAACCTTAAGAACAGTTCGGGAGTGAGAGCTCCCAGCTGCCTGTGCATAAAGTGTAAAGTTGCGTAGGCTTTGGCGACGTCCCTCGAGTAATTTCCACTGGTGTCTAGCTTTTCTGTTAGAATAAGACCTAGATCACGCTCTGATGGAACACAACTCAAGTTCTGGCCACCAAGGGTGTAATTTACACTCTGTGACCTGCCGGAATGAAGTTGCACTACTTTGCACTTCTTTAGGTTGAAAGGCATTCCGTTAGCCAGAGCCCAGTTTCCCAGAGTTTGCAGGTCAGCCTGCAATCTATCTGAGTCTTCCGATGAGTTTATTGCTCTCCAAATCTTTACGTCGTCAGCGTAAAGAAGCGCAGAGCAGTTTAGTTGGGGGGCAGGTCGTTGATAAAAATCAAAAACATCAACGGCCCTAGGATAGAACCCTGAGGAACCCCTGATGCCGAGGTGTGCCAGGATGATCGGATGCGGTTGACTTTGGTGCAGAATTCTCTCTCGCCTAAGTAATCTTTCAGCCATGCGAGAAGTGCTCCAGAAACACCCGCCTTGCTTATTTTGTGAAGGAGCAGACCATGGTGAACTGTGTCGAATGCTTTCGCAAAGTCGAGAAAGATCACGTGGGCTGGTACCTTTTTGTCCCAGGATAGTGTCCAATCGTTCCAAGCTAGTAGAAGATTCGTCACGCAGGATCTTCCCCTCCTGAAACCGTGCTGTGCTTCGTGAAGAAGGTTAGTCCCATCGAAGTATTTTCTCATGTGGTCGTCAATGAGACTTTCCAATATCTTCGATCACTGGAAGTAGAGCAACTGGTCTGTAACTGGTCACATTCTGCCGGTCACCACCCTTGAAGATAGGGGATAGGATTGCTCGTTTCCATTCACATGGAAGTTTCCCTACATCAAGGGAGTGTTGGAACAGATCACTTAGGGGTTGGCAGAGACTTTCTGAACACTGCTTCAGGACAGATGGTCTGATGTCATCACAACCTGAAGACTTTCCCGAAGCCAACCTTCCCAATTTTGCAAGTACCATAGCCGGGGTAATTTGAAATGTACCCAGCAGGTTTTCGCGTGTTGGTTTGCGATGTAATCTGGATGTTCTGTGGGGTAATATCCTCGTTACTGTTTAGTTGCCTGTGAAAGGCTAGGCTGAATGTCTCTGCCATTTCAAGACTAGTAAGAGATTTCCCATCAGAACCCACTAGATTGCATGCTCCCTGGTTGGTCGGTTTTCTTTCGGACATAAACCTGTATAGGCTTTTGGGGTTCACGAGAAGCTTATTGGCGAGGTTTCCCTGAAATGTCCTTCTATCGCTCCGGACTCGTATGTTACATCGATTCCTGAGTTCAAGGTACACTTCATGTTCGGGTTGACTCTTCGATCGTCGCCACGCAAACCAGGCTTTTGCCTGCAGAAGGCGTTGTGTCCCCCTTTTTAGCCATGATCGTTGCTTCCTAGCTTTTGGTGTGACTAAAGGAACAGTGTCTGAGACCGCCTGGTGAATGATCTCCTTTACCACTCTCCAGTGTTCTTCTACTGTTAGCTCTGTCCATTTTTTAGGCCAATTTGCTTCAGACAGAAGTCTTCGCATTTTGGTAGTTGGCTTTGTTATAACACAGATAGGGCTGTGTATTGTCCCACTGTAAGCGCTCGCGGAGGACTATGTCGAATACTATGACCGCGTGGTCACTACTACCTATGGGAGTCGTGATCTGAACGTTTTCCACTAGTAGCTGGTCACTAGTGAGCACGTAATCCAGTCTAGAAGACTTCCCATCAGGGCCCCATCTAGTATCCATCTTGACATTTTCAGTGAATCCAGCCTTCCTGATGGTATGCAGCAGATTTCGATCAAATCTATCATGGGCTTTTCCCGACACCAAGTTAAGAGATGGGGCATTGAAGTCACCAGCTATGACAATTTGATCATAACCCATGTCTTGAGTTGCTGAGATTGTATTTAGCAGTACCTGGTTGTGGTCTGCTCCACATGAAGGTGATCGATAAATGCTGCCCACTAGATATTTGCAGTACCCAACGGTGAAGTGGCACCATATGGAGTCAGGGAGCTCTGTGAGGGGAGGGTCCATCGCGTGAACACATCTGAGCTGTTTGTCGACGTATATGGCGACTCCACCTCCTTCTTTCAGGTCCCTATCTCGCCTGACTAGGACCATATCATTTATACTGACTTCGCTGTCTGCCACCGTAGGGGTTAGCCAGGTTTCCGTCAGTATTATGATTTTGGAGTTCAGTTGTGATTGTAGGTGTCTAAGTTCAGCTATTTTGCCTCTTAGCCCTCTCACATTACTGTACAGGCAACTGGTAGTCAGTCTCACCACTTCCCCGTATTGGGGGGTAGTTGACTTGATATTGGCTATCGGTTGAGGAGTTATCCTACGAACTAGTTGGCCGATTCCCCAGGAACCGGCCTGTTGGCGTTTTTTTCTTCTAGTTCAGTCGGAGCACTCGGGCTATCATCGTCCGTGCTGCACCGCTGTAGTGTGACTAGGGGTTGAGGATTTTTTTTACTACGCTTTGTTCTCTCCTTTGAGTGCGAGGCCGGCTCTCGCAGCAGCGAATGTGTTTGCTGACCTTGTCCTTGGTCTCGTACCATCTATGGAGAGCGGTAGTCAACTGGTCTTGGGAGCTGAACTTGACAGCTAACAGACGTGGCGAGTTAATTGACATAAGATGAGTGGGTCGAGGCAGTCTATAAATAGAGACAGCCCCTGAACTCCCCAGGGCCATCTGGGATGCCAACCATCTCCATTGTTGTACATCATGACAATGCTTTTCGCAGGCGTTCCCAGTTACCAGTTCGGGAATGCCATGCACAACCATGGAGGCAGAAGGAATGAGCTCTGGCGACTCCCTCGCCATTTGTCTTTCCTTCCACGGCCTGTCTGGCTTAACACGTATGTTACAGGCCCTCCCTATAGAAAGGACTTGAGAAGCCAGTAACACTTTTTCAACATCCTCGGTAGAGCCCAATGTTACCCTCAGTGGGGATGGTTTGCCTTCAGGTGCAGCAGTGCCCCTATACAATCTGCATAGATTTACTGGTTGGATGTCCAAACCCAGTGTGCTACACAAGATGGACCACTGTTCCTGATCAAATAGGGCCCTATCTTTCAGCAGACTACTACTACAGTCTGGTACATTAAAGAGGATTACACAATTTGATCTACTAACCGTGGGCTTGGGCTCGGTCCTCGCACATTTGTGATCCCTTTAAGACCGTTTTGGTTTGTCTGGTGCGACTGGGTATTTTTATGTGTCTCAGTGCTATGGCCAGCATTACTGGCAGACGATTGGGGTCTTTTTCCAACGACGGAAACCCGTGGTTCTCCAGCCTCTGTGTCTGGAGCGGTTATGTCAAGAGTTACAAGTTTAACCGGTGAGGATTTTGGTATCCCCGGTTTACGCGCGTTTGTACTAACTTCCGGATTGTGGGGGTCGAACATTTCACCTTTTTCCCTGCTACTTTTGTGCCAACTTTAGTTTTCAAAGGACTACGCGAGGCTACATCAGGACGGCAACTCGGGCATATGTACCAGAACCATTGGCATGGGTTTTTACGCATAAAGTCATAATATGCTTTTGGTACCCCACTGTCGCATCTGCAATGCACCCATCGCTTGCAAAAGTTACATTCGAAAGCAGAGTCTGCTTGTTCGACAACAGAAGCGCAGACCTTGCAGTCGTCTGCCTTCTTGGGGAGCGTTTTGTCGTCTTGCGACGTCGTGAACGTTTCTTTTTGGCCTTCCTATTTGTTTCATGGTCTACCATGGGGATGGGTGTTATGAAGTTCTCACTTAGTGCAATTTTCCCACTCGGATCTGTTAACCTAGTCGTGTTAACAGGGGTGGAGCCACATCCACTTGGCTGACTTTGCACAGCTTCACTGTAGGACTGTGGCGACATGGGTAATCTGTACGAGCTGGGAATATTTGCCCTGGTCTTCAAGACCGGTATGCGTGAGTCCATCAGCTTCACCTGTTTGCCTAGTTTGGCTGAAGCCCTGGTAACTACAGAGTATGATGTCCCATTACTTATTTTAGGTTGAGAATCTATTGTCATTTTACTCCTAAATTAATACTGGTGATTAAATAATGAGACTGTTATTTTGTCCAATAGACTTACAGCAAAAGACAATAGAGAGCACAGAAAAGAAGGATAAAGTATTTAAGTAAAAGCTTTTGACTTTACCTGTAACTTTCGGGTTATTCGGCTTCACAGCAATCACGTAACAGACCCACAAGTCCTGTATATTTGAAAGAGTGAGGATGTTGCTACAGAAGTAGCACGTCTTATTCAAGGAGCGCGCTCCAATAACCTTTACTATTATCCAAAGTAACACATTAAAACTTTGAAATGAGGTGACAGAGAGACGGAAGAAAAGATAAGATAATAGCTTTATTCCAAAACAGTACTTGTGATACAGAAAGGACTTCTCAGCATTTTACTACAATATTGCATCCAGTTAGTACATTAACAATAAATAAAGTTCTACATACATAAAAGTTATCTCAGTCAGTTTTGACGACAACATATAAGCATGTCGGAGGTAAAGCCAAAATTAAACAGAGTGTTTGAAGGTGTTAGAAAGGTAGATACTACTAGCATATTTACTGGCGTAGGTGACAGCAAAATGGTCGAGATATACAGAGTGTGAAAGAACAAACAAGAAAGTTTTAAGTAGAGTTTGTAAGGAAGAGAGCAGCAAAACAGCACATAACAAAAATAAATACATAAAGAAAAAAAGGTAGAGAGAAAAGAATCCAGTGGAATCCATAGTATGGTATTTTGAATAAAATCACAGCAATCAAAATCGATCTGTCAAATCAGAAACCTTGGACGTGTATTGTTTTTTCCTTCACGTTCCCAGTGTAACATAGGGCTTCAAGCAAGTGACTTGAAGTTTCTGTAGCAGTGTTTAATTTTACATGATGGGGTTGCTAGCCTCATACCCAACCTTTCCTCTTTAAGGGCATCGTTTCTAGCTTGGCAAGGCAAAGGTGTGCGTCGGCCAGGTATCGAGCCCCGGACCATGTGCATGGTAGGCGAGCGTCCCAACCGCTGTGCCACCAACGTGTATAAGATGTGAATATTGGAAGCAATATGCTGAGTAGGCAGCAACTATATAGATTCATTATAAAACGCCAGAATCGTGAAAACTTTCATTTTTGAGAGATCAAATAGGTTTGTTTGAAATACGTAATAAACCGATTTGAAAAACTAAAAATCGAAACAGTTCGCACACCTGTCGTTCTATGGCGGGAACTTAGGTGTTTTCCGACAAAAAAACAATACAAAATTGCTGGGAACACGTAAATGTTCACGTTATTTTTGTGAATACGTATTCGGTGTACCAGAAAATCTCAACGCAGTCATGGAAAACAATTGCAGACAAAGATCTTTTCTGACGACAGAAAAGATTCTTAATTCACCTAAAGACCCTATACGATAACAATTAACAATAATGGCTCAATATCCAGTATCGTTTTTACGAGCTATTATAAACCAGTTCGATTTCTTTGTGCTCGCTTCTTGATTGTGAGGTTGTCAATGTAGTTGAAGATCGAACGATCAATTCATGGTTGTTTGCTCGAAACCAACTTCCCCAATTTTCGCGGAGGCATCAATACGACAGTCATCGTCTCATCGGTCGCTGTTCAGAAAGAAGTCAGCAGAAAACCATCAGAAGTAATATTGTGATTTATTATTGTAATATTTGTTCACAGACCTTAGTTCAAATGATATTTTTATATGTTGGTGTAACAATAAAGAATCCACGAGTCACCAATTGGTCTTTTGGTTTTTTCGTCCGTTATAACTAAGCGTTTCTGAAAAACTTCAAGGAACCGCGTGGGCCCGAGCGTAGCAACAGCTGGGCATTAACGGTTTATGAGACGTGGCTGACAGTTTCTGATGGAAGAAACAGATTCTGGCGGATTCAGACAGTTGGTGAAAGTTTGGATAGTTACCGTTCATCTTTCCTGGTGCCGGTCAAGTCCTCTTTGAACAAGCAATATCTGGAACATTTTTGGAATTGAGTCAAGTTCAACCATGCCTGGGTCAAAGAAGGGACAGAGCGTCTTGGATGCAAACAGGAAAGTAAGTCATGGTGACTTGTCTGTTAATTGTAACGATGTGTCTGATGTTAAGCATGGCATGGTTGATGTTACTGTTTCGCCGTTCAGGGATAATAGGAACATCAAACTCCCTAAATTTGAACCACGGTGTTTCGACGGAAACCCGGCTGATTATTTACAATTTGTAAAGGAGTTTGAGATCATGTTGAGTAGTTTTTTATTAAGTGATGAATTGAAATTGATGTATTTGTTGAGGTATTGCAGTGGAGATGCTTCAAGAGCTATACAGTGCTGTAAGCTCATGCCCCCTAATGAGGGATACGCTGAGGCTATGAGCATATTACGTCAAAGGTTTGGAAGACCTTCAATGATTGTAAGGAACGTATACGAAGCTGTCAAAGGTAACGGCAGTCAACTTCAAGATGACTCCAAGGCACTTACTGAGTTTTTAGATAATCTTATGACTTACAAGAATACCTTGATTTCTATGAATTGCATGAATGACCTCAACTCGAGTTTTATACTAGAAGTAATAGCGAGACGCCTGCCTACTCGACTGCAAAGGAAGTGGGTGAAGATAAGCTCCCGTATGGAGGATGAGGGTATCGAGCCAAAATTTGATGTTATCCTGAAACTAGTAAAAGATAGTGTCAATCAATCGATGAGCAAGTTTGCCAGCATATTGAATCTCACCCCTAGAATAGAGCAGTCTGAGGGTAAAACGCAATCATTGATGACGAAAGGGCCTCAGAGAGGTGGATATCGAGAAGGCTCCATGATGTCTAGTAATGCATATAGATCTAGTGAGTGTAACAGGTTTCGTAGTACATCCTCAACAGATAAGTTGCAAGATGCAAGACAAACACGGTTGTGTTGTACACGTTTGCAAGAGGTGCATAGAAAGGTGAACTGTGAACCAGTGAGCAAGTTCAGTGATAAGCTAAATGTGAAATCCAGGCCTGACTCCGAATTGTGTGACGATAACGGTGTGGTCAAGAAGTCTGTAGTTGCAACTGGTAAGCCATTGTTGAATAGAGTGTCACAGAATAGAGTTGCTGCTTCAGAGTGCAGTTCTGACTCCACAAGTTTACAAGGTATTACTAGTCAGAGTGAAGTTATAAAACCTTTTAGGATTTGCGAGGAGGAACCAAAATTGTCTACTTCTGTTATTAAAGAGTTTGAAAATGATGAAGTTGACGGTAAAGTGAATATTCGTGTTAATGATCATGATACCCTTCATTATAAATGCGCCAATATTTTTATAGTCATTATGCAATGTACATGAGTTGATGGGCGTCTGTTTCATTGTGGATGACAACACCAACGACGACTGATTGACACCAGTTGATGAACTTAGCGGTGGATCAAAAGCTGTTGTTGCTCGGCTTTCAGAAATTTGTCTACCTGCAAGACCACCACCACTGCTGTCTTTTACTATCATCTCAGGTTTAGCACTGGCATCTGATGATAGGTGGGCTACATGCTGATCACTCACACTGACGGTCTCACAAGTATGCATGCCTTCTGCAACTGCATCTGCATTTATTTCTACTTCACGTTCAAGTTGTACAGAACCTTTGTTCAACTTAGCAGTAGTAGGCATATCCCTCATCTCATCATGATCAACCAAAGACAACTGTGAAGTATCATGGTCATTATCACGAATATTCACTTTACCGTCAACTTCATCATTTTCAAACTCTTTAATAACAGAAGTAGACAATTTTGGTTCCTCCTCGCAAATCCTAAAAGGTTTTATAACTTCACTCTGACTAGTAATACCTTGTAAACTTGTGGAGTCAGAACTGCACTCTGAAGCAGCAACTCTATTCTGTGACACTCTATTCAACAATGGCTTACCAGTTGCAACTACAGACTTCTTGACCACACCGTTATCGTCACACAATTCGGAGTCAGGCCTGGATTTCACATTTAGCTTATCACTGAACTTGCTCACTGGTTCACAGTTCACTTTTCTATGCACCTCTTGCAAACGTGTACAACACAACCGTGTTTGTCTTGCATCTTGCAACTTATCTGTTGAGGATGTACTACGAAACCTGTTACACTCACTAGATCTATATGCATTACTAGACATCATGGAGCCTTCTCGATATCCACCTCTCTGAGGCCCTTTCGTCATCAATGATTGCGTTTTACCCTCAGACTGCTCTATTCTAGGGGTGAGATTCAATATGCTGGCAAACTTGCTCATCGATTGATTGACACTATCTTTTACTAGTTTCAGGATAACATCAAATTTTGGCTCGATACCCTCATCCTCCATACGGGAGCTTATCTTCACCCACTTCCTTTGCAGTCGAGTAGGCAGGCGTCTCGCTATTACTTCTAGTATAAAACTCGAGTTGAGGTCATTCATGCAATTCATAGAAATCAAGGTATTCTTATAAGTCATAAGATTATCTAAAAACTCAGTAAGTGCCTTGGAGTCATCTTGAAGTTGACTGCCGTTACCTTTGACAGCTTCGTATACGTTCCTTACAATCATTGAAGGTCTTCCAAACCTTTGACGTAATATGCTCATAGCCTCAGCGTATCCCTCATTAGGGGGCATGAGCTTACAGCACTGTATAGCTCTTGAAGCATCTCCACTGCAATACCTCAACAAATACATCAATTTCAATTCATCACTTAATAAAAAACTACTCAACATGATCTCAAACTCCTTTACAAATTGTAAATAATCAGCCGGGTTTCCGTCGAAACACCGTGGTTCAAATTTAGGGAGTTTGATGTTCCTATTATCCCTGAACGGCGAAACAGTAACATCAACCATGCCATGCTTAACATCAGACACATCGTTACAATTAACAGACAAGTCACCATGACTTACTTTCCTGTTTGCATCCAAGACGCTCTGTCCCTTCTTTGACCCAGGCATGGTTGAACTTGACTCAATTCCAAAAAAGTTCCAGATATTGCTTGTTCAAAGAGGACTTGACCGGCACCAGGAAAGATGAACGGTAACTATCCAAACTTTCACCAACTGTCTGAATCCGCCAGAATCTGTTTCTTCCATCAGAAACTGTCAGCCACGTCTCATAAACCGTTAATGCCCAGCTGTTGCTACGCTCGGGCCCACGCGGTTCCTTGAAGTTTTTCAGAAACGCTTAGTTATAACGGACGAAAAAACCAAAAGACCAATTGGTGACTCGTGGATTCTTTATTGTTACACCAACATATAAAAATATCATTTGAACTAAGGTCTGTGAACAAATATTACAATAATAAATCACAATATTACTTCTGATGGTTTTCTGCTGACTTCTTTCTGAACAGCGACCGATGAGACGATGACTGTCGTATTGATGCCTCCGCGAAAATTGGGGAAGTTGGTTTCGAGCAAACAACCATGAATTGATCGTTCGATCTTCAACTACATTGACAACCTCACAATCAAGAAGCGAGCACAAAGAAATCGAACTGGTTTATAATAGCTCGTAAAAACGATACTGGATATTGGGCCATTATTGTTAATTGTTATCGTATAGGGTCTTTAGGTGAATTAAGAATCTTTTCTGTCGTCAGAAAAGATCTTTGTCTGCAATTGTTTTCCATGACTGCGTTGAGATTTTCTGGTACACCGAATACGTATTCACAAAAATAACGTGAACATTTACGTGTTCCCAGCAATTTTGTATTGTTTTTTTGTCGGAAAACACCTAAGTTCCCGCCATAGAACGACAGGTGTGCGAACTGTTTCGATTTTTAGTTTTTCAAATCGGTTTATTACGTATTTCAAACAAACCTATTTGATCTCTCAAAAATGAAAGTTTTCACGATTCTGGCGTTTTATAATGAATCTATATAGTTGCTGCCTACTCAGCATATTGCTTCCAATATTCACATCTTATACACGTTGGTGGCACAGCGGTTGGGACGCTCGCCTACCATGCACATGGTCCGGGGCTCGATACCTGGCCGACGCACACCTTTGCCTCGCCAAGCTAGAAACGATGCCCTTAAAGAGGAAAGGTTGGGTATGAGGCTAGCAACCCCATCATGTAAAATTAAACACTGCTACAGAAACTTCAAGTCACTTGCTTGAAGCCCTATGTTACACTGGGAACGTGAAGGAAAAAACAATACACGTCCAAGGTTTCTGATTTGACAGATCGATTTTGATTGCTGTGATTTTATTCAAAATACCATACTATGGATTCCACTGGATTCTTTTCTCTCTACCTTTTTTTCTTTATGTATTTATTTTTGTTATGTGCTGTTTTGCTGCTCTCTTCCTTACAAACTCTACTTAAAACTTTCTTGTTTGTTCTTTCACACTCTGTATATCTCGACCATTTTGCTATCACCTACGCCAGTAAATATGCTAGTAGTATCTACCTTTCTAACACCTTCAAACACTCTGTTTAATTTTGGCTTTACCTCCGACATGCTTATATGTTGTCGTCAAAACTGACTGAGATAACTTTTATGTATGTAGAACTTTATTTATTGTTAATGTACTAACTGGATGCAATATTGTAGTAAAATGCTGAGAAGTCCTTTCTGTATCACAAGTACTGTTTTGGAATAAAGCTATTATCTTATCTTTTCTTCCGTCTCTCTGTCACCTCATTTCAAAGTTTTAATGTGTTACTTTGGATAATAGTAAAGGTTATTGGAGCGCGCTCCTTGAATAAGACGTGCTACTTCTGTAGCAACATCCTCACTCTTTCAAATATACAGGACTTGTGGGTCTGTTAGGTGATTGCTGTGAAGCCGAATAACCCGAAAGTTACAGGTAAAGTCAAAAGCTTTTACTTAAATACTTTATCCTTCTTTTCTGTGCTCTCTATTGTCTTTTGCTGTCAGCCTATTGGACAAAATAACAGTCTCATTATTTAATCACCAGTATTAATTTAGGAGTAAACTGACAATAGATTCTCACCGTAAAATAAGTAATGGGACATCATAGTCTGTAGTCACCAGGGCTTCAGCCAAACTGGGCAAACAGGTGAAGCTGATGGACTCATGCATACCGGTCTTGAAGACCAGGGCAAATATTCCCTGCTCGTACAGATTACCCATGTCGCCACAGTCCTACAGTGAAGCTGTGCAAAGTCAGCCAAGTGGATGTGGCTCCACCCCTGTTAACACGACTAGGTTAACAGAGCCGGGTGGGAAAATTGCACTAAGTGAGAACTGCATACCACCCATCCCCATGGTAGACCATGAAACAAACAGGAAGGCCAAAAAGAAACGTTCACGACGTCGCAAGACGACAAAAACGCTCCCCAAGAAGGTAGACGACTGCAAGGTCTGCGCTTCTGTTGTCGAACAAGCAGACTCTGCTTTCGAATGTAACCTTTGCAAGCGATGGGTGCATTGTAGATGCGACAATGGGGTACCAAAAGCATATTATGACTTTATGCGTAAAAACCCATGCCCATGGTTCTGGTACATATGCCCGAGTTGCCGTTCTGATGTAGCCTCGAGTAGTCCTCTGAAAACTAAAGTTGGCGCAAAAGTAGCAGGGAAAAATGTGAAATGTTCGACCCCCAACAATCCGGAAATTAGTACAAACGCACATAAACCGGGGATACCAAAATCTTCACCGGTTAAACTTGTAACTCTTGACATAACCGCTCCAGACACAGAGGCTGGAGCAACACGAGTTTCCGTCGTTGGAAAAAGACTCCTATCGTCTGCCAGTAATACTGGCCATAGCACTGAGACACACAAAAATACCCATTCGCACCAGACGAAACAAAACGGTATTAAAGGGGATCACAAATGTGCGAGGACCGAGCCTAAGCCCACGGTTAGTAGATCAAACTGTGTAATCCTCTTTAATGTACCAGACTGTAGTAGTAGTCTGCTGAAAGATAGGGCCCTATTTGATCAGGAACAGTGGTTCATCTTGTGTAGCACACTGGGTTTGGACATCCAACCAGTAAATCTATGCAGATTGTATATGGGCACTGCTGCACCTGACTGCAAACCATCCCCACTGAGAGTAACGTTGGGCTCTACCGAGGATGTTGAAAAAGTGTTACTGGCTTCTCAAGTCCTTTCTATAGGGAGGGCATGTAACATACGTGTTAAGCCAGACAGGCCGTGGAAGGAAACACAAATGGCGAGGGAGTCGCCAGAGCTCATTCCTTCTGCCTCCATGGTTGTTCATGGCGTTCCCGAACTGGTAACTGGGAACGCCTGCGAAAAGCATTGTCATGATGTGCAACAATGGAGATGGTTGGCATCCCAGATGGCCCTGGGGAGTTCAGGGGCTGTCTCTATTTATAAACTGCCTCGACCCACTCATCTTATGTCAATTAACACGCCACGTCTGTTAGCTGTCAAGTTCAGCTCCCGAGACCAGTTGACTACCGCTCTGCAAAGATGGTACGAGAACAAGGATAAGGTCAGCAAACATTCGCTGCTGCGAGAGTCGGCCTCGCACCCAAAGGAGAGAACAAAGCGTAGTTTAAAAAAATCCTCAACCCCTAGTCACACCACAGCGGTGCAGCATGGACAGTGATAGCCAGTATCATCCAAGTGCTCCGACTGAACTAGAAGAAAAAAACGCGAAAAAAAGGCCGGTTCCTGGGGAATCGGCCAACTAGTTCGTAGGACAACTCCTCAACCGATAGCCAATATCAAGTCAACTACCCCCCAATACGGGTAAGTGGCGAGACTGATTACCAGTTGCATGTACAGTAATGTGAAAGGGCTAAGAGGCAAAATAGCTGAACTTAGACACCTACAATCACAACTGAACTCCAAAATCATAATACTGACGGAAACCTGGCTAACCCCTACGGTGGCAGAGAGAGAAGTCTGCTGACATCTTTCTGAACAGCGACCGATGAGACGATGACTGTCGTATTGATGCCTCCGCGAAAATTGGGGAAGTTGGTTTCGAGCAAACAACCATGAATTGATCGTTCGATCTTCAACTACATTGACACTCCCCGGGAAAAAATGATCTATTCCTTTTTTCCATCACGACCAATACACGTTGACTTGGATGCAATTGCGAGAACCTGGGTCACACGGACAGATCTGAAATGGAAAACAAACAGAAAACCAGCACACCGCAAGCATACTCACAGCACAGTCTCACACATGAATGACGACCTGCGCCTTCCAGTTAAAGGCATCCTCTTGCAACACAATCGCCACTTACTAGAATGACTCTTGCAGAATGCAACGTGACCATGGCAGCACCTCACGATACTCTACGCTCATCCTCTTATCTACTCACTACCAATTATCACTGCAATCGCTTGTCACTCATTCTGCCTCAGTTCTAGTAACGGTGACGTATGCGAGCCTCAGTCGTTTACACTCTCCCTCCCCGGCGTGTGGAACCGCAGCTAACAATTATCTCCGTGTGCATTTCATTCTCAACAATAGCCTCCCCGGCGTATACGACCCATCTGCTGTCTCTAACATCAATCAATTCATTCACGGATGTAGAAGACTCGAAACAACTTCAGAAGAAATCACGACGAAAATTTTAACAAAATTATGCAATAACAACAAGATACGAAAACAACAAGTAAACACAATGAATCCAAGAAACACCAATTGATATGACACACCACACATATATGCAGACAGTACACACAAACTCGCGGATCATGTCTTGATGGAATTCCTTTGAAGAATCTCAGGACTTACACCAGTACACCTACAACCCTTCACAGGTTGACGATTGTAATTTGTGGAATGTCCGGACACAAACAAGATTAACCAACAATTACAATAATTGGAACTCACACAACTATTTAACACAAACATATGTACAATCAACACATCAAATGTTGTGGATTCTGACAAGACAAACTACCCTTGAAGAACTGTAGGACTTACAGCAGTACGCCTACATTCCTTCTCAGGTTGATGATCCAAGTGGAAGTCGTCCGGACACAAACAGAATTACCAACAGCTAGATGACAGATGATATCAATTCAGTATATACAACATGAACATATGTACAAAATCACACACCAAGCACATTGGACTGCTCATTGATGCGCTACCCTTTGAAGAATTGTAGGACTTACAGCAGTACGCCTACAACCCTTCTCAGGTTGACGCCCTAGGTTGGAAAATCGTCGCAGAGTTCATTTGCTGACTTCCTTCTATCATCTATATCCTCAAATCTGAATGGCAACACGCTCATGTCATTGTATAGTAGAATATAGATGACTAACAAACATACGACGTACCTGGTCAACCAAGCGTAAAAACAGAGTAATTTACACCAAAGATAATAGCATTCAAATAGTAACTTGAAACTAGAAATGCCTTTATTCGTGCAAGTCAATTTAACAATTACTCTCTCGTTTACACTTGGCTTATCCTCTCTAAACTGAGCAATATCTTTCGTCCTTTCAAATGCACCAATATTATTATAGTCATTATGCAAGATACATGAGTTGATGGGCGTCTGTTTCATTGTGGATGACAACACCAACGACGACTGATTGACACCAGTTGATGAACTTAGCGGTGGATCAAAAGCTGTTGTTGCTCGGCTTTCAGAAATTTGTCTACCTGCAAGACCACCACCACTGCTGTCTTTTACTATCATCTCAGGTTTAGCACTGGCATCTGATGATAGGTGGGCTACATGCTGATCACTCACACTGACGGTCTCACAAGTATGCATGCCTTCTGCAACTGCATCTGCATTTATTTCTACTTCACGTTCAAGTTGTACAGAACCTTTGTTCAACTTAGCAGTAGTAGGCATATCCCTCATCTCATCATGATCAACCAAAGACAACTGTGAAGTATCATGGTCATTATCACGAATATTCACTTTACCGTCAACTTCATCATTTTCAAACTCTTTAATAACAGAAGTAGACAATTTTGGTTCCTCCTCGCAAATCCTAAAAGGTTTTATAACTTCACTCTGACTAGTAATACCTTGTAAACTTGTGGAGTCAGAACTGCACTCTGAAGCAGCAACTCTATTCTGTGACACTCTATTCAACAATGGCTTACCAGTTGCAACTACAGACTTCTTGACCACACCGTTATCGTCACACAATTCGGAGTCAGGCCTGGATTTCACATTTAGCTTATCACTGAACTTGCTCACTGGTTCACAGTTCACCTTTCTATGCACCTCTTGCAAACGTGTACAACACAACCGTGTTTGTCTTGCATCTTGCAACTTATCTGTTGAGGATGTACTACGAAACCTGTTACACTCACTAGATCTATATGCATTACTAGACATCATGGAGCCTTCTCGATATCCACCTCTCTGAGGCCCTTTCGTCATCAATGATTGCGTTTTACCCTCAGACTGCTCTATTCTAGGGGTGAGATTCAATATGCTGGCAAACTTGCTCATCGATTGATTGACACTATCTTTTACTAGTTTCAGGATAACATCAAATTTTGGCTCGATACCCTCATCCTCCATACGGGAGCTTATCTTCACCCACTTCCTTTGCAGTCGAGTAGGCAGGCGTCTCGCTATTACTTCTAGTATAAAACTCGAGTTGAGGTCATTCATGCAATTCATAGAAATCAAGGTATTCTTATAAGTCATAAGATTATCTAAAAACTCAGTAAGTGCCTTGGAGTCATCTTGAAGTTGACTGCCGTTACCTTTGACAGCTTCGTATACGTTCCTTACAATCATTGAAGGTCTTCCAAACCTTTGACGTAATATGCTCATAGCCTCAGCGTATCCCTCATTAGGGGGCATGAGCTTACAGCACTGTATAGCTCTTGAAGCATCTCCACTGCAATACCTCAACAAATACATCAATTTCAATTCATCACTTAATAAAAAACTACTCAACATGATCTCAAACTCCTTTACAAATTGTAAATAATCAGCCGGGTTTCCGTCGAAACACCGTGGTTCAAATTTAGGGAGTTTGATGTTCCTATTATCCCTGAACGGCGAAACAGTAACATCAACCATGCCATGCTTAACATCAGACACATCGTTACAATTAACAGACAAGTCACCATGACTTACTTTCCTGTTTGCATCCAAGACGCTCTGTCCCTTCTTTGACCCAGGCATTGTTGAACTTGACTCAATTCCAAAAAGTTCCAGATATTGCTTGTTCAAAGAGGACTTGACCGGCACCAGGAAAGATGAACGGTAACTATCCAAACTTTCACCAACTGTCTGAATCCGCCAGAATCTGTTTCTTCCATCAGAAACTGTCAGCCACGTCTCATAAACCGTTAATGCCCAGCTGTTGCTACGCTCGGGCCCACGCGGTTCCTTGAAGTTTTTCAGAAACGCTTAGTTATAACGGACGAAAAAACCAAAAGACCAATTGGTGACTCGTGGATTCTTTATTGTTACACCAACATATAAAAATATCATTTGAACTAAGGTCTGTGAACAAATATTACAATAATAAATCACAATATTACTTCTGATGGTTTTCTGCTGACTTCTTTCTGAACAGCGACCGATGAGACGATGACTGTCGTATTGATGCCTCCGCGAAAATTGGGGAAGTTGGTTTCGAGCAAACAACCATGAATTGATCGTTCGATCTTCAACTACATTGACAACCTCACAATCAAGAAGCGAGCACAAAGAAATCGAACTGGTTTATAATAGCTCGTAAAAACGATACTGGATATTGGGCCATTATTGTTAATTGTTATCGTATAGGGTCTTTAGGTGAATTAAGAATCTTTTCTGTCGTCAGAAAAGATCTTTGTCTGCAATTGTTTTCCATGACTGCGTTGAGATTTTCTGGTACACCGAATACGTATTCACAAAAATAACGTGAACATTTACGTGTTCCCAGCAATTTTGTATTGTTTTTTTGTCGGAAAACACCTAAGTTCCCGCCATAGAACGACAGGTGTGCGAACTGTTTCGATTTTTAGTTTTTCAAATCGGTTTATTACGTATTTCAAACAAACCTATTTGATCTCTCAAAAATGAAAGTTTTCACGATTCTGGCGTTTTATAATGAATCTATATAGTTGCTGCCTACTCAGCATATTGCTTCCAATATTCACATCTTATACACGTTGGTGGCACAGCGGTTGGGACGCTCGCCTACCATGCACATGGTCCGGGGCTCGATACCTGGCCGACGCACACCTTTGCCTCGCCAAGCTAGAAACGATGCCCTTAAAGAGGAAAGGTTGGGTATGAGGCTAGCAACCCCATCATGTAAAATTAAACACTGCTACAGAAACTTCAAGTCACTTGCTTGAAGCCCTATGTTACACTGGGAACGTGAAGGAAAAAACAATACACGTCCAAGGTTTCTGATTTGACAGATCGATTTTGATTGCTGTGATTTTATTCAAAATACCATACTATGGATTCCACTGGATTCTTTTCTCTCTACCTTTTTTTCTTTATGTATTTATTTTTGTTATGTGCTGTTTTGCTGCTCTCTTCCTTACAAACTCTACTTAATATTTTATTGTTTGTTCTTTCACACTCTGTATATCTCGACCATTTTGCTATCACCTACGCCAGTAAATATGCTAGTAGTATCTACCTTTCTAACACCTTCAAACACTCTGTTTAATTTTGGCTTTACCTCCGACATGCTTATATGTTGTCGTCAAAACTGACTGAGATAACTTTTATGTATGTAGAACTTTATTTATTGTTAATGTACTAACTGGATGCAATATTGTAGTAAAATGCTGAGAAGTCCTTTCTGTATCACAAGTACTGTTTTGGAATAAAGCTATTATCTTATCTTTTCTTCCGTCTCTCTGTCACCTCATTTCAAAGTTTTAATGTGTTACTTTGGATAATAGTAAAGGTTATTGGAGCGCGCTCCTTGAATAAGACGTGCTACTTCTGTAGCAACATCCTCACTCTTTCAAATATACAGGACTTGTGGGTCTGTTAGGTGATTGCTGTGAAGCCGAATAACCCGAAAGTTACAGGTAAAGTCAAAAGCTTTTACTTAAATACTTTATCCTTCTTTTCTGTGCTCTCTATTGTCTTTTGCTGTCAGCCTATTGGACAAAATAACAGTCTCATTATTTAATCACCAGTATTAATTTAGGAGTAAACTGACAATAGATTCTCATCGTAAAATAAGTAATGGGACATCATAGTCTGTAGTCACCAGGGCTTCAGCCAAACTGGGCAAACAGGTGAAGCTGATGGACTCATGCATACCGGTCTTGAAGACCAGGGCAAATATTCCCTGCTCGTACAGATTACCCATGTCGCCACAGTCCTACAGTGAAGCTGTGCAAAGTCAGCCAAGTGGATGTGGCTCCACCCCTGTTAACACGACTAGGTTAACAGAGCCGGGTGGGAAAATTGCACTAAGTGAGAACTGCATACCACCCATCCCCATGGTAGACCATGAAACAAACAGGAAGGCCAAAAAGAAACGTTCACGACGTCGCAAGACGACAAAAACGCTCCCCAAGAAGGTAGACGACTGCAAGGTCTGCGCTTCTGTTGTCGAACAAGCAGACTCTGCTTTCGAATGTAACCTTTGCAAGCGATGGGTGCATTGTAGATGCGACAATGGGGTACCAAAAGCATATTATGACTTTATGCGTAAAAACCCATGCCCATGGTTCTGGTACATATGCCCGAGTTGCCGTTCTGATGTAGCCTCGAGTAGTCCTCTGAAAACTAAAGTTGGCGCAAAAGTAGCAGGGAAAAATGTGAAATGTTCGACCCCCAACAATCCGGAAATTAGTACAAACGCACATAAACCGGGGATACCAAAATCTTCACCGGTTAAACTTGTAACTCTTGACATAACCGCTCCAGACACAGAGGCTGGAGCAACACGAGTTTCCGTCGTTGGAAAAAGACTCCTATCGTCTGCCAGTAATACTGGCCATAGCACTGAGACACACAAAAATACCCATTCGCACCAGACGAAACAAAACGGTATTAAAGGGGATCACAAATGTGCGAGGACCGAGCCTAAGCCCACGGTTAGTAGATCAAACTGTGTAATCCTCTTTAATGTACCAGACTGTAGTAGTAGTCTGCTGAAAGATAGGGCCCTATTTGATCAGGAACAGTGGTTCATCTTGTGTAGCACACTGGGTTTGGACATCCAACCAGTAAATCTATGCAGATTGTATATGGGCACTGCTGCACCTGACTGCAAACCATCCCCACTGAGAGTAACGTTGGGCTCTACCGAGGATGTTGAAAAAGTGTTACTGGCTTCTCAAGTCCTTTCTATAGGGAGGGCATGTAACATACGTGTTAAGCCAGACAGGCCGTGGAAGGAAACACAAATGGCGAGGGAGTCGCCAGAGCTCATTCCTTCTGCCTCCATGGTTGTTCATGGCGTTCCCGAACTGGTAACTGGGAACGCCTGCGAAAAGCATTGTCATGATGTGCAACAATGGAGATGGTTGGCATCCCAGATGGCCCTGGGGAGTTCAGGGGCTGTCTCTATTTATAGACTGCCTCGACCCACTCATCTTATGTCAATTAACACGCCACGTCTGTTAGCTGTCAAGTTCAGCTCCCGAGACCAGTTGACTACCGCTCTGCAAAGATGGTACGAGAACAAGGATAAGGTCAGCAAACATTCGCTGCTGCGAGAGTCGGCCTCGCACCCAAAGGAGAGAACAAAGCGTAGTTTAAAAAAATCCTCAACCCCTAGTCACACCACAGCGGTGCAGCATGGACAATGACAGCCAGTATCATCCAAGTGCTCCGACTGAACTAGAAGAAAAAAACGCGAAAAAAAGGCCGGTTCCTGGGGAATCGGCCAACTAGTTCGTAGGACAACTCCTCAACCGATAGCCAATATCAAGTCAACTACCCCCCAATACGGGTAAGTGGCGAGACTGATTACCAGTTGCATGTACAGTAATGTGAAAGGGCTAAGAGGCAAAATAGCTGAACTTAGACACCTACAATCACAACTGAACTCCAAAATCATAATACTGACGGAAACCTGGCTAACCCCTACGGTGGCAGAGAGAGAAGTCTGCTGACATCTTTCTGAACAGCGACCGATGAGACGATGACTGTCGTATTGATGCCTCCGCGAAAATTGGGGAAGTTGGTTTCGAGCAAACAACCATGAATTGATCGTTCGATCTTCAACTACATTGACACTCCCCGGGAAAAATGATCTATTCCTTTTTTCCATCACGACCAATACACGTTGACTTGGATGCAATTGCGAGAACCTGGGTCACACGGACAGATCTGAAATGGAAAACAAACAGAAAACCAGCACACCGCAAGCATACTCACAGCACAGTCTCACACATGAATGACGACCTGCGCCTTCCAGTTAAAGGCATCCTCTTGCAACACAATCGCCACTTACTAGAATGACTCTTGCAGAATGCAACGTGACCATGGCAGCACCTCACGATACTCTACGCTCATCCTCTTATCTACTCACTACCAATTACCACTGCAATCGCTTGTCACTCATTCTGCCTCAGTTCTAGTAACGGTGACGTATGCGAGCCTCAGTCGTTTACACTCTCCCTCCCCGGCGTGTGGAACCGCAGCTAACAATTATCTCCGTGTGCATTTCATTCTCAACAATAGCCTCCCCGGCGTATACGACCCATCTGCTGTCTCTAACATCAATCAATTCATTCACGGATGTAGAAGACTCGAAACAACTTCAGAAGAAATCACGACGAAAATTTTAACAAAATTATGCAATAACAACAAGATACGAAAACAACAAGTAAACACAATGAATCCAAGAAACACCAATTGATATGACACACCACACATATATGCAAACAGTACACACAAACTCGCGGATCATGTCTTGATGGAATTCCTTTGAAGAATCGCAGGACTTACACCAGTACACCTACAACCCTTCACAGGTTGACGATTGTAATTTGTGGAATGTCCGGACACAAACAAGATTAACCAACAATTACAATAATTGGAACTCACACAATTATTTAACACAAACATATGTACAATCAACACATCAAATGTTGTGGATTCTGACAAGACAAACTACCCTTGAAGAACTGTAGGACTTACAGCAGTACGCCTACATTCCTTCTCAGGTTGATGATCCAAGTGGAAGTCGTCCGGACACAAACAGAATTACCAACAGCTAGATGACAGATGATATCAATTCAGTATATACAACATGAACATATGTACAAAATCACACACCAAGCACATTGGACTGCTCATTGATGCGCTACCCTTTGAAGAATTGTAGGACTTACAGCAGTACGCCTACAACCCTTCTCAGGTTGACGCCCTAGGTTGGAAAATCGTCGCAGAGTTCATTTGCTGACTTCCTTCTATCATCTATATCCTCAAATCTGAATGGCAACACGCTCATGTCATTGTATCGTAGAATATAGATGACTAACAAACATACGACGTATCTGGTCAACCAAGCGTAAAAACAGAGTAATTTACACCAAAGATAATAGCATTCAAATAGTAACTTGAAACTAGAAATGCCTTTATTCGTGCAAGTCAATTTAACAATTACTCTCTCGTTTACACTTGGCTTATCCTCTCTAAACTGAGCAATATCTTTCGTCCTTTCAAATGCACCAATATTATTATAGTCATTATGCAAGATACTTGAGTTGATGGGCGTCTGTTTCATTGTGGATGACAACACCAACGACGACTGATTGACACCAGTTGATGAACTTAGCGGTGGATCAAAAGCTGTTGTTGCTCGGCTTTCAGAAATTTGTCTACCTGCAAGACCACCACCACTGCTGTCTTTTACTATCAGCTCAGGTTTAGCACTAGCATCTGATGATAGGTGGGCTACATGCTGATCACTCACACTGACGGTCTCACAAGTATGCATGCCTTCTGCAACTGCATCTGCATTTATTTCTACTTCACGTTCAAGTTGTACAGAACCTTTGTTCAACTTAGCAGTAGTAGGCATATCCCTCATCTCATCATGATCAACCAAAGACAACTGTGAAGTATCATGGTCATTATCACGAATATTCACTTTACCGTCAACTTCATCATTTTCAAACTCTTTAATAACAGAAGTAGACAATTTTGGTTCCTCCTCGCAAATCCTAAAAGGTTTTATAACTTCACTCTGACTAGTAATACCTTGTAAACTTGTGGAGTCAGAACTGCACTCTGAAGCAGCAACTCTATTCTGTGACACTCTATTCAACAATGGCTTACCAGTTGCAACTACAGACTTCTTGACCACACCGTTATCGTCACACAATTCGGAGTCAGGCCTGGATTTCACATTTAGCTTATCACTGAACTTGCTCACTGGTTCACAGTTCACCTTTGTATGCACCTCTTGCAAACGTGTAAACCACAACCGTGTTTGTCTTGCATCTTGCAACTTATCTGTTGAGGATGTACTACGAAACCTGTTACACTCACTAGATCTATATGCATTACTAGACATCATGGAGCCTTCTCGATATCCACCTCTCTGAGGCCCTTTCGTCATCAATGATTGCGTTTTACCCTCAGACTGCTCTATTCTAGGGGTGAGATTCAATATACTGGCAAACTTGCTCATCGATTGATTGACACTATCTTTTACTAGTTTCAGGATATCATCAAATTTTGGCTCGATACCCTCATCCTCCATACGGGAGCTTATCTTCACCCACTTCCTTTGCAGTCGAGTAGGTAGGCGTCTCGCTATTACTTCTAGTATAAAACTCGAGTTGAGGTCATTCATGCAATTCATAGAAATCAAGGTATTCTTATAAGTCATAAGATTATCTAAAAACTCAGTAAGTGCCTTGGAGTCATCTTGAAGTTGACTGCCGTTACCTTTGACAGCTTCGTATACGTTCCTTACAATCATTGAAGGTCTTCCAAACCTTTGACGTAATATGCTCATAGCCTCAGCGTATCCCTCATTAGGGGGCATGAGCTTACAGCACTGTATAGCTCTTGAAGCATCTCCAGTGCAATACCTCAACAAATACATCAATTTCAATTCATCACTTAATAAAAAACTACTCAACATGATCTCAAACTCCTTTACAAATTGTAAATAATCAGCCGGGTTTCCGTCGAAACACCGTGGTTCAAATTTAGGGAGTTTGATGTTCCTATTATCCCTGAACGGCGAAACAGTAACATCAACCATGCCATGCTTAACATCAGACACATCGTTACAATTAACAGACAAGTCACCATGACTTACTTTCCTGTTTGCATCCAAGACGCTCTGTCCCTTCTTTGACCCAGGCATTGTTGAACTTGACTCAATTCCAAAAAGTTCCAGATATTGCTTGTTCAAAGAGGACTTGACCGGCACCAGGAAAGATGAACGGTAACTATCCAAACTTTCACCAACTGTCTGAATCCGCCAGAATCTGTTTCTTCCATCAGAAACTGTCAGCCACGTCTCATAAACCGTTAATGCCCAGCTGTTGCTACGCTCGGGCCCACGCGGTTCCTTGAAGTTTTTCAGAAACGCTTAGTTATAACGGACGAAAAAACCAAAAGACCAATTGGTGACTCGTGGATTCTTTATTGTTACACCAACATATAAAAATATCATTTGAACTAAGGTCTGTGAACAAATATTACAATAATAAATCACAATATTACTTCTGATGGTTTTCTGCTGACTTCTTTCTGAACAGCGACCGATGAGACGATGACTGTCGTATTGATGCCTCCGCGAAAATTGGGGAAGTTGGTTTCGAGCAAACAACCATGAATTGATCGTTCGATCTTCAACTACATTGACAACCTCACAATCAAGAAGCGAGCACAAAGAAATCGAACTGGTTTATAATAGCTCGTAAAAACGATACTGGATATTGGGCCATTATTGTTAATTGTTATCGTATAGGGTCTTTAGGTGAATTAAGAATCTTTTCTGTCGTCAGAAAAGATCTTTGTCTGCAATTGTTTTCCATGACTGCGTTGAGATTTTCTGGTACACCGAATACGTATTCACAAAAATAACGTGAACATTTACGTGTTCCCAGCAATTTTGTATTGTTTTTTTGTCGGAAAACACCTAAGTTCCCGCCATAGAACGACAGGTGTGCGAACTGTTTCGATTTTTAGTTTTTCAAATCGGTTTATTACGTATTTCAAACAAACCTATTTGATCTCTCAAAAATGAAAGTTTTCACGATTCTGGCGTTTTATAATGAATCTATATAGTTGCTGCCTACTCAGCATATTGCTTCCAATATTCACATCTTATACACGTTGGTGGCACAGCGGTTGGGACGCTCGCCTACCATGCACATGGTCCGGGGCTCGATACCTGGCCGACGCACACCTTTGCCTCGCCAAGCTAGAAACGATGCCCTTAAAGAGGAAAGGTTGGGTATGAGGCTAGCAACCCCATCATGTAAAATTAAACACTGCTACAGAAACTTCAAGTCACTTGCTTGAAGCCCTATGTTACACTGGGAACGTGAAGGAAAAAACAATACACGTCCAAGGTTTCTGATTTGACAGATCGATTTTGATTGCTGTGATTTTATTCAAAATACCATACTATGGATTCCACTGGATTCTTTTCTCTCTACCTTTTTTTCTTTATGTATTTATTTTTGTTATGTGCTGTTTTGCTGCTCTCTTCCTTACAAACTCTACTTAAAACTTTCTTGTTTGTTCTTTCACACTCTGTATATCTCGACCATTTTGCTATCACCTACGCCAGTAAATATGCTAGTAGTATCTACCTTTCTAACACCTTCAAACACTCTGTTTAATTTTGGCTTTACCTCCGACATGCTTATATGTTGTCGTCAAAACTGACTGAGATAACTTTTATGTATGTAGAACTTTATTTATTGTTAATGTACTAACTGGATGCAATATTGTAGTAAAATGCTGAGAAGTCCTTTCTGTATCACAAGTACTGTTTTGGAATAAAGCTATTATCTTATCTTTTCTTCCGTCTCTCTGTCACCTCATTTCAAAGTTTTAATGTGTTACTTTGGATAATAGTAAAGGTTATTGGAGCGCGCTCCTTGAATAAGACGTGCTACTTCTGTAGCAACATCCTCACTCTTTCAAATATACAGGACTTGTGGGTCTGTTAGGTGATTGCTGTGAAGCCGAATAACCCGAAAGTTACAGGTAAAGTCAAAAGCTTTTACTTAAATACTTTATCCTTCTTTTCTGTGCTCTCTATTGTCTTTTGCTGTCAGCCTATTGGACAAAATAACAGTCTCATTATTTAATCACCAGTATTAATTTAGGAGTAAACTGACAATAGATTCTCACCGTAAAATAAGTAATGGGACATCATAGTCTGTAGTCACCAGGGCTTCAGCCAAACTGGGCAAACAGGTGAAGCTGATGGACTCATGCATACCGGTCTTGAAGACCAGGGCAAATATTCCCTGCTCGTACAGATTACCCATGTCGCCACAGTCCTACAGTGAAGCTGTGCAAAGTCAGCCAAGTGGATGTGGCTCCACCCCTGTTAACACGACCAGGTTAACAGAGCCGGGTGGGAAAATTGCACTAAGTGAGAACTGCATACCACCCATCCCCATGGTAGACCATGAAACAAACAGGAAGGCCAAAAAGAAACGTTCACGACGTCGCAAGACGACAAAAACGCTCCCCAAGAAGGTAGACGACTGCAAGGTCTGCGCTTCTGTTGTCGAACAAGCAGACTCTGCTTTCGAATGTAACCTTTGCAAGCGATGGGTGCATTGTAGATGCGACAATGGGGTACCAAAAGCATATTATGACTTTATGCGTAAAAACCCATGCCCATGGTTCTGGTACATATGCCCGAGTTGCCGTTCTGATGTAGCCTCGAGTAGTCCTCTGAAAACTAAAGTTGGCGCAAAAGTAGCAGGGAAAAATGTGAAATGTTCGACCCCCAACAATCCGGAAATTAGTACAAACGCACATAAACCGGGGATACCAAAATCTTCACCGGTTAAACTTGTAACTCTTGACATAACCGCTCCAGACACAGAGGCTGGAGCAACACGAGTTTCCGTCGTTGGAAAAAGACTCCTATCGTCTGCCAGTAATACTGGCCATAGCACTGAGACACACAAAAATACCCATTCGCACCAGACGAAACAAAACGGTATTAAAGGGGATCACAAATGTGCGAGGACCGAGCCTAAGCCCACGGTTAGTAGATCAAACTGTGTAATCCTCTTTAATGTACCAGACTGTAGTAGTAGTCTGCTGAAAGATAGGGCCCTATTTGATCAGGAACAGTGGTTCATCTTGTGTAGCACACTGGGTTTGGACATCCAACCAGTAAATCTATGCAGATTGTATATGGGCACTGCTGCACCTGACTGCAAACCATCCCCACTGAGAGTAACGTTGGGCTCTACCGAGGATGTTGAAAAAGTGTTACTGGCTTCTCAAGTCCTTTCTATAGGGAGGGCATGTAACATACGTGTTAAGCCAGACAGGCCGTGGAAGGAAACACAAATGGCGAGGGAGTCGCCAGAGCTCATTCCTTCTGCCTCCATGGTTGTTCATGGCGTTCCCGAACTGGTAACTGGGAACGCCTGCGAAAAGCATTGTCATGATGTGCAACAATGGAGATGGTTGGCATCCCAGATGGCCCTGGGGAGTTCAGGGGCTGTCTCTATTTATAGACTGCCTCGACCCACTCATCTTATGTCAATTAACACGCCACGTCTGTTAGCTGCCAAGTTCAGCTCCCGAGACCAGTTGACTACCGCTCTGCAAAGATGGTACGAGAACAAGGATAAGGTCAGCAAACATTCGCTGCTGCGAGAGTCGGCCTCGCACCCAAAGGAGAGAACAAAGCGTAGTTTAAAAAAATCCTCAACCCCTAGTCACACCACAGCGGTGCAGCATGGACAGTGATAGTCAGTATCATCCAAGTGCTCCGACTGAACTAGAAGAAAAAAACGCGAAAAAGAAGGCCGGTTCCTGGGGAATCGGCCAACTAGTTCGTAGGACAACTCCTCAACCGATAGCCAATATCAAGTCAACTACCCCCCAATACGGGTAAGTGGCGAGACTGATTACCAGTTGCATGTACAGTAATGTGAAAGGGCTAAGAGGCAAAATAGCTGAACTTAGACACCTACAATCACAACTGAACTCCAAAATCATAATACTGACGGAAACCTGGCTAACCCCTATGGTGGCAGAGAGAGAAGTCTGCTGACATCTTTCTGAACAGCGACCGATGAGACGATGACTGTCGTATTGATGCCTCCGCGAAAATTGGGGAAGTTGGTTTTGAGCAAACAACCATGAATTGATCGTTCGATCTTCAACTACATTGACACTCCCCGGGAAAAAATGATCTATTCCTTTTTTCCATCACGACCAATACACGTTGACTTGGATGCAATTGCGAGAACCTGGGTCACACGGACAGATCTGAAATGGAAAACAAACAGAAAAGCCAGCACACCGCAAGCATACTCACAGCACAGTCTCACACATGAATGACGACCTGCGCCTTCCAGTTAAAGGCATCCTCTTGCAACACAATCGCCACTTACTAGAATGACTCTTGCAGAATGCAACGTGACCATGGCAGCACCTCACGATACTCTACGCTCATCCTCTTATCTACTCACTACCAATTATCACTGCAATCGCTTGTCACTCATTCTGCCTCAGTTCTAGTAACGGTAACGTATGCGAGCCTCAGTCGTTTACACTCTCCCTCCCCGGCGTGTCGGAACGCAGCTAACAATTATCTCCGTGTGCATTTCATTCTCAACAATAGCCTTCCCGGCGTATACGACCCATCTGCTGTCTCTAACATCAATCAATTCATTCACGGATGTAGAAGACTCGAAACAACTTCAGAAGAAATCACGACGAAAATTTTAACAAAATTATGCAATAACAACAAGATACGAAAACAACAAGTAAACACAATGAATCCAAAACACCAATTGATATGACACACCACACATATATGCAGACAGTACACACAAACTCGCGGATCATGTCTTGATGGAATTCCTTTGAAGAATTCAGGACTTACACCAGTACACCTACAACCCTTCACAGGTTGACGATTGTAATTTGTGGAATGTCCGGACACAAACAAGATTAACCAACAATTACAATAATTGGAACTCACACAATTATTTAACACAAACATATGTACAATCAACACATCAAATGTTGTGGATTCAGACACGACAAACTACCCTTGAAGAACTGTAGGACTTACAGCAGTACGCCTACATTCCTTCTCAGGTTGATGATCCAAGTGGAAGTCGTCCGGACACAAACAGAATTACCAACAGCTAGATGACAGATGATATCAATTCAGTATATACAATATGAACATATGTACAAAATCACACACCAAGCACATTGGACTGCTCATTGATGCGCTACCCTTTGAAGAATTGTAGGACTTACAGCAGTACGCCTACAACCCTTCTCAGGTTGACGCCTAGGTTGGAAAATCGTCGCAGAGTTCATTTGCTGACTTCCTTCTTTCATCTATATCCTCAAATCTGAACGGCAACACGCTCATGTCATTGTATAGTAGAATATAGATGACTAACAAACATACGACGTATCTGGTCAACCAAGCGTAGAAACAGAGTAATTTACACCAAAGATAATAGCATTCAAATAGTAACTTGAAACTAGAAATGCCTTTATTCATGCAAGTCAATTTAACAATTACTCTCTCGTTTACACTTGGCTTATCCTCACTAAACTGAGCAATATCTTTCGTCCTTTCAAATGCACCAATATTATTATAGTCATTGCACAAGATACTTGAGTTGATGGGCGTCTGTTTCATTGTGGATGACAACACCAACGACGACTGATTGATACCAGTTGATGAAGTTAGCGGTGGATCAAAAGCTGTTGTTGCTCGACTTTCAGAAATTTGTCTACCTGCAAGACCACCACCACTGCTGTCTTTTACTATCAGCTCAGGTTTAGCACTAGCATCTGATGATAGGTGGGCTACATGCTGATCACTCACACTGACGGTCTCACAAGTATGCATGCCTTCTGCAACTGCATCTGCATTTATTTCTACTTCACGTTCAAGTTGTACAGAACCTTTGTTCAACTTAGCAGTAGTAGGCATATCCCTCATCTCATCATGATCAACCAAAGACAACTGTGAAGTATCATGATCATTATCACGAATATTCACTTTACCGTCAACTTCATCATTTTCAAACTCTTTAATAACAGAAGTAGACAATTTTGGTTCCTCCTCGCAAATCCTAAAAGGTTTTATAACTTCACTCTGACTAGTAATACCTTGTAAACTTGTGGAGTCAGAACTGCACTCTGAAGCAGCAACTCTATTCTGTGACACTCTATTCAACAATGGCTTACCAGTTGCAACTACAGACTTCTTCACCGCACCGTTATCGTCACACAATTCGGAGTCAGGCCTGGAGTTTACATTTAGCTTATCACTGAACTTGCTCACTGGTTCACAGTTCACCTTTGTATGCACCTCTTGCAAACGTGTACAACACAACCGTGTTTGTCTTGCATCTTGCAACTTATCTGTTGAGGATGTACTACGAAACCTGTTACACTCACTAGATCTATATGCATTACTAGACATCATGGAGCCTTCTCGATATCCACCTCTCTGAGGCCCTTTCGTCATCAATGATTGCGTTTTACCCTCAGACTGCTCTATTCTAGGGGTGAGATTCAATATGCTGGCAAACTTGCTCATCGATTGATTGACACTATCTTTTACTAGTTTCAGGATAACATCAAATTTTGGCTCGATACCCTCATCCTCCATACGGGAGCTTATCTTCACCCACTTCCTTTGCAGTCGAGTAGGCAGGCGTCTCGCTATTACTTCTAGTATAAAACTCGAGTTGAGGTCATTCATGCAATTCATAGAAATCAAGGTATTCTTATAAGTCATAAGATTATCTAAAAACTCAGTAAGTGCCTTGGAGTCATCTTGAAGTTGACTGCCGTTACCTTTGACAGCTTCGTATACGTTCCTTACAATCATTGAAGGTCTTCCAAACCTTTGACGTAATATGCTCATAGCCTCAGCGTATCCCTCATTAGGGGGCATGAGCTTACAGCACTGTATAGCTCTTGAAGTATCTCCACTGCAATACCTCAACAAATACATCAATTTCAATTCATCACTTAATAAAAAACTACTCAACATGATCTCAAACTCCTTTACAAATTGTAAATAATCAGCCGGGTTTCCGTCGAAACACCGTGGTTCAAATTTAGGGAGTTTGATGTTCCTATTATCCCTGAACGGCGAAACAGTAACATCAACCATGCCATGCTTAACATCAGACACATCGTTACAATTAACAGACAAGTCACCATGACTTACTTTCCTGTTTGCATCCAAGACGCTCTGTCCCTTCTTTGACCCAGGCATGGTTGAACTTGACTCAATTCCAAAAAGTTCCAGATATTGCTTGTTCAAAGAGGACTTGACCGGCACCAGGAAAGATGAACGGTAACTATCCAAACTTTCACCAACTGTCTGAATCCGCCAGAATCTGTTTCTTCCATCAGAAACTGTCAGCCACGTCTCATAAACCGTTAATGCCCAGCTGTTGCTACGCTTGGGCCCACGCGGTTCCTTGAATTTTTCTTTTACGCTTTGTTATAACGGACGAAGAAACCAAAAGACCAATTGGTGACTCGTGGATTCTTTATTGTTACATCAACATATAAAAATATCATTTGAACTAAGGTCTGTGAACAAATATTACAATAATAAATCACAATATTACTTCTGATGGTTTTCTGCTGACTTCTTTCTGAACAGCGACCAATGAGACGATGACTGTCGTATTGATGCCTTCGCGAAAATTGGGGAAGTTGGTTTCGAGCAAACAACCATGAATTGATCGTTCGATCTTCAACTACATTGACAATCTCACAATCAAGAAGCGAGCACAAAGAAATCGAACTGGTTTATAATAGCTCGTAAAAACGATACTGGATATTGGGCCATTATTGTTAATTGTTATCGTATA
This sequence comes from Trichobilharzia regenti, assembly GCA_944472135.2. Classification (NCBI taxonomy): domain Eukaryota; kingdom Metazoa; phylum Platyhelminthes; class Trematoda; order Strigeidida; family Schistosomatidae; genus Trichobilharzia; species Trichobilharzia regenti. The sequence goes on along the minus strand of OX235264.1, from coordinate 52,279,336 downwards.
GGGTCTTTAGGTGAATTAAGAATCTTTTCTGTCGTCAGAAAAGATCTTTGTCTGCAATTGTTTTCCATGACTGCGTTGAGATTTTCTGGTACACAGAATACGTATTCACAAAAATAACGTGAACATTTACGTGTTCCCAGCAATTTTGTATTGTCTTTTTGTCGGAAAACACCTAAGTTCCCACCATAGAACGACAGGTGTGCGAACTGTTTCGATTTTTAGTTTTTCAAATCGGTTTATTACGTATTTCAAACAAACCTATTTGATCTCTCAAAAATGAAAGTTTTCACGATTCTGGCGTTTTATAATGAATCTATATAGTTGCTGCCTATTCAGCATATTGCTTCCGATATTCACATCTTATACACGTTGGTGGCACAGCGGTTGGGACGCTCGCCTACCATGCACATGGTCCGGGGCTCGATACCTGGCCGACGCACACCTTTGCCTCGCCAAGCTAGAAACGATGCCCTTAAAGAGGAAAGGTTGGGTATGAGGCTAGCAACCCCATCATGTAAAATTAAACACTGCTACAGAAACTTCAAGTCACTTGCTTGAAGCCCTATGTTACACTGGGAACGTGAAGGAAAAAACAATACACGTTCAAGGTTTCTGATTTGACAGATCGATTTTGATTGCTGTGATTTTATTCAAAATACCATACTATGGATTCCACTGGATTCTTTTCTCTCTACCTTTTTTTCTTTATGTATTTATTTTTGTTATGTGCTGTTTTGCTGCTCTCTTCCTTACAAACTCTACTTAAAACTTTCTTGTTTGTTCTTTCACACTCTGTATATCTCGACCATTTTGCTATCACCTACGCCAGTAAATATGCTAGTAGTATCTACCTTTCTAACACCTTCAAACACTCTGTTTAATTTTGGCTTTACCTCCGACATGCTTATATGTTGTCGTCAAAACTGACTGAGATAACTTTTATGTATGTAGAACTTTATTTATTGTTAATGTACTAACTGGATGCAATATTGTAGTAAAATGCTGAGAAGTCCTTTCTGTATCACAAGTACTGTTTTGGAATAAAGCTATTATCTTATCTTTTCTTCCGTCTCTCTGTCACCTCATTTCAAAGTTTTAATGTGTTACTTTGGATAATAGTAAAGGTTATTGGAGCGCGCTCCTTGAATAAGACGTGCTACTTCTGTAGCAACATCCTCACTCTTTCAAATATACAGGACTTGTGGGTCTGTTAGGTGATTGCTGTGAAGCCGAATAACCCGAAAGTTACAGGTAAAGTCAAAAGCTTTTACTTAAATACTTTATCCTTCTTTTCTGTGCTCTCTATTGTCTTTTGCTGTCAGCCTATTGGACAAAATATCAGCCCAGTCGGTTAATTCACATGGGCAAACGTGGGAAAAAAGGGTAATTTAGATCGGCAAACACGTGGGCAAAAGATGGTGTAAATGCAACCGATTTTACCCACTTTGGCCACATTTCCCACTTTTTCCCCGTTTTCCCATGTCAGTGAAAAATGTTTTGTCCCACTTTTTCCCAGTTTTCCCACTTGACCCACGTTTTTACCCACTTATCCCATGTGCCGGAATAACAAATGTACCCACTTTTACCCAGTTTTCCCACGTTTTCAACGAACAATTCAACACTTTTACCCCGTTTTCCCACTTTACCCATGTTACAGCCCACTTTATCCACTTTGCCCACATTTCAACGGAAAACTGCCCACGTTTTTACCCACATATCCCAGGTCGAAAAAAAAGTAACGACTGGGAGTCTCATTATTTAATCACCAGTATTAATTTAGGAGTAAAATGACAATAGATTCTCACCTAAAATAAGTAATGGGACATCATACTCTGTAGTCACCAGGGCTTCAGCCAAACTAGGCAAACAGGTGAAGCTGATGGACTCACGCATACCGGTCTTGAAGACCAGGGCTAATATTCCCAGCTCGTACAGATTACCCATGTCGCCACAGTCCTACAGTGAAGCTGTGCAAAGTCAGCCAAGTGGATGTGGCTCCACCCCTGTTAACACGACTAGGTTAACAGATCCGAGTGGGAAAATTGCACTAAGTGAGAACTTCATAACACCCATCCCCATGGTAGACCATGAAACAAATAGGAAGGCCAAAAAGAAACGTTCACGACGTCGCAAGACGACAAGAACGCTCCCCAAGAATGCAGACGACTGCAAGGTCTGCGCTTCTGTTGTCGAACAAGCAGACTCTGCTTTCGAATGTAACTTTTGCAAGCGATGGGTGCATTGCAGATGCGACAATGGGGTACCAAAAGCATATTATGACTTTATGCGTAAAAACCCATGCCAATGGTTCTGGTACATATGCCCGAGTTGCCGTCCTGATGTAGCCTCGCGTAGTCCTTTGAAAACTAAAGATGGCGCAGAAGTAGCGGGGAAAAAGGTGAAATGCTCGACCCCCACCAATCCGGAAATTAGTACAAACGCGTAAACCGGGGATACCAAAATCCTCACCGGTTAAACTTGTAACTCTTGACATAACCGCTCCAGACACAGAGGCTGGAGAACCACGGGTTTCCGTCGTTGGAAAAAGACCCCAACCGTCTGCCAGTAATGCTGGCCATAGCACTGAGACACAAAAATACCCAGTCGCACCAGACAAACCAAAACGGTCTTAAAGGGATCACAAACGTGCGAGGACCGAGCCCAAGCCCACGGTTAGCAGATCAAATTGTGTAATCCTCTTTAATGTACCAGACTGTAGCAGTAGTCTGCTGAAAGATAGGGCCCTATTTGATCAGGAACAGTGGTCCATCTTGTGTAGCACACTGGGTTTGGACATCCAACCAGTAAATCTATGCAGATTGTATAGGGGCACTGCTGCACCTGAAGGCAAACCATCCCCACTGAGGGTAACATTGGGCTCTACCGAGGATGTTGAAAAAGTGTTACTGGCTTCTCAAGTCCTTTCTATAGGGAGGGCCTGTAACATACGTGTTAAGCCAGACAGGCCGTGGAAGGAAAGACAAATGGCGAGGGAGTCGCCAGAGCTCATTCCTTCTGCCTCCATGGTTGTGCATGGCATTCCCGAACTGGTAACTGGGAACGCCTGCGAAAAGCATTGTCATGATGTACAACAATGGAGATGGTTGGCATCCCAGATGGCCCTGGGAGTTCAGGGGCTGTCTCTATTTATAGACTGCCTCGACCCACTCATCTTATGTCAATTAACACGCCACGTCTGTTAGCTGTCAAGTTCAGCTCCCAAGACCAGTTGACTACCGCTCTCCATAGATGGTACGAGACCAAGGACAAGGTCAGCAAACACATTCGCTGCTGCGAGAGCCGGCCTCGCACTCAAAGGAGAGAACAAAGCGTAGTAAAAAAATCCTCAACCCCTAGTCACACTACAGCGGTGCAGCACGGACAGTGATAGCCAGTGTCATCCGAGTGCTCCAACTGAACAGAAGAAAAAAACGCCAACAGGCCGGTTCCTGGGGAATCGGCCAACTAGTTCGTAGGATAACTCCTCAACCGATAGCCAATATCAAGTCAACTACCCCCCAATACGGGGAAGTGGTGAGACTGACTACCAGTTGCCTGTACAGTAATGTGAGAGGGCTAAGAGGCAAAATAGCTGAACTTAGACACCTACAATCACAACTGAACTCCAAAATCATAATACTGACGGAAACCTGGCTAACCCCTACGGTGGCAGACAGCGAAGTCAGTATAAATGATATGGTCCTAGTCAGGCGAGATAGGGACCTGAAAGAAGGAGGTGGAGTCGCCATATACGTCGACAAACAGCTCAGATGTGTTCACGCGATGGACCCTCCCCTCACAGAGCTCCCTGACTCCATATGGTGCCACTTCACCGTTGGGTACTGCAAATATCTAGTGGGCAGCATTTATCGATCACCTTCATGTGGAGCAGACCACAACCAGGTACTGCTAAATACAATCTCAGCAACTCAAGACATGGGTTATGATCAAATTGTCATAGCTGGTGACTTCAATGCCCCATCTCTTAACTTGGTGTCGGGAAAAGCCCATGATAGATTTGATCGAAATCTGCTGCATACCATCAGGAAGGCTGGATTCACTGAAAATGTCAAGATGGATACTAGATGGGGCCCTGATGGGAAGTCTTCTAGACTGGATTACGTGCTCACTAGTGACCAGCTACTAGTGGAAAACGTTCAGATCACGACTCCCATAGGTAGTAGTGACCACGCGGTCATAGTATTCGACATAGTCCTCCGCGAGCGCTTACAGTGGGACAATACACAGCCCTATCTGTGTTATAACAAAGCCAACTACATCAAAATGCGAAGACTTCTGTCTGAAGCAAATTGGCCTAAAAAATGGACAGAGCTAACAGTAGAAGAACACTGGAGAGTGGTAAAGGAGATCATTCACCAGGCGGTCTCAGACACTGTTCCTTTAGTCACACCAAAAGCTAGGAAGCAACGATCATGGCTAAAAGGGGGACACAACGCCTTCTGCAGGCGAAGCGAAAAGCCTGGTTTGCGTGGCGACGATCGAAGAGTCAACCCGAACATGAAGTGTACCTTGAACTCAGGAATCGATGTAACATACGAGTCCGGAGCGATAGAAGGACATTTCAGGGAGACCTCGCCAATAAGCTTCTCGTGAACCCCAAAAGCCTATACAGGTTTATGTCCGAAAGAAAACCGACCAACCAGGGAGCATGCAATCTAGTGGGTTCTGATGGGAAATCTCTTACTAGTCTTGAAATGGCAGAGACATTCAGCCTAGCCTTTCACAGGCAACTAAACAGTAACGAGGATATTACCCCACAGAACATCCAGATTACATCGCAAAACCAACACGCGAAAACCTGCTGGGTACATTTCAAATTACCCCGGCTATGGTACTTGCAAAATTGGGAAGGTTGGCTTCGGGAAAGTCTTCAGGTTGTGATGACATCAGACCATCTGTCCTGAAGCAGTGTTCAGAAAGTCTCTGCCAACCCCTAAGTGATCTGTTCCAACACTCCCTTGATGTAGGGAAACTTCCATGTGAATGGAAACGTGCAATCCTATCCCCTATCTTCAAGGGTGGTGACCGGCAGAATGTGACCAGTTACAGACCAGTTGCTCTACTTCCAGTGATATCGAAGATATTGGAAAGTCTCATTGACGACCACATGAGAAAATACTTCGATGGGACTAACCTTCTTCACGAAGCACAGCACGGTTTCAGGAGGGGAAGATCCTGCGTGACGAATCTTCTACTAGCTTGGAACGATTGGACACTATCCTGGGACAAAAAGGTACCAGCCCACGTGATCTTTCTCGACTTTGCGAAAGCATTCGACACAGTTCACCATGGTCTGCTCCTTCACAAAATAAGCAAGGCGGGTGTTTCTGGAGCACTTCTCGCATGGCTGAAAGATTACTTAGGCGAGAGAGAATTCTGCACCAAAGTCAACCGCATCCGATCATCCTGGCACACCTCGGCATCAGGGGTTCCTCAGGGTTCTATCCTAGGGCCGTTGATGTTTTTGATTTTTATCAACGACCTGCCCTCCAACTAAACTGCTCTGCGCTTCTTTACGCTGACGACGTAAAGATTTGGAGAGCAATAAACTCATCGGAAGACTCAGATAGATTGCAGGCTGACCTGCAAACTCTGGGAAACTGGGCTCTGGCTAACGGAATGCCTTTCAACCTAAAGAAGTGCAAAGTAGTGCAACTTCATTCCGGCAGGTCACAGAGTGTAAATTACACCCTTGGTGGCCAGAACTTGAGTTGTGTTCCATCAGAGCGTGATCTAGGTCTTATTCTAACAGAAAAGCTAGACACCAGTGGAAATTACTCGAGGGACGTCGCCAAAGCCTACGCAACTTTACACTTTATGCATAGGCAGCTGGGAGCTCTCACTCCCGAACTGTTCTTAAGGTTATATAAGGCATATGTGAGGCCACACCTTGAGGTGCATAATATCATTGCACCTCCGCTACTCAAAAGGGATGCTAACATTCTAGAAAGTGTCCAGAGACGAGCGACAAAATGGGTGATCGGCCTCCGCAACAAATCATATGAGGAAAGACTAAAGAAATTAGGTCTTTTCACACTTAGTTACCGTAGGCACAGGGGAGACCTCATCACCGTCTACAGATCCTAAATGACCAGGCCCACCCAAATAAAAGCATCCTGCCATTAAGTGATTATAGGCTTCCACGAGGTAACCCGCTAAGGATAGCACACCAGAGACCAAAGACTCGAGTGCGATCACATTTCTTTTCGCTTCGTGTTTGCCGTCTCTGGAACGCTTTACCGGCGGCCGTGACTACAGCGCCATCTCTGGAGATTTTTAAGCGGAAGCTAGACAATCATGCAGAAATGCAAGGTTTGTGTCTCAATGGCTTATCCTCATAAAACTTGAAACCACACTGTCAATGATAAGCGTACAAACTAAATCCCCACGACCTATTCTGCCTTCTCTCACTCTATCTTTTCCTTAGGTCACCTTTATTATTCCACTTATCTCAACCTATATTATCTACACTACAACCTATTATTATTATTATTATTACTACTATTCTGCTTTTATGACTACACCGAATGACCAACGGGAGTTAGGTCAAACTCCATTCACGGCAGCAATACAGTCCTAACATACTGCATACTACAAACCACATCTCGACCAATCCCCGCACCACTCCTCCTGGAGTCTACCAGAGCTAAAGCAGTCGAGTGGCGGGACTTACTACGCAGAAGCTCACCGAAGATCTGGAACCTCTACCTCACAATCAAGAAGCGAGCTCAAAGAAATCACTGGTTTATACTAGCTCGTAATCAGGATATTGGATATCGAGTCACTGCAGCATATTCGTTTGCGTTTTCTAGTGGGCAGTAATAAGACTACCTTGAATCTAGGTGATTAATTAGTCTTGTCTATTTAAATACACGAACAAAGAAAAAAGAGACATTGGGGCAGAATAATCTGGATCCATTTTATTTCGTTGGTTCTCATCAGTGAAGAGATAAGTTAACAAATTTCGAAAAAATGTTATTAAGAAGCGAGTCTCCGGGGTTCGATACCCCGCCGACGCACACCTTTGCCTCGCCGAGCCAGAAATGATGCCCTTAAAGAGGAAAGGTTGGGTATGAGGCTAGCAACCCCATCATGTAAAATTAAACACTGCTACAGAAACTTCAAGTCACTGGCTTGAAGCCCTATGTTACACTGAGAACGTGAAGGAAAAATTATTATTAAGAAGTGAGTCAACAGGGTAATTGAAGTCCAACAACGGATTCTTTGTGGACAGGCTTCAATCGTTTTATTGCTATAGCTTCAGCAAACCTGAGAAGACTTTAGGTACTTTGTGTGTTCAATATTTTGAATGATTCCAGCACATCTACTCGGTGTCCTGTGTCAATCAGGTGTTTGACGATTGAAGAGTTCAGACAATTCGGTCCTATTAGCTGGAGGGTCCTTGGTACATGTTCGCAGAATCTGACGTAGACCCTTCCGTCTGTTCTTCCAGTGTAACTGTTCCAGCAGATAGATCTGATTTGATATGCACAATTGGCCGTAACATGTGAGGGGTAACTGTCACTCTTTGACTGCACCAGTGAAGAGGTTGTTCGGGGTAGAGAAATTAATAACGTTGCAGGATACATCCTAGACAGGGCTGCGCTCAATCTTTTATTTACCACTCTCATAATGTCGTCGCCCTTGTAGTCGAGTTTCATGAAAATAGGCTTCTTACTGACTACAGCTGTATCAAGCTTCTTGAGTTCATTCTTGCTATATCTGTTAATGAAACTTCATGTGTAACCATTTTCTTTCAGGCATTTTTTAAGAAGCATTAGTTCACTCTAGTTTGTTTGGGGAACATATTCTCTTCGCTCTAGAGAATAGCGTTTTCACCAGCGTTCGTTTGTATCTCATTGGTCAGAAGCTGTGGAAATTCAAGTAAAGACCACTCCATGTGTCTTTATGATATACAACCTACGGTTAAAGGGACCGAATTCTTTAAGCTTTTCAATCGCCAAACACCTGATTGACACAGGACACCGAGTAGATGTGCTGGAATCATTCAAAATATTGAACATACAAAGTACCTAAAGTCTTCTCAGGTTTGCTGAAGCTATAGCAATAAAACGATTGAAGCTTGTCCAAAAAGAATCCGCTGTTGGACTTCAATTATCCTGTTGACTCACTTCTTAGTAACTTTTTTTTAAATTTGTTAACTTATCTTTTCACTGCCCCCTCCTTTATTTTCCGCTTGGCTCTCTTAAGAGATAATTTTTCTTGATCTTCTGAGTTCTGCTCTTTGTATTACATCATCAACTCATCTTATCTCATGTGCACCCAAATTTTAAAATTTTGATCTCTTATCTAATTACGTAACTATTACTAATTTTCTTTTGTTACCACCCCAACAACACAACTGTTAAATAATTTTTTCAAGAAACTTCTCTCTAACAAGATATATATTATTATTATTGTATCCTTTAGTTCCTAGAGGATCATAGGGCTTCAGCTGCGCACATCCATTGCCTTCGGTTTTCTGACAACTTTTTCACCCTGCTCCAGGTCTGTCCACATGCTTTCATCTCCTCCTCGCATGACCTCCTCCAAGTCACCGTTGGACGACCAACTCGCCGCCTCCCTTTCGGGTTCCACTCGAGCAATGGCTTGTCTAGTGATGTCACTTGATGGTTTCCTCAGCGTATGGCCAATCCATCTCCATTTCTTTCTGCCTATTTGTTTCACAATCGGTTCCTGATTGGTTCACTCCCAGAGATCCCTGTTGCTGATCTTTTCTGGCCATCTGATCTTGAGTATTGAGCGGAGACAGCTGTTAATGAAGGTTTGAAGTTTGTTTGAGATGCTCTTTATGACTCGCCAAGTCTCTAATCCGTATAGTAGCACTGACTTCACATTGGAGTTGAAAATCCGGATCTTATTTTTGATGCTGAGTGCTGTTGACCTCCACACAGATTTGAGAGTAATGAAAGCTTGTCTTGCTTTTCCGATTCTGGCTTTGATGTCCTCGTCAGTTCCGCCTGTAGTTGAGACGATGCTTCCCAGGTAGGTGAAGGAGGTTGTTTCTTTCATGTTCTTCCCACTTATGCTGGTTGTTGTCTGTTGTTGTTGTTGCTGTTGGCTAGGAATCTTCATCATCTCTGTTTTATCTATGTTCACGTGAAGTCCTATCTTTGATGTTTCTTCTGCCAACTTGTTACTTTTCACTTGCATATCTTCCAGTTTATGGGAAATCAGACATATATCATCGGCGAAATCCAGATCCTCCAAGTCTTTTGTGTCAGTCCATTTTATGCCTGTTCCCTCGTTGGTTGCCGTTGTCTGCCGCATTATCCAGTCAATTTCAATCAGGAAGATCATTGGTGATAGTAGACAGCCTTGCCTCACTCCCGTCAGATATATATATATATATATATATATATATATATCGTAACACTTTAGGCACCCTGTAAATCGCGAAGCCTTATTTTTCTCTGACGCTCTGACAATATGCTTGCTAATGGACAAAAGTTTGTTAAAATTGTACGCAGGTTGTACGCAGCTGATGAGAACCAACGAAATAAAATGGATCCAGATTATTTTGAGCCAATGTTTCTTCTTTGTTCAAATTTATAAAAGGGAATCATTGTACTAAACACATGGATTGGATGTGCTGCCTTGAACACTCCAATGAGTATTATTATTGTTTTACTGCATATTTGCTCCCACACCATCCGTTTTTAGAAATTTATCATAGATGGATTTCTTGTGTTCTAATAAGAACATGGTTGTAACAATAATTTCGCCACCACACTGTTTCTTTACATAATATTAAATTGTTCTTGGGATAGCTATGTGTATTTCAACCTTAATTGTTGGTGGAATTTAAAGGCTTGTAGAGGGTAGTTTTGAGGCTAAGTTGTTTCCAACCCACTGTATGTTTTATCTACTTTCGGTTTTTATGAACACCCTAACGATCTACAGTTCTCAGTGTACTCTTTTCAGTCTTATCAATGGATATGTGTGTGATCGGTTGTGTAAATAGTATACTGCTTTTTCAGTATTTTATGGGTGACACGCATCACAGCTGTTGATTTAAAGAAAAAAATTTTGTTTCAGCGGTAATGTTCACTTAAAATATATTGTCTGACTATCGATTTCTGTAGCTTTTCCACTTTGTGTTGCTTAGGTAAGTGATACTTAATTATGCTTTTCGTTTCTTTAAAATCTTTGATTCTGCCTCTGGTGTAAGAAATTATGTGGTATTCTATTCACAGGTTTTGTGTGCTGTTATGATGTGAATTGTAGTCTGTTTCCAACATTTCGGGTTTCAAAATATATTTTGTCTAAAGCTTGAAATATATGTGTTATCTAACATATCGTTTGAATTTTTGCATCATTTTAATTACTTCAGTATCTTCTTGAAACCGAGGATAAAAAAGCTGGTTGTAGTGGTAAACATCGAAGAAAAATTGAACTGGCACACTGGATGACTTCTAACCTTAATTGATTGGTTCATTAAAATGTCACCTGTTGAACGGCAAAGTGACTCAGATATCTCTGCCTTGTACAACCTAAAGTCAAAGACTGGAGAACATTTTACCTTTAAAGTATGGAATTTAGATATGAATTTCATTACCCAACAATTTTAGTGTTCTGTCCTTAGTATAGCGTTGGAGTCAATTATTAATAGACTTGGTAAGGAGAGCGAAGGACGTTTAATTACTGTAATCGGTGACTGCAGCAGACAGGATCCGGAGTTTCTTTTCAAGGTAACTTACCATCCTCATTTCATGCATCTTAGATCGCATTTTATTGTCACAAACATTTAAACATCCAAAAGATAACTAATTTGTTATTTTCAAGTGCCTGCCTCTATGCAGAGTGTCGGGTTTTCCTTACGAAGTATTTTGACGCGTGCATTAGTTCACCAATGGATTGGATAAAGGTTGTCGAATACTATGCAGTAGGTTTTCATCATATGTTAACCCTTTCTGAAGTTATTAAGTAATGATTTCAGTCTTAATAAAATGCCGAATGCATTAAAAAGATGTATGATCTCAAAGTTTACTAAATTTAGTCCGTACGACCTAGGTAAGATTGGATTCACTTAACATTTTTGTAGCACAATGCAGGCGCAAAATCAGAGCTGAATGTGCTTCTGAGTGCGAGGTAATTTGTTTGACAGCCCTTACCTTCTTTAGATGGGTTCAAAAACTGCAGGTGATAAAGCAGTGGATTACCGCTATGGAAATTTTCTATCAGTACAGGGAGACAAATCTGCGAACATTTTCACTTTGAAAGACATCGTCCGCAAACTACATATACGGAAACCTGCATTCAGCGTCATGTGCATTCTTGAAAAGAAGTATCCCTCAAATTTTGATGATTTTATACATACGAATTTGGATGGTGACTGGGATGCTTCGAAGGCTGGATTACGTATGAAACTTCCTAACCACCCAAAAACAGCTCTTAAAAATGTTAGTACTTGGAGGAATCTTATAGGTAAGTTTCCTTATATCAGGATACAAATGTGGACTTTCATAAATGATTCCATTTGTTGGGATATCTAAGACGTTAAAGTTGTAGATATGTTTTGGCAATTGGTCGCGAGAAACTCTAATCTAGTACAGCCAAACGAAGAGTTCTTAATATAAGTTTCTGCGTGCAATTCGTATGTGGAAATGCAGTGTGTTAGTTGGAAATCTACATACATTGTGTTTGCTGTAACTTGTTCTTGTGGTTCTTACTTTACACTGATCCTCACTGCTACATTTAGCATTTCGTAGAATATCCGTTTTACACTAACTGTTTCTGTAGGTGATACTTCGTGTCACCTTATTCGTGTCTGGAATTGTTTACATGATAAGCCATCTGCATGTAAAACTTTGGCTCATAATTCCAAATCACTTATTCAAGTTCGCGATAATCTGATAGGGATATTTGGAGCAACTGTTTTGTGCTATAAGGACTTTGCGTCTTGACCGTTAGAGAACATTGATGTTCAGAATAATGTGAAATTATTTTTGCATCGACAAGTATGCTGCATCAATGATGCTGTAGTCACACTTTGATAATATATCAAACGGTCTCTGTCGATCGGGAAGTTCTCTGGAGATGCTTGGCTGTAAAGGGAATTCCAAGAAAATATATTGCACTGATTAAGGCACTCTATTCGTACTCATACAGCCAGGTGAGGGCTTACGGCGAGCTGTCATCTGAACTGATGACGACCAGTGGTGTCCGTCAAGGATGCCCATTATCCCTTTTCTATTCAACTTCATCATAGATGTGTTAATGGACTTAACCCTAGGTGACTTCAGTGACTCAGGAATTGACTTGCTACCGGGGAATAATCTCGTTGACTTGGAATATGCAGACGATATAGTCCTTCTAGGCGAAGACGCTGACGAAATGCAGAGTCTTCTAAACACCTTGAGCCGCAATCTACGAATGTTTGGCATGCGATTCGCTCCCGCCAAATGCAAGATGATGTTACAGGACTGGACTACATCGACGCCTAGTTTAAAAATAGGAAGTGAAGTGGTAGAGCACGTTGACCGCTTCACTTATTTGGGAAGTACCATCAGCCCCAACGGGCTGATCTCTGACGAAATCTCAGCACGAATACAAGGGGCTCGTTTCGCATTTGTTAGTTTACGCCGACTCCGGCGTACACGAGATGTTCGACTATCGACCAAAGGGCGGGTGTACTGCTCATCAGTCCGCTCCGTCGTCCTTTATGGTTGTGAGACCTGGCCACTGAGAGTGGAAGACATGAAAAGACTAGCTGCCTTTGATCATAGGTGCCTGCGTTCTATTTCCCGTGTAAAGTGGCATAATAAGGTGAGCAACATTGAGGTTAGGCGTAGAGTTCTAGGTAAACAGGGGAAATCAATCGACGAAGTCGTGAAGCTACAAAGACTGAGATGGTTAGGACATGTGTTACGTATGCCAAGCCATCGCCTCCCTCGACGAGCAATGTTAGCGGATATAGGGTCAGGCTGGAAAAAAGCTAGCGGCGGTCAAACAAAAACTTGGCATCAGTCAATGAAATCCACAACAGTTGGTCTAAGCCATGTAGGAAGATGTAGACTTCCAGGCTGGGGTCCTCGGGACGGTAAAAATCTATGGTTGGAAACAATTGGTGACATGGCTCAAAATCGTTCTCAGTGGCGCAGATGCATCCACTCCCTGTGACTTATGATCTTCAATGAAACTGTTTTGTATTTCTTTATTACTCCTTTGTCTCACACCTCTGCTCACTGTTTCTATTATGCTTTTCTTGTACTTTCTTCTCTTGCTTCGCGTGCTACACGGAATGTGGCGACTTGAACTTCCGCACATTTGTGCAAAGTTCTATGTCGAAAACAGACAGACAGACAGGTCTCAGTAAAGGTAAGATAGTTTTTCTGAACCCATAATGGAAGATTTATTGGGAAGCCAATCTTCATAGGAACCATTAAATCATATGGTTTTTGTTTTTGTTAAGGTGTTCATTCCAGGGAATGACGTTTCAAGCCTTTTTATATTTTGAATATTTTTCCTATGAAAAACAAGGTTTTTAGCTATGGCTGATGAGTAAAATATCTACACAACTTAGTGGGAGTGGCTGTTGAACATAAAGGAATTGATGTCAACCACCTATTAAAAAAAGCTGTTAGTTGGCGACTTATTTCCTCACTATTCTTAAATACTACTCATTGTCTGATGAACCTACCGTAGCTTTGTTAAGCTGGTTATATGTTTTCATGTTAAAATTTATTACATAGAAAGAAAAGCGTATTCATTCAGCGATATAACCATTATTTTCCCCAAGCATTAGTTCGTAGGGATTTGAATAATGTCGAGCTTGACCACAAAATGACTTCAGTTAGAGAACCGCTGAAAAATAGGCATTACTGGAGGACTGTTTCGTCCTCGTCTAGACTCTTCATCAATATACGCACGTGATGATGCCGGCGATCAAACCCGGAGGTCCTGACCTTCGGATTACAAGAGAGGCTTGTTGACCGTCCATCTACTAAGATGAGATCCAATAGCTGAGCCACCTAAATTCTGTCAATTCACAGTACTTTCAGTAGTTTTTAATTTTCACTCAGTCTACTTTTTTGTTGGCAAGGTTGTCTGTAGTAGTTGTCTTCTGATACAGAAAATGGCTGGTAATCCATTGTTTACCCATTCAAATACTGTAGCAACCCAAATCTTCATTTCATCTTTAATTGCATCTTCTCCATGTTTTTCGGAATTTATCATCCACTGTAATTTATTCTACACAGTAAAGTTTAATTAATATCTTACCGATTTATAGAGACCTATTTACATGACTTTTCTAGGTAATTTTAACCAAGTTCGTATTGCCCTTGAATCGAGTTACTTTGCCCGTTTTTCTAGTTTTCAAGATGCCAAACATTCAGACTTAAGCCTTAAACCCAAGCTTCCCACTTACCTTCACTCATCTGCAAAGTGAATCGAGAACGTTAAGCAACATTTTTTTTTCGTATAACATATGAACCATTGCATTCAGGCTTTCCGCGCAAATTTACTTACTTTCTACACTATCCAATCTTGTTGAGGTTAGTTATCTTACGTGAATGAATTTTTTTTCTCCCATTTAAGTAAATCTGTAGCTTATGGGAGTATATTTTTCAATCATTTTGTAGTTGCTTCCCCTTATTTATGCTTATTTAGCCTGTGGAGAGCTTGGACATGAAATAATTCTACAAAACATAGAAAGTATATTAGATTCACACCTTTCTGAAGCAGAACATGAAATTATTCTCCAGATTTTGTCAAAACAAGTGAGTTTTTTCTTATCGAAAGACTGTCTATGGGTTGTAATTTTCTCATTTCATTACTATTTAGTATGTCTCTTTGGTTTTTGTTAGCAGTTGTTTTCTTGCGTAATTACTATTCTGTTAACCACTTGTGCCTTACGGCAACTACTTAGTCAGCATTAAAGGTCGGGGGAATAAATTTCAAAATAAGTTTTCGAAATATAATCAAATGAATCATAGTGACACATTTTAAGAGATCATTTGAAATACCAATAAACAATCCAGGTATATTTTTGTATTGCTCTGTTTTTTTACTAAATTTTTACTCAACTCAAAAGTTTGAATTTTCCAGATATACCATCAAATAGTAGACAGATTTTATAGATTGGTTTAATAGATGAACGATAATTCTAGTGATTCATGTGGCCTGAATTGAGAATCGACAAAAGATCGATACACCTGTTATATATTGTTAGCCAGAAGTTGGTTATTCTCGACACATTTTCTATTTCTGTATTTGTATTGTTTGGAGGGGTTATGAATATACTCAATCATTAAGGGTGAAGTAGTGGTTAATAATAATAATAATTTTTTCTTCATGTTCCCAGTGGAACATTGGGCTTCAAGCTAGTGACTTGAAGTTTCTGTAGCAGTGTTTAATTTTACAGGATGAGGTTGCTAGCCTCATGCCCAACCTTTCCTCTTTATCAGCATTACTTCTGGCTTAGTGAGGTAAAGGAGTGCGTCGGCCGGGTATCGAACCCCGACCGTGTGTATGGTCGGCGAGCGTCTTAACCGCTATGCTACCGACGTGGTTAGTTGGATTTAAATCCCGGGGTCTATTGGATTAAAGTTCAGTGATTAAGACAATAAGAAACTTCTCCATCATGATCTAAATAGTATAGTCCTACAGTGTTTTACTTTTTAATCCACCAAATTTTGATTAGTGCAATCGTAATTACCAAAACATGCAAGTGATTCATGCACATTTATAATATATGTGTAAATAATTATCTATAGAATGAGGTTAAATGAATTCGGAATTTTACAGGTAGATGTACCTGTCCATTCTTCACATGACAATTTCTATTTTCTTAGTTTATCACGTAATAATTTCAATATATATATATTTCACTTGAGATATTCACTAATCTGTCATTTTGTGGGATTAGCATGAATCTTTTGGCTATTTAGTGTTCACCAAAGCTTTGCGTTCTTCAATAGACTAAAGATTTCGTTTTATTATCAAGATTAATAATACACAAGGTATATGACTATTTACGATTGAGATGTGGATTTTATTAGTCATAACTAAATTAATTTGTTGAAATTACTGTTTGAATTCCCTGTTGATAGATTTTAGTGGACAGAAATGCTCGGCCTATGTTGCCATGCCGACTCCTATTATGGACGCTTGAGTGTTGTATTGAGGATAACACTATGCTATTTGGCAGATACATCTAGCTGGTGAGTCCCATAAAAGATGAAATGTGTCCCCTAGGTTCGATTGATAGTCACCATCAATCCAAATAGCATCATGTCAATTTTCAGACACCGTTGGAGAGTCCCATTGGGATTTATGCATTCCATCCAGCTTGTGTGTTGCATTTTTGATTGTTGTGGCAGTTGTTCGTCGTTGCTAAGTAATTGCTCCATGGTTTCTTTTCCTAGTTTTTGTCCGATGGATGTATATAATGCTGTCACGTCGAATGATACCATTATTTCTTGTTCATCTATTTGGATGTCTCTGATTTTCTCTAGGAATTGGATGGCAGAGTTGATGGAGTGATCGCAAGATTCCGTTAGGTGTTTTAGTTTTCTGTATAATTCTTTGGATAAATTATATGTTGGAGTTCCTGGGAGTGATACAATTGGTCGTAATGGGATATTTGCCTTGTGTATTTTGGGTCTGCCGTAGAATCGGGGTAGGACTGGTCCATTGGATTTCATTCGCCATTGGTCTTGTTTTGTGATCTGTCCAGTTTTGGTGAGCTTGTTTAAGGTCCTTTGGATGCGGTTATCCAATGTTTGTATGGGATTTGTTGGGAGTTGTTGATATACATCTTCATCTTTGAGTAGTTCTTCAGCTTTCTTGGTGTATTCTTTTCTGTCCATGATTACTGTTGTTCTTCCTTTGTCGGCTGGTAAAATGACGATGTCCTTCCTATTTTTCAGCTTTTTGAGGGCCTTTAGTTCTTGAGCGTTGAGTTGTGTGTGTTGTCTTTTCTGTTTGACCATTGGTACAATTGTTTGGCGTATCTCTTCCTGTGTTTCCTCGTTTAAGTTTGATGATTTGAGTAATGATTCAAAGGCAGCGAAGAAATCAGTTTTTGAAGCATCTCCGGTGTTGTAGTTTAATCCTTTTTGTAGTAGTTGTTGTTCCATTTTTGATAGTGGTTGTTTTGATAGGTTGACCGTTGGAGAGTCCTTGCTAGAAGCCGACATGTTAACCGAAACTGACCATTTCGGTCCTACGTGATCAATGAACAAGAAATGCAAGTTAACCTAAAACTAAGTAATAACTGGTATCTGTTGCGCAACGGGTGGCTGTTGTAGCCCAGTGGATAAGGCTTTGTCGTTTGAAAAGGTAGGTGCAGGGTTCGAGTCTCATTGGGTAAGTACATCCAACTGACGAGTCCGGAATAGGATGAAATGTCCGTTCTAGATTCCACTGGTATCCGTCAACAACCGAAAAATCACTAAATTAACTCTTAAATAGGTGAAGAGGTAAGAATTGCTTATGTTGGAAAGTGATATTTTGGTGTATTATAACACAGGAATTATAAAATGTGCATTATTCCGTTTAACCGAGGCATAGTATTCGATGGTTGGTTGTTTGAGTTGTGCCCATTATTGCGTATATGTAAAATATATAGGCGAATGTAAAGTGTAGAAACCTATCCGAATGGGCGTACTAATGCCCTAGAACACTGACCAATCATAGTCAACCAGTGGAACCAAGTGAAAGTGTGTTAAACAAAATCTAAGAATATTACACAATATAAAAGAGACAATTCAGAGAAGAAAGTTTTCTTTATGGACAAAATCATCTTCAAAGGCTGTACAGTAGTATTTATATTTACCAAAAATGTAAACTAGTCCATTGCCGAGTAGTAGGGGTAACATAATTGATTGAATTACTTAGAAGTGGCTTCAAAAGTAAAAATAAAAGTCATCAATTTCTACAGCCGAAAAGTTGTCAGTGAAGGTGTGAAGGATAAACTTCCGCTATGGACCACTTCAATGTGTGTTTATAAATTAGGTCAAAGGTGTGAATACATGAAATAATAATAGTATGAAATGCAATTAAATATGTGTGATTATAATCATAGTTTAATGTCAAGTGGAACAATAATTAATGTCATATATAGAATAATACATAAAGTGTATAGATTTTGGAAAGAGGTATATAATTATAAGATTAGTAGACGCAGATAAAATGTTACATAACATGGTGTGAAATTTGATAAGATAGAATTCAATATTGTAAAAATAAAAATAAAAAGTATGCAAATTAATAATTTTGGTTGCATGGAGGATTTAATCATGAGCTGACATCAGTTAGAGAACCACTGGAAAACCTGGGAGTACTGGACAGCTGTTTCGTCCTAGTTTGGGACTCTTCATCAGTACAGACCCACCGGGATTCGAACCCAGCACCTTCTGGTTAAGAGGCGAGCTCGTAGACCATTGAGCCACTGGGACCCGATCCAATGGTCCTTGAATTCTAACTTCTGCCAATTCACGACATAGCGCGACCACTTCGCAATGTCTTCTTCGATGAGTTACTGCCTCATCTTCGACCTGCTGTACCCTACTGGTCACGGCTTGCCACTAGAACCCCAGGTTAACTGCCTGAATAGGGCCAGTCATTAGTGAGCATCAGATTGATTTTCAAGTATTGGTTTTGTAGGGATTTTGTTTGATTGCATGGAGGATTGGATTGCATGGTGCGTATTGCTGAAGAGTCCCAAACTAGGACGAAACAGCTGTCCAGTACTCGCAGGTTTTTCAGTGGTTCTCTAACTGATGTCAGCTCATGATTAAATCCTCCATGCAATCAAACAAAATCCCTACAAAACCAATACTTGATAATAATTTTGGGTTTGAAATGTCAAGTGGGTCAAGTGGAAAAGATTCAGAGTGAGAATAGTAACAATAATAATAATAATCGAAGTAATAAGGGAAAAGTACATAGAATAACTAAATAAATAAATGTCTATCCCTCCACGGCCAAGGCAGAAGTAGGGATTGTACATACTTCTTTTCGAGTTGATCACGGATTGATATCAGTTAGAGAACCATTGAAAACCAGGGAGTACTGGACAGCTGCTGTTTCATCCTAGTTTGGGAATCATCGGAAGTACGCACTCACTGGGATTCGAACCCAGGACCTTCCGGTTACAAGGCAAGCTCGTATACCATTCAGCCACTGGGACTCGATTCAATGGCTCGAGAATTCTAACTTCTACCAATTCGTGATTTAGCGCGACCCCAACCATTGTCGTTGGTGGGACATCCATCCACACACGTGACATCTAATTGAACCTCACTGGTCACGACTTCTCACTAGAACTCAGGAAACTCCAACCTGTAGCAAGTCACTAGCGAGCATCAGATTAACTTTCTATAGTTTGGTTTGTAAGGATTAGTTATGTTTTCGAGGTCCTGGGTTCGAATCCCAGTGGGTGCGTACTGCCGATGATTCCCAAACCAGGATGAAATAGCAGCTGTCCAGTACTCCCTGGTTTTCAATGGTTCTCTAACTGATATCAATCCGTGATCAACTCGAAAACATAACTAATCCTTACAAACCAAACCATACTTCTTTTGTACACAAAAGTCTGGCTTAAAGTCATGAATTGCCAAGGCCTCAGCTGTCTTTAGAAGTCTGTCACGAAGAAAACGCGGGAAGTTAGAATGGATTCTATATATGATCTTGAAATCATGGTCAGGGTTGACCGAGTGACAGAAGTCGATCAGGTGTTCCAGAATGGAGCTTCGCACATACTTCCTTTCTCCCTTGTAAAACCAAGCTGGAATATGTTCTCGTATCCGTATGGAGAGCGTTCTCTGACTACGGCCAATGTACCTTGCTCCATAAGAGCAGGTAAACTGGTAGATGCACATGGAGGCGGTCAGATGGGGGAGCTTATCTTGTACAGAGGTAGAGAACAATTTGTGACTCGTGAACGTCATATGTAATTTTGCTACTGGGAACGTCTTACTGACTGATTTAGAGAGACGATTTTTGAGCATATCTGAAGCTTGATCACCTTTGAATTCTAAGTTCATGAATAAGGTTTTCTTTGGAACTGAGTCAGTGACCAGTTTAGACTGCTTACCTTTCATGTTACTGTCAATAAATCGGTTAGGGTAACCGTTTTCTGCGAGTGTGGCTTTTAAGAAGTCAAGTTCTGAGTCAAAGCAATCAGAACTACAAATTTCCCTGATCCTAAAGCATAGTGAATGAATTAAGTTCCTTTTCCTAGAAATAGGCACCCAACTGTAAAAATCAGTTAGTTGTCCGTTTCATGTACGTTTCCGGTGGATAGATCTTTTGAGAGATCCGTCACTACGTCTGCTAAGGCACACGTCAAGAAACGGAATACTTAGTTCAGATTCCTTTTCTATGGTGAATTGTAAAGAAGGATGGCAGTTGTTGAAAGCAAACAAGACATCATCAAGAATTACGTTATTATCGCAGATGATGAAAGGGTCGTTTACGTATCTTTTATAAATGTCAAAATGACAGATGAGACATTAAACTCTTTAATGCTATCAATAAATTTAAACGTATCATCAATGGAAAACTTAGATACTTGCCTTCTGACTGGTTCCAGTATTTCGGCTAGCCATTGAGCCATTCCGTGATAAGGAGAGCCCGCTATATCGAGGATTGGACGGAGGGGTAATCTTGTCTTATGTATTTTCGGTAGTCCATACAAGTGTGGTATAATGGAGCGTACTGGTCGGATGCGTTCATATATTTCTGACGAGATTACTGACTTTTTCCTTATGTTCTTTAGGACATCAGTCAGTTGATTTTAAATTAGATGTGTCTTGTTCTTTTCACCATCGGGTTTGGCGAATTTCTTTTGGTCAGAAAGGATGGCTGAGATTTTATCATTATAATCTTGGCGATTCATAACTACAACACCCCCACCTTTGTCTGGACGGCATATGATAATATCATCATTCTTCTCCAGTTCTTTGAATTGGTCTATATGCTCTTTAGTCAGAAGATTATTAGAGCTAGGTTTTGAACTACTAAACTGATGACAGCAATCAAGAACTGTGGATTTAAAGTGTTGGAATTCCTCAAGTAATGTGGGTGTGAGATGATTTTGTCGATAAAGAAAATTTTTTTCTCTGAATTGTTTTTTATTTTCTTCCTGACTCAATGGTTATTTTCGGTGATTAGACAGGATGCTATTTTTTGTCGAAATATTGGGAGTATAATAGTCATTATCTCTCAGGTGTGTCGGTATCCTTCCAAGTGACTATCGCTGGGAATCAGCAGTTAGATTTAGCTATGGGTTTGGTTGAATTGCGGTTAACTTAAATTTGGGGCTAGGGATTGTTAGTTAGGCTTTAAGCTCCAGATGTAATCTTTTGCATATGTCTTCACCACCATTCATTATTCGTACTTATGAACAGGACTTCTCTTTTTTTGCCGTATCTGGTTGGTTTTAGGTTTTTGGTGTGCTTATTTGGTTGGTTGCCTATAATTTATCTTCTTCTGAAATGATTTTCCTTGTTGGATACGGTAACATAACAACTGATCCATTTAATTATTGTATATCCTTATAATTATCGACCTATCAATTTATTACGCATTAATTCTGTAGGATTAAGTATTTGCCAGACAGTATTACAGTGTTATTGAAAAATTGTAACATTCTTATGAATATAATTTTGCGAAAAATAAGTATAGAGTTAGGCTGTGGGTATTTGCTGAACCAATAAATATAATATAATTAGTCATGAGGTGGACGTTGAAAAGTCGTTCAAAATTATCAATAAGCAAAATAGCTCAATTCTCCTTAAATTCGCTGAAGCCATTTCCATCAAGCGCCTGAAACCTGATTTATGCGTCCAGAAAGAAGCGGTTATCAGCCTTTCTTTGCCCTGGTAACTGGATAATTTCACCTCTCTTTCCTCCGAATGTGAAATGCTAAAAGTTTCCATTGTGTTTGATTATTATTGTTCGGAATAGTGGTTAATATTGCATATTTATATATGTATATATTTTTAGTGTATGAGTATATTGATCGATTGATTTTTGTTTAAACTTAATTCTGTGCAAGTACGTTAAAATTGTTGTTGTAGATATATTTAATAATGTCTTTGCCATGTAAGCAGCTGACGAGAAGGCAACGAAATAAAAGATGGTACCATTTTATTCTGCTAAAACTGTAGTTCTTGCATTGTTCAAATTATCTAGCACATGATTTTTTTTACTCTGACCTGTGTTTTGTTTATTTTTGAACAAAGCGATAACATCAACGCATGGAGCAAGATGAAATGGACTCATTGTTCATTTCTTCAGTCAGTTGCGCTTACAGGGTGAATAAT
Source organism: Trichobilharzia regenti (assembly GCA_944472135.2). Taxonomy (NCBI): domain Eukaryota; kingdom Metazoa; phylum Platyhelminthes; class Trematoda; order Strigeidida; family Schistosomatidae; genus Trichobilharzia; species Trichobilharzia regenti. The sequence continues at coordinate 52,257,017 of OX235264.1, read as the reverse complement.
AAATGTTAATAGTTCTTATTAAAGTTTTAACTTAGTTTAGTTCATCGGAGAGATAAAATGTGGAACGATAGTTAAGAATGATCATGGTATATAGATGAATCGAGATGTTAATTGATAATACTATTGTACTTACATGCGTATTGTGATCGAAGTTTCTTGATTGGTACAAACTGTGGGGAGCAATGGTAGCCGTAAGATGTTGAACCACATAAATTATAAGATTACGTAAGTCAGTCGGAATGTGTTAATACAAGAAATGAGATGTGCAAGAAATATTGTCAGTTAATTTCATTTAGTTAGATAACATATATAAAGCATTGCGCCTAACCGATAATCAGCATTTACACTCAAT